>OY986973.1:2099708-2258340 GCA_963920575.1 Narthecium ossifragum
ATTAGAGAGTGGCAGAGAAAGAATTGAGGCATTAATGGCTGCAAGGGGATCTCGGTTGATGAAGAATTGAGAGTGAAGAGAGAGCAATAGAAAAAGAAGAAAAAGTCTAGTGGAAAGAAGGGGACACTAGGTGTGGGGTTGTACGGCAGCAATAGGGCATCTTGGTCGGACTGAGGAGACGGGGTTTTCATGGGAGTTGATGGCTGTCGACTGAGAGAGAATAGGAGTAAGAGAGAGAGAGAAGCATTAAGGGCGGAGAAGAATAAAAGTGAGTGGGTGACTCTCTGGCTGCGGTGAAAAGGACAGGGAGGATGACACTACAGTTCGAGGCGATTCATTAAGAAAATAAGAGTTGCAGACCGTGTTTCGAGGAGTCGAGCAAGTTCTAGGATGACATGTGTACGCGAAGAGTCGGTATAGTGAGTTCGTCATAACTTGTGTAACGGTACTCTTGTTGTTTAGTGGATTGGTTTCGCCTGGTCCTGCAGTGGACCCGTGGTTTTTTTCTGTGAGGGTTTTTTCACGTTAAAAATCGTGCGTCTCTTTCTTGTGCATGATAGATTTATTGCTTATATATGTTTTCGCATATTTCTGATAATCCGTGGGGTTTATTTAATTTCATTTTTAATTATCTCAAAGTTTGTGGTGTCGTGAGTGTAGCGCTTTGGTATGCCTGCAACATCCATGGAGTGGTAAAATTCCTGGATGGACTTCATCATCTCATCGCATGACGGCAATGTTCTTTTGCCAGAAAGCACTTGAGCAATCCATACTGCTTGCGATTCAAAGAATGGAAACGGTATAACCTGCAACACCAATGCATTCATGCAATAGAAATCATAAACAAGATCAAGTTGCAAACTTCTTCATTCAATTTGAAGACAAGCATAAACATGATTGTCGATCTCTTGCAACAATCAATTGAAGAAGTTAGGCTGATCACCTTTCTTGGGATGCCAACAAATGAGAGAGATGGAGCAAGTGATGGAGGGAAGGTGTGCTCATACAAAGGCCCCACTCTGTTATCATCCACCTCAACTATTCCTTTGGTGTCAAGGAATGGAAATGAATAGGAATAGCTTCAAAGGAAAACAAAGGCTTTAACATCCTTTCTAATTATGATCAATAGTGTTTTTTTTGCAGCAAACTACATCAATTACAATCCAAGATGACTCACCCTGTACAGTAAATAATCGAATCAGCGATGACCGATGAACCATCTACGAACTGGACCACCCCATCTTCTTGAAGGCAGTCTATCTGCAGATTTTAATTTTTTCAGCTACATATTGATCGATGATTCCTATTAACATGCTGAGAAGTTTTGTGGGCAGAGTGATATAGAATACCTCTGGATGTATATGTAGATTGGGGTATTTTTCGATCACTTTCGACAATCCTTCAGAGATTTCGAGAGATTTCACACTAAAATGGACTTCCTTTGCTACCTTCACAACTTCTAGTGATATTTCTCGGCCACTCAGTGCGTTCCCTACAGTTACCACAACCTGCATGAACTTACATCAAAAGGTAGTATGTTTCTGATATATTGTATACAGTTTCACAAACTAGCATATATGTACCTCATTTCTATATGGTTCAGGAACTCTATAGACATGGCTGTGTATTTGCTTCCCTCTCCACACATCCATTCCTTCATAAATACATAGCACAAGAAAGTAGACTCTCAGGCAAAGATTGATGCAAAGCTTAACACATATGAGAGGTCTCAAATTGGAAAAAGATTCAATTGGGCAATTCAGAACAGAGAAATTAAGCAAGCACTCACCTATGATTTTTGGCAGCCAAGGCTGAGAGTAATGTCCTGATGCCACCACCACTGCATCAAAGACCTCTTCAGTCATCTCATCTGTCATCATTTCCTTAGACCTCACAACCCACTTCATCTCATCTCCAAATCTACATCCATCCATGATGCCCACATACTCAACTCTTGTGTTGAACCTTATCAATGGCCTCAATCCAAACCATTCACAGAAGTCCTTGAGATACAAGAGTACTTCCTCATGCCCAGGATATGACCTCATATCTCTCCCTTTCTTAGCAACAAAAGGGAAGTCTGTGTATCCGGCGGGTTCTCTAGGAATCGCCACCCTAAGGGAGGCATAAACACTACTATGGACCTTCGATGGAGTCCCCCTACCTAAGACATCCTCAGAGTCTATATTGGCCTCATAGAGCACAGGCCTCCTACATCATTGTTCTGTTCCAAGACCACCACACTGTGTCCCTCCTTCCTCAACTCCCTTGCAGAGACCAAACCTGCAGACCCTGCGCCGATCACGCAGACATGCTTCTTGTGGACCTTGTCGGAGTCCATTGCCGGCGGTGCGCCCGGAGAAGACTGCAGGGTGGTGTTTTAATGCTGATTGTGGACGGTTGGTGGCCGTCTTTTTCTTTTGATGTGTTGAATATTCATTCGATGGTGCGCCAACTCTTTGCCCCGTTTGGTATGGGAATATCAAACGGGAATGGAAATATCAAACGGGAATAACCTTTAACCCGAATTAAGGGAGAGAATATTCCTGAATCCACTATTTATTTTACACTTTATCCTTCAAACACATTTTTCAAGTAATAATTACAAAGTTATTTCCACTCTCCACTCTACTTTTCTCATATTTCAAGTAATCATTACAAAGTTATTTCCGAAACCAGGAATAAAGCCCCTTAACATGGAATAAAATTATTCCCGCACCAAAAGAGGTCAAATGGGATTGTTTGGATGGGGATAGGCAATCCCTGTCCGGGTTAAGCTCATTTTATCATTGCATTGTAGTCAAACATCATCCAAAGGCATGGATTGCAGCAATACCAAGTGGATCAATCCAACTTACTTTGGATCGATCCCAGACCTATTGATAGAAGATTGGTTTGGACGTCGCACATTGGATCGATCCAAGCCTACTATGGATCGATCCGAACACTGTAGACGGGGTTTTTTGGACGGTTAGGATTAATTTCGATCCTAATTAACTTGGGGCATATAAATAGGGGTTTTGGAGATCTTTTTAGGTTATCAACTTATTGCTTGAAACCCTAGAGGGAGAGGTCTTGTTCTCCTCTAGAAGAACTCTTGTAATCCACCTTCAATTATAGTGAAATCCTCCTCCGTCCCGTGGTTTTTCCTCTCAGTTATTTGCTGCAAGGTTTTTCATGTAAATCTTGGTGTTTTTGATTTGATTTGTTTTTCTCGGTCTTGTTTTTTTTGTCGTGCCAACGTTCTAAAATTTGGATAACATCTATACACCTAAGATCTCTACAGCACCGCCATGTCCGGTGACCATTGAGAATGTCGACCCCCGAGTACATGCGAATTCGATTTCCAACACCACCTTGCCATGTCCCCTGTCTTTAGCCCTGTACTTCAACGCCGGCACCTCATCTCTTCCATCAACACTGAAAAGCCCATTAGGCATTCACCCTTCGCCCAATTAAAGAACTGTTGCCTTGCCATTTTCTCTTTTAATGAGTCGAACAAAAAGAAAAGCACGCTGAAACAAAACGGCATGTTGCTATAAGTTTATTTATATGATGAATATTAATCTTATTCTTGTTTTTCTAGATTTCAAGCAAAGCAACTTATTTTAAATCGGGTCAATACATTTATACGTACAGATTGCAATTCGAATACTTTGATGTGTATAACTTAATCAAACGAGGATCCTCCAGCTTGGAAACAACGAAGGAAGGAAGAAAAAAACTAGAGAGAGATGGGAAGAGAGTCAAGTTGATTGAAGTGAGGACTCTGGTGAGCCACCTGAAGCAATTCACCAAAATCACACTCCCACATATCTCGAAATGTCTCCAAGTTGGCATTAGCTTTTCTTAGAGATGCAATGCAAAGGTCTTTCTTCCAATCCTCTAAGCGTGGGAACTCACAATAGTCTCCGTACCTGTCACAATACTGCCACCAGGAACAAAGAAACTCAAAGGGGTTGTGAAATCCAAGGTTATGATTAAGACCACAAATTAGAAACATAAACCAATTGTTTTGATATAATGTCGAATGAACAATTTTTCTCCAAAATCTTAAGCTGATGGAAAAGTGTGTATTAATATGTTCAAGTCATCACTTGCCTATATATACTGATGAAGATTGTAATGCCACCATAATCCTAAAATAAAGCTTGTATTAACTGCATAGATTGAAGGATGATAATTAATGATGGTTAATTACCTCAAGGTTCGCGATATCGTGGGTGTAGCGCTTTGGTATGCCTGCAACATCTCTGGAGTGGTAGAATTCTTGAATGGTGTTCATCATCTCATCACATGTTGGCAATGTTCTTTTGCCAGAAAGCAATTGAGCAATCCATACCGCTTGTGATTCAAAGAATGGAAAGCCTATTATCTGCAACATATCCATTCATGTTTCAAACATCTCAAATCACTTTGAGGGGAAAAAAATGTATGCTGATCTCTAATTGCAACAATAGATTGAAGAATTTAGGCTGCTCACCTTTCTTGGGATGCCAACAAATGAGAGAGATGGAGCAAGCGATGGAGGGAAGGTGTGCTCATACAAAGGCCCAACTCTGTGATCATCCACCTCAACTATTCCTTTGGTGTCAAGGAATGGAAATGAATAGGAATAGCTTCAAAGGAAAACAAAGACTTAACATCCTATCTAGTATCTATTATGGATCAATGGTTTTTGAAGCCCATGATGAAACTCACCCTGTACAGTAAATAATTGAATTAGCGATGACCGATGAGCTATCTATGAACTTGACCACCCCATCTTCTTGAAGACAGTCTATCTGCAATTCATAATTGTCTAGCTGCTCATGATTCCTCTTTAATATGTGAGAAGTTTTTGTATGAAGGGTGATGTTAGAATACCTCTGGATGTATATGTAGATTGGGGTATTTTTCGATAACTTTCGACAATCCTTCAGAGATTTCGAGAGATTTCGCACTAAGATGAACTTCCTTTGCTAGATTCACAAGCTCCAGTGATATATCTTGGCCACTTAGTGAGATCCCCACAACTACAACAACCTGCATCCATATCAGTTAATGACTAACATACACAAAAGGTCTGTCATGAACTTGTATACAAAGTTAGCATGTTTCTCTAAAATACCTCATTCCTATAAGGTTCAGGAACTCTATAGACATGGCTGTGTATCTGCTTCCTTCTCCACACATCCATTCCTTCATAAATGACACAAGATTGATGCAAATCTTAACATTCTAATGGAAACATTGAAGTGGCGATTTCATAACAGAGTAAAGAAACACTCATCACTCACCTCTGATCTTTGGCAGCCAAGGCTGAGAATAATTGCCAGATGCCACCACCACTGCATCAAAGACCTCTTCAATGATCTCTTCAGTCTTCATCTCCTTGGACCTCACAACCCACTTCATCTCATCTCCAAATCCAGATCCATCCATGATGCCAACATACTCAACTCTTGTGCTGAACCTTATCAATGGCCTCAAACCAAACCATTCACAAAAATCCTTGAGATACAAATGGACTTCCTTATGTCCAGGAAATGTCCTCACGTCTCTCCCTTTCTTAGCAACAAAAGGGAAGTCTGTGTACCCCGAGATCTCTCTAGGAGCCACCACCCTGAGGGAGTCATAAACACTGCTATGAACCTTCAATGGAGTCACCCTGCCTAAGGCATCCTCCGAGTCTACATTGGCCTCATAAAGCCACTGCCCTCCAACTTCACTGCTCTGTTCAAAGACCACCACAGTGTGCCCCTCCTTCCTCAGCTCCCTGGCAGAGACCAAACCTGACGGCCCTGCGCCAGTCACGCAGACGCGCTTCTTCTGCTTGTGGGCCTCGCCGGAGTCCATCACCGGCGGTGTCAAGCAATGTTTCTAGTGTGCCGGAGAGTACCGGGTGAGGTTCACATGATACCATTACTACATGACAGCTCTACTTGTATGATCTGTCCAAAGTTTTGTTCTATATGGGCTAAATTGAAATAAAGTTTTGTTGTATAGGCCACAGGATTAAGTATTTATATGTCAGCTGCATTTTCTTTTTTGATCCCATCAAAATGTGCACCAACTAAGGTTTTTTAAGGATAAATTATCCCAATCTGACTAGACTTTGGATTGGGACACGGACTTATATGTATGAATAAAATTCTATTAGCTTGCTATATGCCATGGATAGTGTTTGGTGGTGATATTAGCTGCATAAAGAATGACGTCGGGAAACTCTATCAAGTAACGTGCATGATTTGTCCTCGGTTTGGTCCGGTGATAGAAAAAGTTGAAGATAAACGAGGATAAATAATTTTGAGCTAGGAAAAGGCACGGATAATAAGTAATGATTGAAAATTGGAATAAATCAGTAATGATTGTTTGGAAATGAGTAAGGATAAGGGATTTTGGGTTAAAAAAAATGATGATAATGAGTGGAGATAAAATTATTATTATTATTTTGATTAGTTGAGCTCGTTGGCTAAATTTACAATAATAATCTTCATAAACCCCTGATCTCTATAAAAAACCAACCCCATCTTAATAGCCAACATCTATGTGTAAAAAACAGAGTATCCTTGAACTGGCACCCCCGGTGCCCAAAAGACCTGATCCTGCGCATCAACATATACAACACTCATCGCCGTCTCCCCGGATCATAAGTCACATCGTCCTGTACAACAACATCTTTCATCCCCGACACTGCCCACATTCTTCCCTTTCTTTTCATTCTTCCTATTAAATTCCACAGCCTGACGACGGATCCTCCGAACCAAAACATTCGCCGACTCGTCTTGTCCTTCAAATACAATATTGTTTCTATCTTTCCAAACAATCCATACTCCATAACCTATAATGGTCTTTAGCGCCCTAGCATGAGCTTGGCATGAAGAAGCAAATAAACTTATTATTTAAAAAATAAGAATAAATAAATAATAATTGTTTAAAATAAAAAATAATATTTAAAAATAAAATAAGAGACAAGGGGGTTACCACACCACCACCGCCGCGGCCACCCCACACACACACACAAACAGGGCTATGAGTAGGGGTGGCAATTCGGGTTCACGGGTCGGGTTCGGGTCGGGTCATACACTGACCCGTTTAACAAAAGACCAAACCCGAACCCGACTCGTTTATTAAACGGGTCAGGTTTGTAAACCCAAACCCGACCCATATATAAACGGGTCAACCCGACCCGACCCGTCTAACCCGTTTATTAAACGGGTCGGGTTGGGTTCGGGTTGACCCGCCACGACAACCCGCCACCGCCAACGAGGGAGAGGCGGCGCGAGTGATGCCGGCGGCCAGATCTGGCCGGATCTGGCAGGGAAATGGCCAGATCTGAGGCGGATCTGGCCGGATCTGGCCGGATCTGACCGGATATGAGGCTCGCGGAGGTCGAGGACGGCAACGCCACGACGGGAAGGAGTGGGGGGTGGAGCCGCGGAGGCCGTGGAGGTCCTGGAGGTCGGTGGCGGTCGTGGTTGGTGGCGGTCGTGGGCGACCTCGGGCTTGGGGAGGTCGAGGACGGCGGCTGGGGAGGTCGTGGAGGTCCTGGAGCCTGGAGGTCGTGGCTATCGCGGAGGCCAGGGAGGTCCTGGAGGTCGTGGCTGAGGCGACCTCGGCTTGGGGAGGTCGAGGACGGCGACCGGGGAGGTCATGGAGATCCTGGAGCCTGGAGGTCGTGGTTGTCGCGGAGGCCGGGGAGGTCCTGGAGGTCGAGGACGGCGGCCGGGGAGGTCGTGGAGGTCCTGGAGCCTGGAGGTCGTGGCTTCGTGGTCGGTGGCGGTACCTCGCGGAGGCCGTGGAGGACGGCGACGGGAAGGACCGAAGGAGTGGGGGGCGGAGAGGCCGTGGACGATGGCGACGGGAAGGACCGAAGGAGTGGGGGGCGGAGGCGGAGGCCGTGGCAAGGGAGGAGGAGAGGTTGAGAGGAGTGGTGGGAGAGGGAGATCGGGCGGCGGGGCGGCGGGGCGGCGGGGGGAGTTGCCTCAGGCAAGGGTGGAGGAGAGGGAGAGACCGTGAGAGTGAGAGCCTGAGAGGGTGAGACCTGAGAGTGGAGGAGAAGGGTGGACAGGGTAGGTAACAGCCTAACAGGGGGTAGGTAAAGGCTGTAAGGGTAGATAAACGGGTTAACGGGTTGACCCGTGGGTTAGACGGGTCAACCCGACCCGACCCGTTTATTCGTGGGTCATAAACGGGTCGACCCGTTTATGACCCGAACCCGATTATACCCAACCCGAACCCGTTTATTTCGGGTCGGGTTCGCGGGTCACGACCCGAATTGCCACCCCTAGCTATGAGTACCGGATGGTGATTTTGATTTTTCCCACTCTAACAAATGCATCGGTGGATAGTGAGGCACCGGACACGAATGCCACGCCTGCCGCGGCGTGATGGGCCGACACAAGATGTATACAAAACCTGAAGCAATTAACCACGAGATTGTGGGCCTCAGCACATAAAACCACATATACTAGCGGCCTTCGTAGACCAGAATTTAGGACCGGTCAGGTTTGGATGAACCTCAATCAAATTCAAATATCGTCTCTCCTTAAAACCATTCTCTAATAAATCGTTCTGAGTGGACGTTCATCTTTTCAATTTAAACAATTGAAACCTTATATTTGCTTTTTTTTTTTAAAGAAAAAAGAAACGTTCAAACTATTTAAGAAATTATCGGCTGCAAAATCGTTCAAACGTAGAAATTATCGGCGTTAATCAGGATTAAACGTGAATCTGGTTTTCTTCATCATCATCTAAAACTTCTCTTTCTCTAGTCTTCTCTGAATATATGCAACACTAAACTTCCTAAAGTTTTAGTCATGGATCCCCTACCTGATCATCGTAACAACAATAAGCCAGACAGCTCTGACTCTGAAACCGGCCGGCGGACCCACCCTTCCAACTCCGATGATCTCTTCTCCAATGCTAAGTTGGTGGCCGAGGCCGCACAGGCTACCCTCCGCCATGAAGGCAACAAGGTAGACAAGGCGCTGGTGGCCGACGCCGCCGCCAATCTCCTCGGCGCCGCCTCTGACTACACGAAGATGGACAACAAGAGCTATGGAGCGTATGTGGAGAAGGCAGAGGATTACCTCCATAACTACGGCCATTCATCACTGGATCCTCCTCAGGACAACAAAGCCACCACTACTGCTCCTACACAGCCAACTACTACTACTGATGGTGATCATAATAACTCTGAGGAGGGTGGTGGTGGTGGCTATGGGCAATATATGAAGATGGCTGAAGGTCTTTTCAAGAAGGATTAACTAAGTCCAGTACTCTTCTAATTGATCTATATTTGTTGCTCTTTTTTAAAATCTAATTCCTTGCCTAATTGGTGTTTATTTGTAATGGCGCCAGTCTGTAGCTAGATGCATCTCTTATATATATTGGAATATAATTTTTGTTTTCCGAATAATTAATTGGAGATCTAATGTGGGATCAAAGCTTACAAATATATTTTCCATAGACAGTTAGTTGATCAGAAAAGAAAATTAAAGCAATAGGATGAACATGAGAATCACTATTATGAATTAATTCTAGTAATTTGAGCTCTCTAATATATAGCTCTTTTCAATATGAATCTGAGCAATAGATTGATTAATGGAATACACAGTGCATTTCATAGCACTTGTTGGTGTATAACTTAATTAGTCAGCTTGGAAAGAAGGAAATTAAGAACTAGAGAGAGACGGGTGGAGAGTCGAGTTGAGTGAAGTGGGGACTCTCGCGAGCCACAAGAAGCAATTCATCGACTTCCCAATCCCACATATCTCGGTATGTCTCCAAGTTGGCATCAGCCTTTCTTAGAGATGCAAGGCAGAGTTCTTTCTTCCAGTCCTCCAGGTGTGGGAAGTCACAATGGTCTCCATACCTGTCGCAGTACTGCCACCAAGGAAAAAAGAAAAGAAACCAAAAGTCCATAAAATTAAAGCTTAAACATAAAAAAGTCTATAGTTTTAGAAAAGAAAGATAACAATCTCTGCTCTGATACCATGTTAAATTACCAGTTCTCATGAAGGCTTAACATAGATATCTCATTCACAAGCCATCATACTCCTAATTGCCTATCTTGAAGGTTGTATTATGTTGATTGAAGCATCTCATGCTTGGTTAAAATAACTATGAGAAGTCAAATAGTACATTTTGATGGTTAATTACCTCAAAATTCGCGATATCGTGGGTGCAGCGCTGTGGTATGCCTGCAACATCCCTTGAGTGATAAAATTCTTGGATGGAGCTCATCATCTCATCCCATGATGGCAATTTTCTTTTGCCAGAAAGCACTTGAGCAACCCATATTGCTTGTGATTCAAAGAATGGAAAGCCTATTATCTGCAACATATCCATTCATGCAGAAGAAATAATAATCAAGTTGCAAACTGATTCATTCACTTTGAAGACAAGCATAAACTTGCTTCTTGATCATTCCTTGCACAAATAGATTGAAGAAGTTAGGCTGATCACCTTTCTTGGGATGCCAACAAATGAGAGAGATGGAGCAAGCGATGGGGGGAAGGTGTGCTCATACAAAGGCCCCACTCTGTTATCATCCACCTCAACTATTCCTTTGGTGTCAAGGAATGGAAATGAATAGGAATAGCTTCAAAGGAAAACAAAGGCTTTAACATCCTTTCTAATTATGATCAATAGTGTTTTTTTTGCAGCAAACTACATCAATTACAATCCAAGATGACTCACCCTGTACAGTAAATAATCGTATCAGCAACGACCGATGAACCATCTACGAACTTGACCACCCCATCTTCTTGGAGATGGTCTATCTGCAATTTAGAAATTTATAGCTAGCTGCTCATTGTTCCATTTAATATGTGTGAGGTTTTGTAGGTAGAATACCTCTGGATGTATATGTAGGTTGGGGTATTTTTCAATCACTTTTGACAATCCTTGAGAAATTTCGAGAGATTTCGCACTAAGATGAACCTCCTTTGCTACACTCACAACTTCTATTGAAATATCTTGGCCACTCAGTGAATTCCCCACAGTAACCACAACCTGCATGAGGTTACATCAAAAGTTAGCATGTTTCTGATATGTTGTATATATAAAAGCTTAATTGACTAATTAGCGTGCGTATACCTCATTCTTATATGGTTCAGGAACTCTATAGACATGGCTGTGTATCTGCTTCCTTCTCCATGCATCCATTCCTTCAGAAATAGCACAAAAAGATTGATTAACATGTATGTAAACTCTCTAATGGAAAAGGATTCCAAGTGGGCATTTCAGAACAGAGAAATTAAACAAGCACTCACCTCTGATTTTTGGCAGCAAAGGTTGAGAGTAATGCCCTGATGCCACTACCACAGCATCAAAGACCTCTTCAATGATCCTATCAGTCTTCAAATCCTTAGACCTCACAACCCACTTCATCTCTTCTCCAAATCCACATCCACACATCATGCCCACATACTCAACTCTTGTGTTGAACCTTATCAATGGCCTCAATCCAAACCATTCACAAAAGTCCTTGAGATAAAAGAGGACTTCCTTATGCCCAGGATATGTCCTCATATCTCTTTCTTTCTTAGCAACAAAAGGGAAGTCTGTGTACCCCCAGATCTCTCTAGGAGACACCACCCTGAGAGATGCATAAATACTGCTATGGACCTTCAATGGAGTCACCCTGCCTAAGACATCCTCAGAGTCTACATTGGGCTCATAAAGCCACTGGCCTCCTACATCATTGTTCTGTTCCAAGACCACCACAGCGTGTCCCTCCTTCCTTAGCTCCCTTGCAGAGACCAGACCAGAAGGCCCTGCGCCGATCACGCAAACGTGCTTCTTGTGGGCCTTAGAGGAGTCCATTGCCGGTGGTTTCGAGCAAAGTTTCAGTGTGCCGGAGAAGGGTAAGCGATGCTTTTATAGGCAGTGTAATGGTGAGGACATGCAGAAGGGGAACCTAATTATGCTGGTTGTGGGTGAGTTGGGAGACACTGCTGATCCATACTTGTATGTCTTGCTGAGGAGGGCCTCGAGTACTATAGAGTCAAGTTAGACAAAGTTTTGGGATATTTGACAGTTCAATTTGCTGAGTCATGTTTTCTTTATCAAATGGGCTGACTCAAATTCGAACCAATATCGAATTAATCAATTCAATATTAATTCAATAAATTTTGGATTCATTGCGATGGGCTTGGTCAGAGGATATAAACAAGGTCGTGATGGGAACCCTAGTCATCCTTTTGGCAGTGTGCACCTCTGCCGGCTGACGTGAAAGCCGAAGGGATCTTGAGACCAAATACGGCGTGCTGCAATCCGGAATGCTTGGTGGAGCTCCGAGCGTCATCTCGTAGGAGAAGAGGAGGGTGTTAGAGCATGTGAGCTTTATGTCAAAGTGTGTTGAGGGAGTCGGATGTGCCAGCCGTGAGTCAATCTTTAATAGAGTCTTAATTAGGCAAGTGCTTATTTTTTATTGAAGAGATGAGCCGAAGACTAGAATTACAACTTATAGGAGCCTATCCAGAAGCTCTAGACCATCATGTGTAGACCACATAAAAGAGGCACACATTATACGACAAAAACATGCAACACTATCGGCCTTAGCATTACAAGATCTCGCAATGTGAATGAATAAAAGAGACTCAAAGTTAAGTGCCTCAGACCACACCTCTTTGGCTAGTCCCTCCAATTACCGAGGTCATAGCCTTGAGCCATTCAGCACCTAGACAACATCTAATGAATTTGACTCCGCAACAAGACGCACAACTCCTCCAGCCGATGCCTCTTTCAAGGCAAAAAGGATCGCCTCCATCTCTCCCTGAAGCACCGTCCCAACGCCAATTGGCCATCCCACTGCCCATTGTGGCGACCCATCAGCCGCGCAAGCGACTACACCAACAATCGACACGTCAGATCCGAGATCAACGAAGGCATCCGCTCGCACCACCTGAACATTGGTCCTCTGTTCGACCTGGGTCTCTGCTTGTGGCCTCTTGTGGAGTTGCTCCTTAGCCAACCTGATAATTTTGCACGTCACCGCCCATGCTGATTGGCCCAGGCAAGTGTTTAGTTGCGTTAGGTTTAATTCACCTCTGTCCTAACATGCAGCCTTATAATATTTCCAATCATAACTTCTTTTTTTTACTTAGTTGAGCTCGAGGGCTATGATGTTGAGGTGTGGAGCCTGATCTTTTCCTGGTCTTGGATTATGATACGGACCCCGACTATGACGCACTGCGCAGAACTGACGGGATCCGGGGCAGCGCCCCGGCGGGGATCGACCTGCCCGGTCAGGTCGCGGGGCCCTGGACAACGCCCCCGGAACAAAAACGGATTTGAGATCCGTTTGATAGGGGTAGTTTATGTAATTTTTCCTACACCCTATGTGCCGAAACCCTAGGATATGAGGGTTTATATGGGCGGCCGTCATTTCATCTTGGAATGGCTTCTTTTGCCTTTGCGATAGTAAAACTCCAGCCACTCTGTGGATGTAGCCCTGTTTTAGGGTGAACCACGTAAATCCATGTGTCTTTGTTTTTCCTTATTTCTTTGATTCTCATTCCTAGAAAATCCTAACATATGAGACGGGCTATGAGACCCGATTAAGGGCTAAGTACAAAGGTTTATCAGATGACTAGGGGCATGATCCTCAGCCTCTTCAGTGACAGCAAAAACAGAGCGGAGCTCGAGAGCTTCATGAGCCAGTTTTGTGTTTCTTATCATAGCTCCTTCGAGAGTTCGAACTAGTTTTGTCTTTCCAATCAGACTTAAATCATGTTTGTGTAAGTCTGAACTAAATTAGCTCAAGTCAATTTGAATCTACCTAACAAGCTGACTCAAGGTTTTTAGTCATCTCTCGGCTGTATGCAGGAACATAATCTTCAGACATTATCCAATAAGTTATATTTCGTACTAGTCTAGTTAGTCCCTCTTAATAGCAATTTAGTTATCTTTCACGAGGATTTGGTACTTTCAATCTTAAATATCATATTAGTCTCTTAAATCAGACAAAGAACTTCAAAATCAAGCATTTGGTCAGGTTTAGGAATTATTCTCATAATATTCGCTAACATAGGCAGTAGAACTGACGTCAAAATACTAAATTACTTAACTACACCTGATCCAATCTGCTTAAAAGAAGAAAATGAGTCGTAGTCAAAGAAGTCGAGGGGAGTATTTTCGCCATTTTACATGCTGTGATTGGATTTTAATCATGGGTGAGTCTCTTAACCCAACGGGGGAAGTCATTTGTATGATTTAAGGGGCCGTCTGGTTCGCCGTACAAGGGAATATATAATATAATATTATATATTAGCATCATAATATTGTGTTTTGTGTGACAATTGATACTATAAAATTATACGTTAGATAATTTAATACATTAGATGTCGTATAATTTTATATCATCTCTGAGACGGTATAATTTTATAAGGAACCCATCGTATTAGTACTTTTGGGTAAATACCATTATTGCTCCTATTTTCTCTTGCTAAGTCACATCCTTAATAAAGAACATTTTAATCTATTCAAAATATATTATACTATATATCGTTTAACTCACGCTATACCAAACTCAATATAGTATAAAAACTAGTATTAAATGATCCATTGTATAGCTTATATAATGTATAAAGTTATACATTACTTTCCTATACAACGAACCAAACGGGATCAATTGAGACTTAAGAAGATATCAGAAGGGATTAATATGAAATTTCACGAGATTTCAAGGACTAATATGATATTAACCGTATATAGAAAGAATAAAGTTTTGGACTTATATATGTACAGGTGCTCCTTTACATGATTTTTTTGAATAGGTGAGTCGTTTTGTTTGTTTAGTGATGAAGTAGTTGCCATCTTTAAACTATCATCTAAAATATTTTAAAATATGGGCGTGAGGAAGTCGCTATGAGTATTTGGGCAGAGGTGGCCCTATTGGAGGCAGCTGTATTCTTCTTCTTTTTTTACTCTTTTTTTTCTTTGATTAGTTGAGCTCGTAGGCTTATTATTCTCAATTTTTTTCATTGATCGGATCAGACAAAGGCTCAAGAATAAAATACATTACATAATTTTATCCAAAACATCTAGTCCATCAACATTGGATTAGAAAAAACTAACCGTCTTCTTCTGACACCATTTCGCAATACCATCAACCCTCTTATTACTCCCACGAGGGATATACATGAAACTAACGGAGAAAAAATTAAGCATTTGAGACTGGATATTACGGACAAGACTGGAACACTTGTGATCCCAAATCCTTCTTCCACGGAGAATATTGACCGCATCCAAACAGTCGGATTTCACAATAATCCGCCCCTGTTCCGTCGGACTGATCCAATGAAGTGCGGTCTGAATTTCTTGCAAAACATGGGCAAAGGCTATATCGATCCCACTCTAAAATGGTGAGAATTTAAATCCATTCTATACTTTGTGGCCATATGCTATACGTTTTGTTCTGTTTTGAGGCAGTTTGCGTTCTTCCAATTAAGTCTCCTAAATATACCCTCTTTTCTATATGATTGAGTGGCGGATGAATAAAAAAAACAACAAAGCAAATATGAGGGCATCTAGCAGAATTCTTTGATGTTTGATATTTTCTCTGTTCGTATCTTTTCTGAGTCATTTGGCTCAGCTCAGCATCTAAAAAACAAAAAACTAATTATATATATATATATATATATTTTTTTTTTTTATCAGTTGAGTCCGAAGGCTAAAATACAAATATTACATTACATCAAACTCTCTAAAACCCAAAGCCCATAATTCCATGCATTGCTCTTCCATTCCATATATGATGATTACACTGCAAGAACAAATAAGTCAACCGAATCAATAGATTAGTTGATCTCATTGGCCGTTGGCTTTTTTATTTTATTTTAATGGATGTTTGTAACCTATGCGGTTTTTAAAAATGTTTACTAGGCTTTTTTTCGAGTGAGTTTGCTTTGATGACGTACTTGCCGGGCTTTAGTAGGCTACGTGCCGGGTTGGCAAATATCTTGGGTCCCACCAAATTTTCTTTTTTTCTTTAATTGTTTTTGTTTCTCTTCCGACTCTTTCACGGCCTTTTTGGCTCAATTAATATATAAAAAATAGAATTAATGATAACTGTTAATGTATAATTTGGATGTAACAATTCATACCTTATTATTAATTGAATAGTTGATCTTCCGCAGGCCATGATAACTAGCGACAGAATCGTTAGAGTAGATGTTCGATCATTATCATCATATATTATACATGCATATATGCACAAAAATCATCGCCTTCTATTAACTTAAGATTTTAAAATAACAAATGATATCATTTACAAGTCACTCGCGACGACTAGTTCACAAAAGACAAGAATGATGACATAAAAATTAGAATAAATGATCATTGTCACTTGTCATAATATATCATAGATGTACGTTGTACGTCATCCACCTATTGCTTTAAGTTTCTAGGATAGCAAGTGATATGATAACTAGTATGCATAAAACAACAAAATCATCAAAATTATACACGTCGTTAGCATATATGGATATAGAAGTCATCCCTTCCCAATAACTAGCTAATTAAACTTTTAAAATAGTTGATATCATATGGTATCAGAGCAGAGGCCATTACTTTAAAGTTTTGAACATCTCGAGACTGATATTATTTTGTTAGCATTGAAACTATCTAGGCCATGTTTGGTATGGAGATAGCTAACCCAGGATAACTTTTATTCCGGATTAAGGGGGGGATATTCTCCTTATTTCACACTTTATCCCCAAACATCCATAAAAAGTTATTCTCATTCCACCTACTAAATCTCTTTATTTTTTTTTTATCTCAAGTAATCATTACTACTTAACCCAAAATAAGTTTTATCCCATAATAACTTTTATCCCCGTACCAAATGGGACTTTAGTCCATACATACTGGTTTTGGCTTGAAGTAGAAGCTTTGTTTTTCTTTGGCACGAGACTAATTCCTGAAGATGGAAAGCTTGCACGTCAAACATCTTGATATGATACTTAAGATTGCCGGCCATGGGAACTTTATTAGAGTAATCATATGTTGTGTAAATATAGCCCTTGGTGCATGCATGAGAAAAGGGGGGGAGATGCCAAAGCTATGATGGCGAAGAACCTTCACTTCACGGTAATCAGAATGTTTTATATAACTTTAAGGTGGCAATTCAAGTAGGAGACAAATACTTTCAGCAGCAGCCATGCAGTGTGCCAATCACACATGACAGCAGGATGCCAACTTTTAAGAACAACCAGCATGTCTGAGACATCATGAGAAGCTTTTTGCTGTTCTCTTCTTTGATAGCTATGAATACATCGATTAATTAAAGTCTTCGATGGATGTTTGGCGTAATGTGCGGGGATCTAACTATGGTAGGGTTTTCATACGTGAGGTCTTGGATTCCAATATATACTTTGTCTGAATAAGTAAAACTTAATTTTTAAGTAAAAATTAACTATGGTTGGGGATCGATGTCTCCATATTCAATTTAATGTTAGGTCATGTCTTCCTTATTTAATCTAATGGCCTCTGTTTCTTGTTTAGGTTTTTAATTAATTAAGTTATGAGTTGTATTAGCTTCATTATTAAGCTTTTTTTTTTGTTTGATTAGTTGAGCCCCAGGGCTGAGTACAAAACACAAGTTACATATACTCAAGGACACCTGAGTCATCACCTAGGTTCCAACCAAAACTAGAGCCAGATACTCGACATGACTTTGCCACCTTGTCTGCACAAGTGTTAGCAGACCTAGGGAAAGCAACAAAACCAACGGAAGTAAAGACTATAGAGACCGCCCAGATCTCTTATTGAATCATGTCAGACATCTATTTAAAAAAGATCACATAATCAACAAAGATATCCGGAGATTCCCAACAAGTTATTTGAGGAAATTGAAAGAGTCTTGAACTTTTCTCCAAGAAAAAACCTATTTTGCTTAGCTATCATTTGCTGAAAAATACAACCCCTATCTTATAGTTATATGAAAAAAGATTTATGTGCATGGCATTTCAGCCATGTACATTGCACATGATTGAGGTGGCCATGTATTATTGGCTTACGTGATGGAGACCAGCGGATGTGAGTAGATCTGGACCATTGAATGTGGCCATGTACGATGCACATGCCTATGTGGCATGTACCCCAATCACTTCTCTAGTTATATTGCAAAAACCACCCTTGTTGTATTGCCATTTTGCATTTCACCTCTCTTTCTTATTATTATTTTATTTTCTTTATTTTGTAAAAAAATCCTATCTTTTTAAAAATGATCTATGCATCGAAGACTTTAATTATGACTGCAAAGACACTGCCGGACTGGGCTGCCATAAGAACCAGGCCGAAGTGAAGGCCGGCCCATCGAGAAGCATTATGACTGCAACCAAACAAGATGTTTGTTTTTCTTTTTACATGTATTATTTTTGCCCGGTTTTGCATGATTAAAAATCATCCAAGATTTTCTTTTTAAAACACCAATCTTAGCAAACACTAAGGTCTGAACCCATTGCCAGCTGAAGACAAAACAAGTCTGTTACTTGCATGCAGCAAAGCAAAAGAGCCATAACTTCAACCAGGATAATGGCAGCTTTTTTTCCCCAGTTTGTTTGTGGAGCTTTGTTGCATGACAATGGCTGAGTTTTTAGTTTCAGATAGGCACTGTCATGTCTTCCTCTTATTCATATTTATGCTTATATTTTATATTTTGACTCATTGCTGTTTCTTAAATTGGCTTTCGATGAAAAATTGGTATAATACATTTACTTTATTTTCAAATCCACAACTCCAGCCTAATTTTGTGTTTTTATCACAAAACCAGCCACTTTTGTCAGGAATTCCCAAGATGGTCTAAAATAAGATATTAATAACTTATTTCACACTATATTTCAAATAATATTGATGCTGATGTATACCTTTCCTTGCAAGACAACAAATAGTTTCGCTCTACTGTAGCTAAAAACCAATGATCCAAGGACCCACTTGTATGTGGTGCACCAATGTCCTCTTCATAATTCTGGAAAAACTCAGAAGCTCTAGCAGACATAAAGCCTGGCAGCACCCTCCAAAATTTGAGGGCCCTGTGATGATTCAACCATGGCTTTTAGCAGACATACAGCATCACTGTTAAAGCCAACAACTCTGCTTAGGATCTTTTAGATACGATTTAGTGTCCAAATGCTCTTTGCGCTCTCCTGCATGATCACAAACCTGGGATTGGCCGGCCTGTCTCTCTCGGCCTCGCTCTAAGATTCGAGGTTTCAGTTTCAATTCTAATTAAAACAGAAATCGAATGTTTCGGTTTTGGTTTCAATGTTTCTGATCGAAAGGTTTGAATCATGATTTTACTTGGATAATCTATCCAACCTCAATCTCTCTGGACAACATACAAACAGGTGTAGCTGATCATAGGCACTAGCATTGAGCTGGAGGATCTGAGAAGCCATGACCCAAATGAAATAAATGGAGCAGCAGCAGCAGAAGCAGAGTATCTCTTGTCAGTAAGGACTGACCTAGTTGGTAAGAATCAGAGGAGAATGCCACATGACCAATGTCCTCTTCTCCACTTGTTCTGTCAGTGCAATCACATGTCTAGAGAGCAAGCATCCATGTCAGGAGCAGCTCAAACTTTTGTCCATGTGATACTGGCCAAAAATATGTATGTGCCTGTCACCAATCTCTTCAGCTAGATTATTAGTTCGCTCTGTTTCGCCTCTGTTCTGATATCATGTTAAATCATCAGTTATCCTAAAAGCTTAAGCCGATAGAAGAATGAGAGTGATGCGTAGCAGACTCAAATTAATATTGGCACCTAGCAGGTTCATAAAAACTCTTCATTTTTCCACGTTTACATCATACACTCTTATGAATGTTTCACTATAGATTCCATTTTGATGTGAAGGTTAGAATAATGCTGCTGATAAGGATGATCACTAACATGTACTCGAACAAATGTGACAAAAAAAATTTATGCTCAGTTCTGCATCAGATAAGTATGGGACTGGAAATCATCTCTTATCGACTATTCCTTCCTATCAGATTAAGCTTTTGGGTTATTGGTGAAGTTAACAATTTTTGTATAACATAATGAAATCTTTAATCTTTCTTTGTTTCCTGAGATCGGCATCTATTTAAGTAAAAAATGTGGTGTGTGTGTGTGTCCTGTAATGGAAGTAGATTTCAGAATACATTATTTGGTACAATAATGCTTTATTCTTCTGACTGTAACAATAATGCTTCAATCATAGAAGACTAATCATATCAGTAATTCTTGTGCTCCGTATCTGACTGGCCTTGTTTGAGAAGGACTACCCTAGGAGCATTATTTGTACAAGACAAACTGTTCTTTTCTGGACCTAAAATTGGTGGTCTTCATATATAGGGTCTTCACCATCCAAATTAGACGAAAGTTTGCTTCTGTAGAAGCTAATGTATGAGTGGAAGCCCAAGGATTGGAAGGTGATGCATAAGTATAGCTAGGAGATGCTGTCATGCCTTCTTACCCCCTAATTTTTGCATGAAATATCAAAGGGTTGATAACTTTATATCTAATGATGAAAATGATTCTAATCCAAAGGCCGAGAATCAACCTGGCACATAACTAAAAAACCGTACTAGGAGCCGGGTTCCACGCTAGTATAAATATAAGGATAATTGCATTTTGATACCCTGTAGTTTAGT
Source organism: Narthecium ossifragum (assembly GCA_963920575.1). NCBI lineage: Eukaryota > Viridiplantae > Streptophyta > Magnoliopsida > Dioscoreales > Nartheciaceae > Narthecium > Narthecium ossifragum. Next base: position 2,120,334 of record OY986973.1, read on the forward strand.
GTAATGACAGTCTATTACACTATAGTTCTAAAAATATAGTTTACTACCCTATATTTTATATAACGGCGTAATTTAGGGTCTGACCCTAGACAACGTTATCCCCCTTAACAGAAAATCGTTCATGTGCCAAGCACGTGAGACCCTGTTTGGCGACCGGATTTCTCACCCGGATTTGAGCTCCACCCTCGTTACAATTCCCGGGCCCACCTCAAATCTTCCCCTCCACCCTCGTTGGCCAACGACAGGTGGTACCTTGTCGGTGGCCAACGACGCCTCATTGGCCTCCACCCTTGTTATAATCTGGTCGCCAAACAAGGCATGAGTGTCTTTGATTAGCATTTTGATACGATGTAGTTTAGTGTAATGGCAGTTTACTACCATATGGTTTGAAAAATTACCCTACATTTTATGCGACGGCGTGATTTAGGACATGAGTTCAAATGACGTTCTCCTTTGATAGAAAACCGCTCATGTGCTAAGCATGTGAGCGTCGCTTCAGCCGTCTAACTCAAAATGCAGTCTTCAAAATTCACGGTCGATCCACGCATCCACCGTCACATTGATCGTTAGCTTCTGTGAGGAAATGGTGCATCCATGGTCGATCCATGCATCCACCGTCGTTTCAGCCGTCTAGCTCAAAATACAATTTCCAAACTTCACGTCCAATCCCACGCATCCACCATCACATCGACCGCCATCCTCTATGAGGAAATGATGCATTTAGGATCGATCCATTCAGGGACCATCACTTCAGCCGTCTAGCTCAAAATGCGGCTTTCAAATTTCATGGGCGATCGACCCATCTACTATGTATCGATCGCCAGCCTCTGTGAGAAAATGATGCATCCAGGGTCGATCCATGCATCGATCGTCGCTTCAGCCGTTTAGCTCAAAATGCACCTTTCAAATTTCACGATCGATCTACGCATCGACCGTCTTATCAACCGTGGAGGGGGAGAGGAATGACGCTCATGTGCCAAGCACATGAGTTGTTTTCCATTGAGGGAGATAACACCATATGGGGTCAGGCCCTAAATCATGTTGTTGTATAAAATATAGGCTAGTAAACTACATTTTCCAAACTATAAGGTAGTAAACTACCATTACACTAAACTATATGGTATCAAAATGCAAAATGCTTGGCACACGAGCGGTTTTACGTCAAGGGAGATAACTCGGTATGGGTCAGGCCCTAAATCGTGCCGTCACATAAAATATAAAGTAGTAAAATACATTTTTAAAACTATAAGACAGTAAACTGTTATTACCCTAAATTGCAAATAAATGTCTATCAAAACTATACTATAGGGCAGTAAACGAATCATTTCTATCATATGAAGGTCTATCAAAATAAAATTGAAAAAAGAGGACAAATCAATCTCGACCATCATATCTTTACTTGACGGTTGAGATTCACTATCACACGGCCTAAAATCGACCATCAGGGTCGTGGTGTAATGGTTAAGGATAGTAAATCTCCTGCAAATTGAAGGCATGCACCTCATTCCCCACTGAAGCTATTTAGCATCTGACGTGGCACCAGGACAGCCACCCCTGGCCCACATATTCCTTAGGTGGGTCCCGCTCTGGGGAGTGGAAACGATTGCCACGCATGCGCCGTAGAGGAGAGGAGGAACGGATCCCCGTTAATCGGCGCTGCCGAAGCGAATCGGCCGGAGACCGGCCGATAGGCGCGACGAGGGTCCCCTACAGGGACCGCTATTCGCGCCCACTGGCAGGTACACCAAACGCGATCTTTGAACTGTGTGTTGTTTGCATCATCCACGTGGTTCGTGTCATCGTGAGCGAGCCCGGGGTACTATTTCGGGGTTTGTTTCTTGAGTGCTTGACAGAGTCGCGCTTCCATGCTTACCATTACAAAATGGCGACGCACCTCCTCCCTCATGCCGTCATGCGCTCCCCGACACTAACGATGATGACCACCTGCATTTTTTTTTCCAAGTTTTCTTATCAAAGTATCTTTAAATTTATTTAAAATTTTAACATAGATTAGATTAGATCAGCTGACTTGACTTGAAGAATACTATAATATTGAAAAATTCCAGAGATAAATTTATACTTTAAAATTCTTCAAAAATAGTTTTAAAAAATCGAAGATATTTAGGGATAAATTAAAAAAACGAGGATAAGCGAGAATAAGGAATTTTGGAATAAAAAAAATAAGAATAATGAATAATGATTGAAGAGTGAAGATAAATAAGGGATTTTGGATGGAAAAAACAGGGATAATGAATAACAATTAAAAAGTGAGATAAATCATTAATAATTGTTTATAATAAAATATTTTAATGTTTGAAAATAAAATAATAGATAAAAAAGATTATCCCATTTATTCCCCTCACTTATCCCCGAACCAAACCAAAGAGCGCCTGGTCTTCACGTTATTTATCTGAAATCCATTTGTATAGTTATGGTCTGTCCATCAGTCCCCACATATCTCTCTTCTCTCTCATCCGTTCTCTCTCCTCTCTCCTTCTGACACTACCAGTTTCGCCTTTACTCCATTCATATACGTCCACTAGGAAGAGAGAGGTTCAGAGGTTCACAACTACCTCTCTCTCTCTCTCTCTCTCTCTCTCTCATGGTTACCCTCACCCATGGAAGATGCTGTCGCTCTCTAAATTCCACTCCATCCTCTCAAGGTGAGCTAAAAAACCATTTATCTTATCAAAGGCTCTCGTGAATTCGAGTGCATGCATATGCCCATATGTAAAGACGTACGTAAATTCTACAGGTGGGTTGGAATTCTCCGGCGGCAACCAGTTCGACCTGAGAATAACAATGACGAGAACGACAGCAGCCCCGCCGTCCCTTCGCCGGCCATCGAGTGCTACGCATGCACGCAGCCCGGCGTGCCGGCCTTCCACTCCACCAGCTGCGACCGCGCCCACTCCCCGGAGTGGGAGGCCAACGCTGGCTCGTCCCTGATCCCCATCCAAAACGCCGCACCTCCGCCGGTCCCGGCCAAGCGCTCCTCCTCATGGCTCTTCGGCTCGGTGCTCGACCCCCGGAGCAAGCAGGTACAGCGGTGGAACCGCGCGTTCCTGCTGGCGCGCGCGGTGGCGCTGGCCATCGACCCGGTGTTCTTCTACTCCCTGTCGATCGGGAGGGGCGGCGCGCCGTGCCTGTACATGGACGGAGGGCTGGCGATGATCGTGACGGTGGTGAGGACGTGCGCCGACGCGGTGCATGTGTTTCATGTGTGGTTGCAGTTTAGATTGGCGTACGTGTCGAGGGAGTCGCTGGTGGTGGGCTGTGGGAAGCTTGTCTGGGATCCCCGGACCATCGCCATGCACTACCTGAGATCCATCAAGGGCTTCTGGTTTGATATCTTCGTCATTCTTCCAGTTCCTCAGGTTAGTCCCTAGATCACCATCCTCTGGTTTATAACCAAAAATCAATGATCACTACTACAATAGTTGAAATTAAAGCATATATTATAGTTCAGAGCAGAGGTGTCTAATTAGCAACATAGAGAAGTATCCTAGAACTATGTCTACAACCAGAACTAGTATCCATGCTCTCTATCTCTCGGTTTTCCTCTCACTCTATGGATATCATTCAATCATAGAGAGGGAAACTGACAAGTTTGGGCAGGCTGTGATGGGAAAAAAATTAGAACTACAGACGTGCGAGTTTAATTTGTAATTCCTATAGGCCAAGAATAAGAACTCGTTATTGTTAAATCTTACTTGGATTTCTCTGTTTGGATATATGCAGGTGGTCTTCTGGTTGGTCTTGCCTAAATTGATCAGAGAGGAAGAGATCAAGCTCATAATGACAATTCTTCTATTGATCTTCACGTTTCAATTCCTTCCAAAGGTGCATCACAGCATCTGCGTGATGAGGAGGATGCAGAAGGTCACTGGCTATATCTTCGGAACAATATGGTGGGGTTTCGGCCTTAATCTCATCGCCTACTTCATAGCTTCTCATGTGAGTAATATCATCATCTCAACAGCATCATAAAGAAAAGTAGACTTCTGAAAATGGCAGTTTGTTATTCTAGCTTTATTCGGTACAAAATGCAAGAAAACTGTAATCAACAGAGATCGAATCATAATAAACAGAGTCAAGAAGGTTACCAGCAATTATGATAACTAGATAAAATTCCCATCTCAGCGACCCACTTTGTACTGGAGATGCTTGCTATTGAATGTATTGGTTCATCATCTGTTTCTCATAGGACATTTGCAGGAGGACCACCACTATTTTGATTAGGCTGTAAGCCTACAGAAGGGGACAAGCACAAACTTTAGTTTGCAAGTTTAAATAACAGCCAAGAATCAAACTTGCTGACAGATTGTAAAATTGTTTCACACAAGCATGGAAATAAGTAAATAGACATGGTCAATAATAAAGTATATCTTAGTATTTATAGTTCAAAGAAGCTTGCATTATCAGCTAACGAATCTATCTGAGCAACAAGGCATTAGGTTTTCTTTCATAAGGATATGACACTTTTCTTCTAGAGGAAAAGAGAAGTGGCTTACCTCATGATTTAAGCAAATTTTGATGTGCCCTAGACATATTCCGCTGAACGGGTACTTCACTTGAAATTGAACTGTTTATATGGATAAAAAAGGATAGTTCTCAGCAAAAACCAAATTAAACCTTCATGCGGTGAGGACAAAAGACTATATCTCAGCTAAACAAAATAGAGGATTGACATGTCATCACAGCTTAAAATGCCCTGTGGAAGTGATGACATGAAACTTGTCAAGAAATTTTCAGATATAGTTAATCTCGCACTTTGGGAAGGAGGGATGCTTATACTGGTAAACATGTTTCAGGTGGCTGGTGGATGCTGGTATGTTCTTGCAATCCAACGTGTTGCATCATGCATCCAACAGGAGTGTCAAAAGAACAACACTTGTAGCCTCATCTCGTTAGCTTGTTCAAAGGAGGTCTGCTACCATTTTCCGTTGCCATCCAGCGTGCAAGGTCTAGCATGTGAAAGAAACTCAATGACATCTGTAGGAAATCAAAACATCCCAGTATGCCTAAATATGGACGGGCCATTCCGCTACGGGATCTATAACTGGGCTCTTCCTGTTGTTTCCAGCAACTCACTTGCTGTTAAGATTCTGTACCCAATCTTTTGGGGCCTCATGACCCTCAGGTAAGAAAATGCTTCTTGTTAACGTGAAATTTCAACTAATCATGCCACTTCAGAAACCTAACATGATTGTTACCATTTGAACATCTCTGTGTTTCCTCTCCTTAGCTAGTACTGTCACAGCTACTCACTTCCATTTGCATGCCTAATCTGTAACAGCACTTTCGGCAATGATCTTGAACCTACAAGCCACTGGTTGGAAGTGATTTTCAGTATAGTTATTGTACTTAGTGGGCTGATGCTCTTTACTTTGTTGATTGGAAATATTCAGGTAATCTGCTCTGTTCTTCTCACTTGATTATTATTTATGATCAGTAGTTTTTCAAGAAATAAAAGATAGAGGGCTCTTGTTCTGATTTAGAATTTTCATGGATAGGTTTTCTTGCATGCTGTCATGGCAAGGAAGAGAAAGATGCAGCTAAGGTGCCGAGACATGGAATGGTGGATGAAGAGGAGACAGCTGCCATCCCGGCTAAGACAGAGAGTGCGACAATATGAACGACAGAGGTGGGCTGCAATGAGAGGGGAGGAGGAAATGGAGATAATCAAAGACTTGCCAGAAGGACTTAGACGAGATATTAAGCGTCATCTTTGCCTTGATCTCATCAAGCAGGTAAACCTTAAGACTGCCTTACATTTAAGTTGTAGGCTAACTGCAATTAGTAAGAGCAAGGGTGGCAAGATATCTAGTCTAGCAAGGGATGCATAATTCCTAGGCTACGAATACTAAAAACAAAATGCAGCCCAAAATGGCATGACCAGAGTATTAAATTCGTCACCTTGTTCTAATCAGAGTTGTAAGTTTGCGAGCATGGGGAGGTTCAAATGTCGGGCATTTTATCCAGCAACAGAACTTACAAATCAAGAAGGAAAGTGTCAAAGAACAATGTAGATTAGCTACTCAAGAACTTGCAGCAGCTTGATCTTAAAATCTGCTAAGAACAAAGGTTTTAAACTAAAAATTATTTCATGAACCTTGAAGATGTTTAGAGCAAGTAATTATTTTCATGAATCACTATTTCATAAATCATTGAAGACTAGCATAATGCATATAAGAAAATATCAGATACGTGACTCTTGCCTGCTAAAAGAAACTATTATGCATTCAGCCACTTGGTTAAGCTTCAGGGCAAATATAGTAGTAGACCTAAGTTTGGTTTCGTTACATTTCTTCTTCAGGTGCCTCTGTTCCATAATTTAGATGACCTTATCCTCGACAACATTTGCGACAGAGTTAAACCTCTCGTCTTCTCCAAGGATGAAAAGGTATGAGAAGGAACACAGATGTCGCATGCCAGTAGACACTCATGGATTTCCTACATTCTATTGCTAAATCATGGATCAATTCAACCAGGTAATCAGAGAAGGGGACCCAGTGCAACGAATGGTGTTCATAGTCCGAGGCCACCTGAGGAGCAGCCAGCGTCTCAGTAAAGGCATGGTAGCCACATGCATGCTAGGCCCCGGCAACTTTCTAGGCGACGAGCTGCTCTCATGGTGCCTACGCCGGCCATTCATCGACCGCCTACCAGCTTCCTCCGCCACATTCGAATGCCTCGAACCAACTGAGGCCTTCGGCCTAGACGCGCCACACCTTCGGTACATCACTGAGCACTTCAGATACAAATTCGCAAACGAAAGGCTAAAGAGAACAGCGAGGTTCTACTCATCGAATTGGCGAACATGGGCAGCAGTTAACATCCAGCTAGCATGGCGTCGCCACAGGTCAAGAACCAGAGGCCTGATCATCCAACCATCGGACACCAACGACAACGACCGCCGCCTTAGAATGTACGCCGCCATGTTCATGTCCCTGCGTCCCCATGACCACCTCGAATAGGAGACGAGTCACCGACCATTGCCTCAAAAATTATCATTTGTCTTGCTCATAAGAACTTGAATAAAATTCTTGTTTCACAGTGAAATCAAAGAAATTTGATGTCATTACTTCTACAAGGAGTTCACCCATCCAAACTTCAAAATCGGCAATATTGATATCATAACAAAAAGTTCCAAATGGGCAAATAATTCCAAGTTTCACATCAATGGGCTCACAATGGTTGGCCAAAGAGGCATTATAGCGAATAGGTTCTATTCTATGCGTACCTTGGTGGAAAACGCAAGATGGAAGCTTAGCTTGCATCAATGGTGATACTGATCAATGATCATGGTTGTTGGGTCATGCGATCCTTCTTTGCTTGCCTATGCTGCAAAGAAATCTCCAGAATTCTCACACGACTACATGTTCTTCTTCTCCCCCATCATGCTCGCAATTTGCACCATGCCATTAGCCCAATCTTATCAAATCAAAAGAGGTCGAGTCGAATTGAACGAACCCAACCACTTAAGCGGGTAAAAGCATTCAATGCAGGGAAACAGGTCGTTGTGCTGTCGTTATAACGGCTCCATCATAAACTGTTAAAATCTCAAACGGGTGGTTCTGATTGCGCTGACACAGTAATCTTTGATGTCGTTCTCAATCTCAGAACAAAGGGTGTATTCGTAATTTTCTGCTCGGTGACCCTATAAATACTAGATCAGAGATCCGGGTGGATTCCGTTCTTTTGCCCCCTTTGGAGCCGAATAGAGGGAGAGAGAGAGAGAGAGAGAGAGAGACGGGGGGGGGGGGGGGGGGGGGGGGAGAGAGAGAGGAGAGGCGCGAGAGGAAGGGAGGGATTCGACCTCTTCGTCTCTCCTCGATCCTCATCCTCCGACCCTTGAATTGCTTCTATTCGGTAAGATCGTCCTTGGATTTGACCCCTTTATTGCCGATTTATCTAGTTGGGAAAGCAGCATGTTTTGCCGGTGTAAATCTTGGATTTCCGGGGGTTTTTTTCCATCTTGGTTGGAGATGTAGATTTTGGTTGTTGATTTGGAAGTTAGCGTCTTGATGGTCTTTTCTATGTGGATTTTTTATGGGTCATGTAGTAGTTCTGATGAACGAGGGTTTCTGAATTGATGATTTGTATTGTCTTGTAGGTTTTTGATTGCGTTGGTGTTGCCTTTTGAATATGATCATGAGGGTGAAATCATGGGGATAGAGCTATGTGATCAAATTTGGGGATTGTATTTGTACTGTCAATTTTGGTTGCGTGCATTGCATATAATTTCTGGAGAATGATGTCATTTTTCATATGGAGAATGATGTCATTTTTCATATGAAGATGACCTCGTATTCTTTATGAGAAATTCTCTTGTTTGATTGAAAGAAGATTTTGTAGAAGATATCTTTATTTTACTAAACATTGTTTGGAAATTGGGATTTATCTCTATTAAGGCATGAAAAATGTGCATCAGGAGAAAGTTGGGTTTTTGCATGTAGAAGTTGGAATGGGCAGAAGGGTTGACTTCTATATCTGAGCATCCACTATGTGAAAGGATATGTGTGACCCATCTTATGTTCAAGAAGCATGTAGGATGTTGCACAGAAGGGATAAGAGGGGTGTTGCACAGAAGGAATAAGAGTTCATAGTTGCATGTTTCTTTCGTTCACTAGGAAAGGGTTACGTCTATCTCTTTCTTTTGAAGTTCTTAGAAGTTACACAGTTATTTTAATGTGCTTCTTGTCCATTATGTTTTTTGAATTTAGTTGGATATGCAATCATGGGCAGGATCATGGATTCTAAATGCTGCTTGCCTTGTAATTGACAGGACTTATGAATGCTATGATTCACTTTCTTTCACGTGGACATGTGGCCTTGATATAATTACGTGCTGAGCATAACTCCTGATAAACTTCTCTCTTCACGTTTTAATCATGGATAAACTCGTGCTGTTTCTTCATATGTTCGGAACATGTTAATGTGGGTCCTACTGTTTAATTTTTTTTAGTTCTGATGCATCCTACTAGATCATGCTGAGTTTTTTGGGGACTTTTTCAGCCCTGAAATCTAGAAGGTGACATTTTTTCCTTCCAATTCCAGGTGCTCCTTTAGCTTAAACCTGTTAACCAGTACCAGGGAACCTTCTCCAATGTGCATCTGCTGCACCAATTGTTGGTTCTTGATATTCATGGCACTATGAATTTCTCGTGATCAGCAAAGTTTCTCCTGTTCATGATGTGGGGTTTTGCTTCAAATGCCATAGCTGGAACTATAGGTCAACATAACCGTTGTTCGAAGCAAACCCAGCCTAGCCTTGATTGCTCTGATGATGAGGCTTCTTCATGTGCTAGCAGGGAAGAAGGCCTGGAATGCCCAATCTGTTGGGAGTCATTTAACATGGTGGAGAATGTGCCTTACGTCCTATGGTGTGGCCACACCCTCTGTAAGAATTGCATACTTGGGCTACAATGGGCTGTTGTGAAGTTTCCTACCTTGCCTGTACAGCTCCCTCTCTTCATTTCATGCCCATGGTGCAGTATGTTGTCTTTCCGGCTGGTTTACAAGGGTATCCTCAAGTTTCCACGGAAGAACTTTTTCCTTCTTTGGATGGTGGAGAGCATGAATGGTGACAGGGAGAAACGCCGGTCTACATTAGGCGGAGCACAGAACCAACTTGTTTGGCCTTCAAGTGCTAGCTTCTCTTGTGATAGACAAGTCCCCTGCCAGCAAAACCTCAGAAGGTCTCAACAGCACATTCATCCGGAAAATTCCCAGCTGATCTTGGAGCATGAAAGCCTCATGGCTAATCATCTGAATGCAGAGAGTATTCATGATTCCCTAAGGAAATCACTGGTTTTCTTTGTCCAATTGACTTCCAAGTTCCCTCTAGTCATCATATTTCTGCTCATCGTCATATACGCTATACCAGCAAGTGCAACCGTTTTGGCCCTGTACGTTCTTATCACTGTGCTCTTTGCCTTGCCTTCTTTCTTGATACTATACTTTGCATACCCAAGCCTGGATTGGCTTGTCAGGGAAATTACTACCTGAGGTTGATATCATCAAAGGCAAGTCTTGTCCGTTTGTGAGTCCGCACTCTGGGGTACATTTTCAATTGCCTATGAGCTACGGTTTGATCTTCTTCTCCGATAAAAATTCAGCGCAATTATACTTTCCCTGGAGTCTGCATCCGAAGTGTGAAACTTTTTCGGTGTTAGAGGTCCGGAATCTGTAAGATATGTACTTTCCAGGCGATGTTTGTCGAAGAGTGGCTTTCTTTAGTAGGTTTATACAAGTAGTTTGACACCTAAAGTGTTGGAGGCTTGTATAACCTGCACCTCGACGGCTCGTCTGTTCATTTGTATCTTCTGCCCATATGGTTGTCTGTGTTGTGTAAACGATCCAAGGTGCAATCTGAAATGTTGTCATGAATTGCTTGCAGCTGTCTGTGAACGCTAGTTTTTCTGATTTCTTTTGATACAGGTTCTCTCTAGAGGTCTTGTCTTATCGTTGGTAACTCAGAGGTGTGTTTGATTGGTTCCAGTCGCCTGTTAACCCTAACTTCGTGATCTAGGGTGCAAGGCATGTATTTTAAAAAAAAAATTCTTTACTCATGGACTGTTCTTCATCTTATGAGGTTTAATCTATTATAGTAATTTCTCTCCAAGAGATAAAAGTGCAAGTCGTTTATATCATCTACATATAAATAACATTTTTTTTTTTTGAAGAAGTAAGCCGAAGCTGAGTTACAAGCCACTAAACCCCAACACCAGGGAAATCAGGTGGTGGCACACCAGATCCCTTAGACCAAAATAAGTTTCTAACATTCTGTCTACCCACCTTAGCTAAACAATCAGCGTACACATTATGCTCTCTAGGGACATGAAGGACAACAGCTTCCTTCATCTGAGCCACCAACCAACACGCTCGTTGGAGCTCGTTCCTTAGAGGCTCAGGCCAGGAGTATGTCCCCTTGATGTACCCAACCAAATCCTTAGAGTCAAGCTCAAAAATGGCCTCAGAACAACCCATCAAGAAGGCCGTCTGGAGGGCCTTGACAAACGCTGTCAACTCAGCTTCCACCGGCGAGGTAGCCTCCACGCTCTCCGCTAAGCACCACTCCACACTCCCGTCTCGAGTGAAACATGCTACGCCCACACCTGCTAAGCACCCAGCCGAAACAAAGGAAGCGTCAGACTGAATCACAACAAAGCCATCACCTCCGCCGCGGGGAGCTGGACTACGTCTAGAATTCACAGTAATCCATTCTCTAGACGTCCCTTGCCATGACAACCTCGCCACGAAAGAGCAGGTTATTTGCGTTGCTTCCAGAGTCGCCACATCCCATATCCAACTTTAGCCTTCCTCAGCCTCACCAAATCACTCTTGACAGAGCAGTCCATCAAGCTGATCCAACTTTCCCACCCTGAGCACCCCAGAAAAGCATGATCAAGGAGGAACACCTTCCTCCAAACATCCCGAGCAAAGTTACAATGGAACAGGCAATGTTCCACCGTCTCCTCCTCTTCGGCGCACCTCGGACAAAGTTTGTCAGGTACCGCTTGCACTCTTGCTAATGCAGCCCTTGTCGGAATCTTCTTGTGCATGGCCCTCCAAAGGAAACTCTTAACCCTTGGCCCGAATGGTCCATTCCAAATCGACAACCACCTCTGCTCAGTACTCCCTTGTTTCTCCCTCTCATACAGTGCAAGATAAGTGGACTTTGAAGAGACCTTACCCCCAGTATCTCTTGTCCAGACTGCTTGATCGCCAAGGTCCGCCGAACGTAGATGAGTGGTAATGATCTCCGTGGCAAGCTCCGGAGAGAAACATCCACGAATAAACCTACTGCGCCATCTACCTTGACCACCCACCAGCTCCCCCACAAGAAGGCCACCTGACACCCTCGCAAAATCGAAAAACGTTGGTTTCCTGTCCAATGGCATGTCAAGCACCCACCAGTCCCGCAGAACATTGACTTTGCTTCCTACCGCCACCTTCCATCTTAGATCAAGTCGCAGCGGCGCCAATGCACGACAAACAGAGCGCCACGCCGGGGAAGAAGACTGACGTGGTTTACAGGGAGGGAGAGCTCCACGCCACTTATATTTAGCTATCACCAATCTCTTCCAAAGAGAGTCATCGTCTGGAATTAGCTTCGAAGCCCTAACCATGCGTAAGCCCTCTTGCCAAATGGTCAGGTCTCTCAAAGACAGACCCCCATCCTCTTTTTGTGCGCAAAGATCACTCCACTTGACGATGGAGATGCCAGACCGCTTACCCTCCCAAAGAAATGCTCTTCCCAGCCAGTCTATAGTCCTCAACACCCCTTTAGGGACCTGGACCGCTGTCATAGAGTAAACCGGTAGAGCTTGAATCACATGTCGTAGTAACGTGACTCGCCCCGGAAAGGCCAGTCTTTTGCTCGCCCACCTTTGAAGCCTCTCTTGGACAGCATCCACAAGGTACGCAAAATCCGGCGCCCTCAGCCTCTTCCCAAAAATTGGCACCCCGAGATATCGCCAAACGCCTTTCGATTCCTCCATGCGCAGCCGCAGACAAATAGATCTCCTCAGAACAGCCGGTAAAGAGGGAGAGAGCTTCACACTAGATTTGAGGGTGTTAAGCTCCATCCCAGATCTCCTTCCATGGTGCTGGAAAATATCAATCACTTTTTGTGCCTCCTCCGTCGACGCCTCAGTCACCAAAAAGCAATCATCAGCATGGAGTAAATGAGACAGCTGTAATGGGGAGTTCTGGATACGCAAGCCATGCAGCCCGTGAGTCTCATTAGAGAGCGCAGCAGAGAGGGTAACATGCAACAAGACAAAGAGAAAAGGTGAGAGAGGGTCCCCTTGTCGGAGACCCCTTTTAGGGAACACCCTGCCGACGACCTCGCCGTTGACAATGAATGCAAACTTCGCCGAAATCACACATCCCATGATCCAAAGCACCCAACGGGCATGGAATCCCATAGCAAGCAGCACATCCTCCAAATAACATTGAAGATAAAAATGCTCTACTTTCTAGTGTAATGTTTCAATGTTTTTTGCAAATTAATAGATATAAGACACAGCAGCAAATTAGTCTCCTGGATGCACAAGTTCATGACATATGATCCATCCACACAAATTCACGAGAAATAATAATCTATAAGACAAATATCTCTGGCCTCCAGAATGCTACTGAAAAAAAAGGAACAGAGAATTCTTTTATACTTGTTTTATCTACTTACATTTTTCCAGCCACCTGCAATCTCTATCAGACAATGCCCCCCCCCCATTTTCTACGTGTCAAGAGACCGTCCATCCATGGACTTCCCAGCTGAATCCTTTAATCTATAGCCAGAATCTTATGATGTGTTTAAATGGATAAAAGAAGTGAAAACTCGAGAGAAAAAAGAAGAAAGAAAGCAAAAAGAAAAAAGAAAAAAAAGATGGTAGCATCTGTTGGAGCTGCATCTCTCCCGAACAGAGCCCTTTTGCTTAAATCTCTCACATTTGGGAGCCAAACCCATCCATTTCTTGATGGGTTCTCTAAAGATCTTATCTTGGGTCGGAAACATGAGAGTAGAAGAAAGGATTCGATCAGCGTGGTGGTTGCCAAGGCTAGCAGTAGCACAAGAACTGGTGGAAATGGGAGGTTCTATCTTAACTTCACTGGGTTCCCATTTCCATTGGGTCCATTCCTCAATAGGCGCACCATCAGAACCGAGGTGATTTCAAAGTTGCTCTCTTTGATCTTTTCTTGAAGATTTTCTTGAAATACTTATGTTAGGTCTTGTGAAGTATCGTTGAAGTTACTAGTTTGTTAGGTTTTTTCTGGGTTTAAATTTCTAGGGCGATGATGCCACGCTTTCATGAAGATGTATGCTGCAAAGCCCCTGTTGGCTTAGAATTGTAGAGGCTTTTCTTGAGAAACATTACCTGGGTATAAGTATAACTGGTGTAGACTTGTGAGTGTTATGCTATAATTTTGATCCGAAATGGATCCTTGTACTTGACGTTAGAAAAGCTTGGATTCCTTCGGGATCAACTATGAAATTATTCATTAGAAATAGGAAATTTCCATAATTTTAGGAGAAGCAAGTACCTTCATCTGCTGGATGGTAGTAATTCACTCTTTGTATATCTATCTTGGGGTATACTGTGATCAGGTGTTCACATCTCATAAATCTTTCTTTAGTCCACTAAATTTTCTTCGTTGTGTTGAAAAACTTCAAGTGCAATATGGTTGACTGGCTATGCCTTCTGGTTTTATTGATAAGGCTGTGAAAGATTGCATATGGCTCTTCGAACAAGAGCAAGCGCTGGGATTCAGTAGCGTCTCGGCAAATATTCGAATGACAGTCATCAAGCTCAACTCTGGAGGGTTGTGGGTCCATGCACCTATTGCTCCAACCCAGGAATGCATTCAGGTTCTTATTTTACCAAGTTTCTTCTGGTCTGAGTGTCTGTTATATACTTATATGTTCTCAATGGTCTGAGAATGCCACTACGTTTCTCTCATCTACAAGGCTTTTCCTTGCATCAATTGTCTATTAAGAAATCCTTGCACATTGTCATCTTTATTGCATTAACTATCCATTTCTTTCTTTTCGTGTTGAACATCAGCTCTTGAAGGAGTTGGATTCTCCTGTTGAATATATTGTTCTCCCCACGTTTGCATATGAGCATAAAATATTTGTGGGACCCTTTTCAAGAAAATTCCCACGAGCACAAATCTGGGTAGCACCAAGGCAGTGGAGTTGGCCAATCAATTTGCCGCTCGAGTTCTTTGGGATCTTTCGCGCCAAAGCTTTGAGAGATGAGGATGAGTCTGCCCTGTGGGCAGACGAGATTGAACAAAAAGTTTTTAGCTCACCAGAAGTTGGTAAATTCATTTCCAATCACAACTTTCTATTTTCTTATGCGTGAAGATTTTTTATATACTTTGGATACTTTGCGTTCCAAATGCTGCATTCCTGCATTTGCTTCAATGAGATGATTATCTTCTAAGTGATAGCAGATTGGCAGGTCTATGGTAGAATTGATAATCTGGGCTTCATTTCTTATAGGCATTGGACCATATGTGGAGGTTGCATTCTATCATAAGCGCTCAAGAACTTTGCTGGTAACAGATGCTGTAATCTTTGTTCCAAGGCAACCACCAGAGTGCATTAGCAAAGAGTCCTTGTTCAAATCTGCAAAGAACGGTTTAGCAGTTAAGCTTCTCAGCAGAGGAAAGGAAGTCCCTGATGAACCTGTAGTCGACAATAAGTTCAGCCGGCAAAAAGGTTGGTCCCCATGCTTGCTAGATTAACCTCATTTACTCTTTGTTGATTTTCTGGGTGGCCCAGTTTGTCAAATTCCAATTAATCTGGTTGTTTTCAAAGGACATGGGTGGAAATTGCTGGTAATAAATTTATGTTCTGCTAAGATTGTGAGCTAAATATAGTTCAAAATATGAATCTAGAGCCCGTTGAATCTCAAACTACAACTAGTTTTTCACACAAATCTTTGGTTTATGGTTTTTATTCCAATTATTTCCATATTACCTGTCGAGCTGTATCGTAGTTTTTATCTTCTCTATTTAAATCATTCCAAGTACTTTGTATCAGAAGTGCTGCATATGACGCATGACCCATAGTTTTAAGTTCATCGCCTATTTCTAACATGTTGAGCAGGATGGGAGAGAATGGTTCTCCAAATATTGTTTCTAGGCCCTTCAAATCTCTTGGAGCCCACTGCGAGCTTTGCTCAGATGTCACAGAAGCTGATTGTGTCACCTATTGTCAAGACATTAGTTTTCAGCAAAGTTCCTGAGAAGGTGTGTGTTGAAGCTTTCTTGATTTCACAAGGCACAGTGGATTTGTGAACTTCATGTAACAAGTGCTCAAGCTTCTTTTATCAGGTTGATAGACATAGGTTTTAGATATGGGAAGAAAGGCTTATTTTTCTACCATTGTACAAATTCAGGTGAGGGATTGGGTTGATAGAATTGCCAGAGACTGGCCATTCAGGAGAATTATTCCGGCCCATTTTGCAGCTCCTGTGAATGCAAGTAGGTCAGATTTCTTAGCAGCATTTGCATTCCTTGATGAGCTCCTCGGCGAGCGCTTCGTTGCAAGGCCTTCGTTCTCCCTTCTCTTTGCTTCTATCATGGGAAAAGCATCCAGTTACTTTCCTCCGGATGATATGAAGACCCTGTCCTCCCTTGATCAGTTCTTGGTCTCAGTCGGAGCTGTTAAAAAAACAGTTTCAGGAAGGAAAAGGTGATCACAGGAAAGATATGTACGTCAGCTGTAAGATCTTCTAGCCTTTCTTAAAATTGATAACTTTGACACAGTATAATAGTCATAGAATTTGACAAAAATAAAGAAATACCGATGTGGTTGTAGTATCTGATTCTTTTTTGTGGATATTGCATACTGAATATTGTCCTTGCTAAATGTCATGAGATGCCGGTATAGATGAGGATAACCACTACATGGTATGTCTGGGTCCTCAGTTGTGGATAAAATTTCTGTCATATCATAGCACGCTTCTCTGTGAGGTCCCAAGCCAAAAATCTATGTATATCCTTTGTGATCATCGAGCGATGTAGCTTTTAGCTGTTATATTTAACAGTGAAAAGTATGGGGAATTAGAGATTAAGAGATTATTCGTCCATATATGTTGGCGAATTTTTGAGCATGGTGAAGGGATAACATTAATTAAAGAAACTTTTGACAAAAGTGATAAACTATTGTAAAGCACTATATGAACGTCCAGATTTTATGGCATATTTTATTTGAATGAGACACATTAATCGTACAACTTCCTTTAGGTGTTAAATCTCTATCATAGTTATAGCCTATAGGAAAGAGTTGAAATGAAAGTGAGGCCATTTTGCATGCTTCTGCTCTTGTTTCGCAATTTTTGTCGCTTTCAAGAGACCAAGAAAAGCCGTTCAATTATGATAACTACTGAGGAACATTGAAGTCATGAAATGTGCCTGTCAGCTTTCCAGATTCTTCCGAAATCGCAGAGATTGTTAGGAAAATCAGGCATCTTGATTAACACGATTCACATAAAAATTGCTTCATCTGAATTTAAGAGTCTGTAACTACCAACATGCATAATGCACACTTTCAGAAGCAGATAACCTTTGGAATTAGAACAGGAGGCGAAAAACTCATGAAAGTAAATTGTGTCACTTATTTGTTCTTACTGTTTGTAATTCTCGACTCTACAAATAAAACAGTTTGTAATTTCTGTTCCAACTCTAAAACTCAAATTATGACTGTTTTTACTTATAGACAATGAACTATAGCCTGCCAATGAGCCATGTATATTTTTTGATGTCATCCTTTGGATTCTTTTCTGGTTGCTATAATCTGTAGGTGAAGAGTAGGTCAGGGGGGCGACTATCTAAGCCTAGAAAGCATGAAGCCAAGAGTACCACAAGCATTAGTAAGCTGTCTGTTTCCCCACACTGTAAGCAGGATCTGAGGCCATACAAGAGGCACAGGACTGCTCCCATCTATCATTACAAGCCCATATCATAGCTACCAAAAGCTCATCACATGGCTACAAAAGAATACAAACATTTGAGATCTCATTATTGTTGTAGATATGAACATAAAACTTTTGTTGGTGGGTCACCCTCTGCACCTAATTATCTTCCCCCTCTACCAATATATAGCTGAGATTTCTTCTCAAAAATGAAGACAGAGGACCCACTATTGTATCACTATTGTATCACTCATCTCAACTTAGTAAGAATGAAGGTTTAGTATACTATATAGACTATATTGTGGTATCTTTGTACTTGATGGGAGGTATGAACTGCACTTGGTATTAATATTTCTTTTCTCAATCTTAGCTTTGTTGTTCTATATTAGATAGCATCTAAGATCATGGATTGGGGGGTTGCATCTAATGGAGTCAATCATGAAGGTGACCGCAAAGTGCCTTATCCTCCTTAAAGATGCAAAGCAACTATGAATTTTGTAACAGTGAAATACTTCTTTCACTCCCTCTGATTGCAAAAGCCACACTACTTGCATCATGACATGCCATGTACAATTCATTGCGTATAATAGCATCTATTGAGGCCAATTCGGTTGTATGACGATGATATCGCATCGAGTTGCAAATGAGAATGCATGGGGCCTTTGATGCATGCCACTTTAAGTAGCCGCATGGAGCCTGATACTCCATGACTTGATGCAACTAATAAAACAGTAATTGTATGAGATTAAAGGTCCATTTGGACGTGTGTTCCTGCTGCTCAAAAGCATTTTTTTTTTTTACCGAATGCGACCGTGTTTACAAAAATCTCGTTTGGGAATAATAACAGACTGGTGGGGACCACGTCAAAACTGCATCAGAGATGAAGCAGTTTATAGGTGCTCTCATTTGGACGCACCTTGATTGCGGCGTAACAAACACAAAAACTAAATAACAAACTAATATTTTACACTATATATTTGAAAATAAACGTACATCCAGATAACAAATTACATGAACACACTTTTCTATCACAGCTATTAACGTGTCATACCAAACAGTTTTTAAGCCATTACTGCACCGCAGCTCATCACAGTTTACAAACACACCATGTCTCATCAAAATCATAAAAAAAACACAACGCACAACCAAACAAAAGCCTAAATGGATAGCGTTAATAGTGTTTTTATTGTTGTCAGGTGATTAGATCCATAGCCAGCTTGGAAGTAAGGACCAAAGGCCAAAGGAGTAGTTAAGGAGATCTGAGTTTCACTGGTATCCGATGAGCACCACATGCGCGCATTAGATCAGCTGCATTGCTATCTCTCACTTTACACCCTATGAAGAATCTAACAGGAGACACGTTTCCACTGAGCTTACGTGTCCTATAGTTACTTGTAGATTATTGTGTGCTGTGCATAAGGTTGCCTAGCTGATGAGATTCTCCTTTGACTTCTCGGCACCGTGGTTCGCATTCCCGCGTGGTTTAAAATAAGATTTAATGACAACGATAAAATTAACGTTCAGACTGTTTTAGAACAAGACAAGTTAGGGAGGTTTATTAGATAGTTGTAGTAATTAAAGCCTAGAAGTTTGGTGGAACCATGTTAGGTAAGATTGTTGACCTATCCTTGGGTGTGAGTGTGTGACAACTTATTAATGCTATTCAATTATTTCAAGTAAACCACTTACATTTATGGCTAAAACTCATATATATACTGTATCACGTGTACGGTCAAAAATTTGATAAAGATCAAATATTATCTATTTTCTCGTTATACTTATCATATGGAGTCAATTTTAATAATTGAGTAATAAAGATTTGTATGCATGACCATGTGACATGTGCATTTCTCTGATCAATATGTGAGATACCAATGAAATAAATTTAACAAATCGATATCTGACTACCGATCTGATCATTGGTATATTCGATCGGTAGTGAGATACCGACCAATTGATCTAATTCATCGGTATTGTTCTAGCAATGGATTATATTAACTCATCGGTATCTCACTACCGATTGGAGGCATGTGCAATGCACATATCACATGACCATATACACAAATCATGGCCCGTAATTGAGTTAATAATCCCTACTCTAGTACTGATTTAATAAGAGTTAACTAATCTACCAACTCCCTCTCCTTAAAAAGCTCAACCTTCTAACCAAATAAAACAAACGATAAAAATTCAAAAATAGCATTGTTCTGTTATATCACTCTTTAGCTCACGTTTCTTTAATGGTCTGATAAGAATATCTTCAAGGATATTTCTAAAATCTCTAACTAGAGAGAGAAACAAAGGATTTAGAGAGAGAAACTAGATACTTTAGAGAGAGAAACTAGATACTTTAGAGAAATTGGGGGGTGCCGTTCTTGGGGTGGTGGGGCTTCCCTTTGTTCACGCTCTTCCGCTCTCCCTTTGGTTTCCATTGCTTTGCTCTCTCGCTGCTCTCCTCCTCTCCTCTTCAACCACCACGTAACCCCCAATAGAAGCCTTTGTTCGTTGCTTGCACGATCTCTAAAGAGGCGGGGGGGCTGTTGGGCTCTGTTCCCGTCATGGGTTCCTTTCTTCTCGCTTTCTAGTGTCCGGAATTCCCATAAAGCTTCAATCTTGATCGGCTTTTGGCAAGGCTTTCTCGCCTTTCATAGATGACAGGTTGGTACTTTGTTTTCATTCCTTCTTTGGCTCTGTTTTGACGTGGAAATGGGATGGTTTTGTTTCTTTGTTAGATGGTATGGATCGGTTTGGTAGCTTGGCCTTTCTTGAGATCACTTAGATGGATGTTACCATTCCTATGGATTCTGAAAGTTTTGTGCTTGGTTTCCTTTCTTTTATTATGGGGTTCTTCCTCTGTTCCGATAATGTGATTGTTTTGGTTTCCTCTTACGCTTCGTTTGCCTGTCTCGATTGTCATATGTGGTTCCGTTGGGCTTCTTTTGCTATGAGCTTGATGGCTGATTCTTGAGGTTAAACCAATTTAATTTCACAGAAATGTCTGCTTTCCAGTTTTCTTGGATTCTGGATGGAAAGATATGAACCTGATCGTTCATGTCTTCTTTTTCCTAATATGATTTTTTCTTTTTTCTCGATTATCTGATCTTCATGGTTGTGTTTGAAGATTTTCTGAAGTATCTGGGTTGATGGATTATTCCTATATATATGCATACATAGGTATAAAGACATCTTAGGTTGTTCCTGTTATCTTCTTGGTTGAGAGAATTGTGGGAGGGTTTGATCTTTGTGGTATATCTTGATATTAGATTTTTAGAAGATAACTACCACATATGTTTGCTTGCCTAGATTCTTTGGTAAGTTCTCTATCTTCAATCAAGCAAAGGATTGTGGTTTTTGTTCTATTGCTTATGAAATATTCTTAAGTAGAGTCATTATTTATTGTTGTTCAACAGTTTAGGAATTGGCATTTATATGTGAGATTGTCTGATGGTGAATAAACAGATCAGGATCTCATATCAAGATTGTAGACTATTCTCCTTTTAGCTTAAATGAACTTCTGAATCACATTTCACTTGTATATTTGATTCATAAAAACGTGGGACATTGATGCATATAGCTTTTTGTTATTTATATTGTGCTCTGGAGCTTTCATTTACTATGTGCTGTCCTTCTTCTGTCTCTTTTTCCCTTCTGATGGGTATTCTCTTGCTCATAATTTCTGATTTACTTGGTGCACTTGTAAATTTGATGCTTACTAAATGTTTTGCATTTGTTGTGTTTCAGGTTGAATGCTTCTTATGGAGGTATCATGTGCATTACAAACTCTGCTTCGGATTGAGAAATCGGGTACCTTGTCCAAACTCCCTTGGCTCTTCTTGCTTCATTGATTCTTGTGCTTGGGAATTTATGACTTTGTTTCGTGATGGCCTATCTTCAAGTTATTTATGTCATGTTATATGTCGGGTGACATTCTCTAACTCATGGTGGGAAGAATTCTTTGCCATAGTGCTGTCCAAGCCTATATTAGAAAGACAGTTTCATTAGATCATATATTCAAGCTATCCTAGACCATCAATCTTTCAGTTGCTTGTCTTTTGGCTTAGCTTGTTATGGATATCACGCATGTAATTTTATGAGTTGACTAACTGACTAGTCAGTTAACTTCATACTTTTTCCTTTTTGAATAGCAATTAATGATTGTTGTGCTCATCTAAAATGATCTTAGCATGATTCCTATTAACACTAGCTCTTCATAAACTTTGTTGAGAATAATGGAGGCAAAGGCAGTTGAAATAACTTCTGTCTAACTATGTATTTGCAGGATTGTAAACTTGGTTTAAACTGATCTGTGGAGTTATGACTGCAAATTCTCAAGATAACAATTTAGTGGTTTCAATGAATGAAGAATTAGAGGAGAGGGTCATTATCCCAGTATCCCCTGATCTTAATATCCCTAAAGGAGGGTTCAGGAGAAATTCTGATGGAAAAGCAAGTGTGAGAAGTTCTCCGTCGTTATCAAGCAATGATGAAAAGCCTCTTCCTAACTATCTAAGAGCTTCCACTGGTTCATGTCATGATTTCTGCAAATATGGTAGGCATCATATATTTGAAACTAAAGACAGGCGCCCCCTTCGTTCTGCATTCTTGGCCAACAGTAGGATACCGGGCAAAGAACGTGATCGAGTCAAAGTTCCTTCTATAGGACAGAGAAAAAAGAAGCCAGCACATAGAGTGAAGACTTCTTCATCCAAGCCCAAAGTTGGGAGTTCCAGTTCACTTGAAGTCATCAAGCAGATTAATCCGAGTCCCCAAGAGTTACATCTTTCTGATACAACTACCCGTGGATTAGATGACTCATCTGCAGGCGTGATGCTCGAATCTCTATCCCTTCCATCAGCTGAGCAAACTCTTTCACATGAAGATGATGACTCACTGGAGGAATCCATCAACCGAATGACACCCTCACTGATTGAGAAACATGTCATAAGCTATGAGGTTACGCCAACTAACAAAGCAAAAGAGTCAGTGGAGGAGAATATAAGCATGAACCTGGAAACTCCAATGCCAAGTGAGAATAGCATCACATCTGATTCATCCGAAGAACCTGAAAGCTTGGAGGTAATGATGGTCCCACATGTCCAAGGTAATGCTGAAACTGCACTGGACAGTGAAGGGGAAGCATCACTTTCGGAAGAAGAGCTTAACATGGAGTTGAGGATCCCATTACCTGTTCCAGAAGCCACTGGCTATGTTGAGCAGTCACCTGCTGATGAAGCCAAAGGATCTTCTGACATGCCTGTAAGCTTGAAGGTAAATAATGTTTCATTTAATTCTAGAAACTGCTGCATCTGTTGATCATACACATATCTGCTAATTAAAAGAAATCATATGAAAAAACTTTAAACCTGAATCTAAAAATTTGTAACTCTTGCAGGAAACCACTGCAACTACTGAGCACTCAATTCTTCCAACAGCTTTTGGCAATGACACGCCTACGGAGAATCAACTGCAGGTGAAGAGAAGTTTGAATAGAGGTGACAGGCAGAACAAACAGGTGATGAAGTTGAAGTCTACTCCACAGCCGAAGACTGGGATATCTCGCAGATCTAAAGTTTCTAACCAGACGAAAACTGATTCAACTGGAATGCCTGCTATCATCAAGAAGCAGAGTCCATTGCCTGTCAAGAAAAATATCACGTCTGTCAAATTGAAAGTGCTCAAGCAAAATAGCCCACCATCATCTGTTGATAAAGTCATTGCTTCTCCTACAGCCAGGAGCATCAAGCTAAAGGCCTTATCCCCTCCCAAGAAGACCAATGTTTCTGCTAAACCCTCTATCTCTTTGAAGACAAAGACTTCAGTGCTAAATTCTGCATCCCCATCGGTTCCTTCAGAAGGCCGAGCTGCTCTAAGAAAGAAGGAGAACAAGGTAGTCAGGAGTGTAGAACTCCCAAAGATTCGGGAGGAGAAAATTTTTAAACCACCAAGAGCTTCTATATCCCCTAAACCTTCTGTAAATGGAATTTCAAGCTTGAGGTCAGAAAAATATGGGAAGACCAGCTCTTCCTTGGATGCAAGGAATCAGGAGAAAGCTAAGAATGTGAAAGCTGACAATGAAAAGGTTAAGGAGAAAACACTCTATGTTGTCGAGCCAAAATCAGATAACAGGAGCTTGAAGCCCATGCATCAAAGATCCTGGAATCGAAGATCATCATCTCTGTCCACAGCATCTGTGACATCACGTGATGAGGATAACAAAGAATCTGAGTCATCATATACTGAAGACAAGAGGAGGCTGAGAAGAAGTATGAGCATTCATTCAGAAGAAAAAGTTCCTCTGCCTCACAAGTTAAGGTTCCGCAGAGGCAAGGTAGTTGATCCTCAGTCTGAGAACAATGGCCCGAGACGGCTCAGGTTCAGGCAACCAAGACTTGTTACTGTGAACCAAACTGCTAAAGAAGTGGTGGCGAGAAACTTAGGAAATACGAGGGAGTTGGATGGCTCAGGCCTAAATGAGCCCAAAATAGAAGCTCCGACTGTTGTGCTGAGGCATCAAGATCAGCAGGGGAAGAGAGACACTCAAGGTTTGTTCAATCATGTCATTGAAGAAACTGCTAGTAAGCTTGTGGAGACAAGGAAGAGCAAGGTAAAAGCCTTGGTGGGTGCTTTCGAAACCGTAATCTCTCTCCAAGAAAGCAAAGTTGTGCCGTTGGTTTGAGTTACTGGCTAATCCATTTGTGATGTTCTTTTTGTTTTTGGCCTCATCTTTTGGTAAGATCTCACCATATAGTACTTTTCTCCCAATAATTCAGGATGACCTTGTTTCTTCTCTTCCCCTCCCCTAAAGAAACTTGGTTCTTTACTAGCATAAATGGAGTCGATCATATCGAAGGCGTGTGTACTTCTGTATATGAAGAGGATTCAGCTTGAGCATATTTGCTCATTATGAAAAGGTTTAGGTTTGTTTCTTGTGGTTTTCCCCTTATTTGAGTCTAATATGATACTTGTAATCACAAATGGAGTGAATGATAACTTCTGATAGGTTGTGAATATCTGATTGGCTTGCCCCTCTTTCACTATTCTTCATACTGCTTGGCACCAAAGATAGTCTCAGCAACATATGATAAGAGTTATTGTCTAGAAATGAGGCACCATCAGAACCTCTAAATAGTATCAACCTATATATGTTATGTTACTACTTTATGAACTTGTTTGGCTACTATGATCTGAATTCAGGATTGCACCCTCTTTATCTTATTTTTCAAGAAAGATGCATGCATCTCACCTGGCATAGATTTCTATAGACAGCTACCCATGCCAAACTTTGTAGCAGGACTGCAAATTGCATCACTCTCTTCAAGTTCGAAGACCATGTGAGCCAAACAACGAATCAGATCCTCCATACTTTCCCTGGAAAGAAAACTTTTAACAATGGAAAAAACAAAGAACAGAACAATAGTGACAATACGACTGTCTTGAGCATCCTCGTTTGTCCCTAAAAGGTTTAAATTTTTTTTAGAGAATTAAAACATAGTTGATGGATAGAATAAAGATACGTGTACATATGGACATGTGGTATGTGTTTTATACCGATGCCTTCATCTATCTTATTGGTAATAGACTATCAATGTGATAGATGAAAGAATCATTATTTGGTTACCGATAGGCCGCACACATGTCATATGTCCATGTATGGCACTCTGACATATATATTTAACGAAAATGAAAATATAAATGATAAGTTTAGATATTATATAAAGATTCCTGGATTAGATGAGATGCGTGTATGTATGTATGATGTATGACGTCATCACATAAGCTTTCGTCGTTTTAGAATCCCTCATATATGGCCATATAAATCCAAGATGGCGGGCCCTTCAAGGCTTCAACTTGTCCTCGTCTTCCAATCGGATCAGCTACGGTCTTGGTTGTACATCCATCCTGCAATTGGATCTGAGAGATCCAGCCAAAGCCGCCCAACCGTCGGATGCATGTGCATTCAATGGTCACACGAATCAGATGCAGTATTCCGTACAGCTTGTGACGCGTCTAAATCCCGTCGTCTTCTGCAAAGAAAGCCGCCCAATAGAAGCAGGAGGCGGGTCTTTTTGAGAATTTTCTGCGTTTCCATATCCAAAGATGACTTTTTGCATTCCAACCCCTCTCATTGTTTGTTTACAGATTTATACCCCCCTCACCAATGAAATGACTGTTATACCCTCAGTCAATGAAATGCGTCTAAATCCCGTCGTCTTCTGTAAAGGAAGCCGGCCAATAACAATAGGAGGTGGGTCTTTTTGAGAATTTTTTACGTTTCCATACCCCAAAGATGGCTTTTTGCGTTTCCAACCCCTTTCATTTTTTGTTTGCAGGTTGATACCATCAGTCATATGACGTGGCATGGTATTTAATGTAACGACAACGGCAAGAGAAGACAAGTGTCAGGGGGACATTAATTACGTGCGTTTCTATGCGTGATTAGACGAGATTCTATATGTGGTTAAAAGAGTTTCTATGCGTGGTTACTAAGCTTTCATGTCCAACGTATTTCCCATGTATGGTTAGGCGCGTTTCTATGCGTGGTTAAGCGAGTTTCTATGCGTGGATACCAAGCCTTCATGCCCAACGTGTTTCTCATGTGTGGTTAGGCTCGTTTCTATACATAGTTAAGCGAGTTTCTATGCGTGGTTACCAAACCTTCCTGTACATTAATTATGCTACACGTTGCAAGCAACGTGTTTCTCATCCGTGGTTAGGCGCATTTCTATGCGTGGTTAGGCGAGTTTCTATACGTGATTTACCAAGCCTTCCTGTCGCGCCCTGACCCACGTAGGCCCAACCGAGCCGGGCGACGCGAACCGGAACCTAACCTACTGCGGAAATTTTGGCGAGGTTTCCCTCTAATCGTAGTGGTTACCCTAACAAGTCATAATCATCCTGTATTAATAACAAGTACAAACCTCAAACACTGGAGCTGAAAATAGATACAAAACCTCAAACAGAGAAATTATACATTTATCACTCCCGTAGGAGATTATCTATAACAAAAAAGGTAAAATGGTATGATCTCCACCTCTCAAGCACCGCCAGACGCCGCCACGTCACTGAACACCTGCCCGGTAGGGGCGACCGAAGAAGACCTCGCGCCAGCACCTGCAAAACGCAGCCCGGGTAGGAGTGAGCACTAAGCTCAGCAGGGACACTACACTACGACACTCACAAGGGAGGGAACACAACAGTGTCGCCCCCAAGCAAAGCCTAGGTGTATCACAGGGGTCCCATAACCCCACCGGATACCCCTGAGAGCCCCAGTCATGGTCTTCCAGCGAACTAGTCACACACTGGGTCACACTCAGTAAGGCAGGAAACGGCACTGCCAACTCACAACAGGATCCTGGGCACTGTCGGCGGATAACACCGCTGGATAGACACACCTGCCACCCAAGAGTTCAAGAAGGACTGGGTACCGGCTACACCTCGACTTGGTTCGAGGCCGACACGACCACTAAACATCAAGCAACATCAGTATTCATGTCATCTAACCCTATTATCGAAAACGACTGAATACTACAAATCGAGTCCTGGACCAAGCTACCCGCAACGGTCCTAAGAGATAGATCCGGGCTACCCGGAAGCCCCGGATCGGCAACGCCCTAAACAGATGCAACTAGTGCACAACGCAATGCATGTTATGAACATGCGCAGAATAAATACATATAAGCATGCAACAGGATGTGATGATATAAATACAAGGTCTGGGCACGGCACTCTGCCTCCCCGGGGTGGTGAACAACTATTTAAGGTCTAGGGACTGCTGCAGTGGTACCACCACCAACTGCCAGCAGTCCACCACAACACCTGCACCGGGAAACAACCCCACAACCAACAACTCACACATATAGCAGATAAAGCCCTCGGCGCACGCCGGCATGCAAGGCTATGGAAAGCTGTAGGGCTACCCGCCCGTTTATTCTACACAATCCCAGGAGTCATCACTCCCCTGGTTCACCACTGCCCTATTATAGGGCTAGCATGCTTAATCGTATGTACCAGTTATAAAACGGTAGAGAAAACTATCATACGAAGCCCCGCGGGCAAAAACCCACTTAAAACACCCTTTAGCCACTAAGGGATCGATCTCCCTTCTCAAGGAGATCGATCTCCTTAGCATTTAGGGAAAAACTCCTCCCTGTCAACCGAAGGAGATCGATCTCCTCCTCCAGAGGGATCGATCTTCCTCATGACCTGGGACTCTCAGCCACCAGCCACCAAGGGATCGATCTCCCTTCCCAAAGGGATCGATCCCGCTCGGGCTGGGCGTGACATACCATAAGGGATCGATCTCCCTTCTCAAGGGGATCGATCCGAATGGGTTCTCTGGAGTACTTTCGGCGAGGAATACCGCCGGAAAACTCATCCAAACTCAACCAAACTCTGGGATCTGATAGATCAAGATCCCATGAGTCTAAAACCAGTGAAAACACGAGAAACAAACATATATACATAGAGATCTAAGCAAAAGAACACGAATCAAACCGGAAAACTCAAAACCCCGAAATAGAAGTAGGTAGGAATCCCTATCTGAATAAAAGCGGCTTAAATCCAAACAGCTAGGCCTTAGATCTTCCTCAAACGAGCTCAGATCCAGCAAGAACGCTGCTCAAATCTCGAAAAATCCCAAAAAAAATCAAAGGATAACGATCTCGTTTGCTTTATAGGCAAACGAACCGACATAAGGGAGATCGATCTCTCTTTGAGAAGAGATCGATCTTCCTTGCCAGAACGGGTTTGACTTTTTGGCACAAGGAGAGCGATCTCTTAGCTAGAGAGGATCGATCCCACTTGTCCAGAAAGCTAGACTTGGGCCAAAACTCAAGCCCAAGCCCGAATCTTTCGATCCCGGGTCCCACTAACCATCTTAAGCAAACATTACCACAAACATAGTCAGTGTGTGCACACGCGCGAGTGTGAAACAAGCCGACAAGGTGCAATTTACCAAATTGCCCTTGCAGTCCACAGCGAGCCACCGGAGGAGAGGGACGGGTCCTCACACTTCCTGCCCAACATGTTTCCCATGCGTGGTTAGGCGTGTTTCTATGCGTGGTTAACCGAATTTCTATGCATGGTTACCAAGCCTTCCTGCGGTTGTATTAGGGACATTAATGACCCCTCAACGTGGCAACATCTTATTAGCCAATAGCAAAAGAATACTCTGATGCATTAAATGCGACGCATGCGTAAGAAGACATGTGCATTATATAATTTGTCGCATTACCACACTGGTTATCACTATACGCGCACAAAAAGTATGATAATGTCGCACGAAAACAATACTCGCGTTTCTTAAAATGTCGGATAAATACGTATAAAAAACACATAAGCATACTTTCTGCGCATGCGTGAGAAGACATAAGCAATCTCAAATGTCTTCTCACGCATAGAAACACGCCGAACCACGCATAGAAATTCGCTTAACCACGCATAGAAACACGTCTAACCACGTATAGAAACGCGTTTAACCACGCATAGAAACACGCCTAACCACGCATGGGAAACACGTTGGACATGAAGGCTTGGTAACCACGCATAGAAACTCGCCTAACCACACATAGAAACGCGCCTAACCACACATGGGAAACACGTTGCTTGCCACATGTAGCGTAATTAATGTCCATGAAAGCTTGGTAATCATGCATAGAAACTCGCTTAATCATGTATAGAAACGCGTCTAATCACGCATGAGAAACACGTTGAGCAGGAAAGTTTGATAACTATATATTAAAAGTCATCTAATCACGCATTGAAACGCGTGTAATTAATGTCCTCTCAACACCTGTCTTCTCTTTCCGTCGCCGTCACACTAATGCCCTGTCAAGTCTTATGACTGAGGGGTATAATAATTATTTTATTAGCTAAGAGTATCAACATCCAAACAAACAATGAGAGAGCTTGGAAACGCAAAAATACATATTTGGGTTATGAAAACGCAAAAAAAATCCGTCTTTTTTGAACAAATAGTGCCTTTAGTATAAGGGCAAAGTACTTCACATTATTGTGAGGATAGTTTCGTAATATATCTGTCCTTTAGGTGTAATTTTAAATTCTATCTCTGCAATCGAAAGCTAAAAAGCTCCTCTCTTGTCCACGGTCTCCGAGCGGGGAAGAGAGAGAAGCGAGAGAGTTTAGAGAGAGAAGCGAAGAAAAAGGACGGGTTTTTCTATCTCAGGCGAGGAATTCGTCATCTATATCGAGGTTCTTTTTGGTTTCATGCGGTTTAATTTTACGATTTTGTTGGTTTTCGTTGATTTTTTTGGCTGAGATTCGTGAGGCTTCGCTAATAGAGTTGGGGTATCTGGGATTTTGGAAATGGGTATAAGAATCTTGGTGAAATGGATTCCGATCTTGCGTGGGCTGGGGAAATTGAGAGGAATGGAGGAATGCGGAGAAGAATTTGGGTGAAAGTTGGGTTTTTTCCTCAGAACTGTTTTCCACTTGAATGACAGGCATTTCTTAAGGGATCTAATTTGTGTTCTTGGAAATAGGAACTTCAAATCCTAGCTTTTTTCCAAGCCGGAAGTGGGAGATTGAAATCTTAGATTTTGTTCTTTTTGAGGCATTGAGGTTTCTGCAACAATAATATCATGAATGTTTTTGATGTCCATGCATTGGAAATTGCTGATCTTATGATGCTCATAAGAGGTAAGTATATCGGCAAGAATGGGGCATGAGTGATCAAGAAACCAAAGATACCACTTGATTGGTAGTCTAGATGTATGGTATTTGTTGCATCGAGAAATGATTGTAGTTGTGATGATGTGAAAGGTTGCTTAGTGCAGGTTGCCTTGTGACTTGTGAGAAGAAGCCAGTTCTTTGCCTTGGCAGTTAAGCTAAAGCTAACAAGTATTTTGATGCAATGTGTGATCTTTTTATGTTTTGAACACATCAGACCTGAACTGAATTGTCTTAGCTTGATACAAGGAACCATCTTGATTTCATTTTTAAACTTTCTTCGCGGTCTCTTGAATCTCTGTGACCAATAGATCGTTCAGGTTATCAGTGACCCTAAAGAATCATTCAACTGAGCCAAAAAAATCGCTCAAGAATGAGCCAAACTCATTCTATTTTTGTCAGCTTTTGTAACTGTCGTGACTACTGATCTAAATATTTCTCTGTCACTTGCACTCTGTGCTTATCTATTAATTCTCAGTTCAAGACCAGTTCTTAGCAAGGTGTCAAAAGAAAACATTGACTCAAACTTTTATTTTAGCAGCATAGCCAAATTTCTTTGTTTCTGGCTCACCATATGAAAGCCTGTGGCGCAAATATTGATACATTTCGAGATATCTTGAACAGGATTGAGCAGTGGGGTTACCATCTGTGTCTGCCAACTGTTATCTGTTTAGACAATGCTGGTGGCAAAGCAGTATCGCTGCACACATTCAGCAACCTGCATATGCAGTAAAGGTCATTTGAGTGAGGATGCAATATACCTAGTTTTTCAACACCTCAACTGGAATCCGCGATTGATTGCGACACTTTCCTGTGTCTGCAAATGGTTGGATGAATTAGCCAAAAGGGTCCTCTGGAAAGAGTTCTGCCGATCTCGTGCCCCAAAGATGATGCTTGATTTGCAGTCTAGTGGGAGTCATAGTGTTGATGGAAACTGGAAAGCGCTTGCGAAGCTTCTCATTCACTGTTCAGGATGCAAAAAGGGTGGTTTGTTTCCGAATACCCACATTCCTGGTCACTTAGCTTATCGAACACGCTTTTCAAGGACATCAGGGAAAAGTTTTCTTATTCCTCAATGTAGAACAGATGTGCTATATGTATCAGACCCCTGCGAGCATCTTGATCAAGGAGAGGAGGGTGATGTAGGCTTATTTCGTGGCATTTTCAAATCATTTTCTGTTTCAAGAGTTAAGAAGATGCTGATAGACAAGAAAGCGCAATTTCATCCAACTGAGACATGTCCCTATTGCAAAGCGAAATTGTGGAGCATGCTACAAGCAAAGATGATACCACCAAGCGCATGCTGCAGATTGGATGCATATAGTGATTGCATAGAGTACTATGTATGCCTTAATGGCCATATGCTGGGAATCTGCACTCTTTTATCCCTCTCTGACTCTGAGGAGATATCTGAATCAATAGAGTGATTCGCAATTCTCCTAATTTTTAATTTGCTGTGTTTCGAAAATGAGGTATTGCTCGTCAGGGTGTGTCATAAAGAGTATTTAGTTGGCTGGAAGTGGTTCTTTTGTATCATCAATTACTCGAGCGCAACTCTTTTGAAATAGAGGTTACAAAGCTCAATGTACTATAATTATCATCCTTAGTTTCAAACTCTGTGCTAAAGCCAATCCGTCTATGAAATTTTCTTCCTGGGATCCATGATAACAAGTATGGTTTTCTTAGTCATTCAAGATGTATTAGGCAGTAATAACTAAAGATCTTATGACTGTCTCTTGTTACTTTATAATCTTTTTTTCCATTTAAGCTGAATTTCAAAGTTGGAGCTCTTTGGTCTTGCCGTCCTTCAGTCGTTCTCAAAGCATACGAGACGACATGAAACAAGTGCGTTTTGCTTCTCCTCACTTTATTTTGTATCAGGACATGTAGAAATAAACTTCAACTCCATGCCAGCAGCAAGAAAGCTCTTCTTAGGTTTTAAATCCACTTTCCGATCTGAATCAAACTGGGCTGTAGCAGAAATTCCCATGTAAGCATTTCTATGCTATTCAACATATCAGTATTCATGTGATTCATCCTACATGATATTGCTAATATACTACATAATGATTAATGTTCTTCTAGTTACCAAAATCTCCTATTGTGGATGATGATGATAGAAGGTTTCAATCCTCCTGGTTGTCCCATATCACTTTTCTGCAAGTTTAAAGCTTCAATGGCACCCTGCCAACTAAATATTCCATGATCATAACCACCTTGGTAAATCAAAGTTTTGGCATATCACTTCATCCTACCGATGTATGATAGCCTTTCCTTTTCTTTGGTGCTTTTGCTTTCCATCTGCTTTAATAAAAATCAGAACCACCAACCAAAATAGGCAACAGTGTTGACAAAAACCTTTCATGTGAACTTCGTTAGATCATCAACTGTGATTCAAGAACTGAATTAGACCCAGCATTTTGGTGTAAAACTTGTTGATGATCATCGGCGTGAATCAAGAGTTTCAACTAAGTTTTCGCAAAGAAAACTTATCTGAAATTTTTTCTGATCCAAAAGAAGGCTCTCTTGTTGTCCTAATCACTCAATCCTATCCATGTAACTTTTAAACGGGCCAGTGTTCTATTCATGAAAAAGATAGAAAATGACATACGTTGAAAAAGATAACAATCAAAAGGAAAGAAAGGCAAAAGTAGAGGTCAATACACAAAAGACCTTCTAAGATATTTTAGACTCAAGAACACAGCCACCCAAATTGGACCTCTGGTCAAGATCATCATCATGTCAATGTCATCATCTCCGACTCGGTGGCTGAATTAGTTCGGACCATTTCTTATCCTATCCTAATGTCCACGTAGATTGACTCTTTCTTAGGAGACAATCCTTGGTGCCACAATTATTTCTTCAAACGATTCGCAACCTGAGAATTATAGAATGTGTTGAAAATGGCCACCCAATTGCTTCAAAAGTGAAGGAAATCTATTTCTAAAATCCAGTACTTCAAACAATAGAAGGAAGACTCAGCCAACCCTCCAAAGATCAACGACAACAATTTATGACTTGATTCTTGAATATTGAACAGAAGAAAGCCATTGTTCACACTAGAATTCACAGGCATCCTTGCCCATGTCTGCTTGTTTGTTTGTTTGCTGTGGAAGGAAAGACACTGGAAAGTGTGGTATCTGGGTGAGGCATATCTCATGTTCTAGATTAGGTGAGCCTTTGGCCTCCTCTTCTAGGCAGTATAACAATTAAGACTTAAGTGGTCATCTTGTTTTAATTAATCCTAACTTTTCTAATAAATATTCATTAAACCCAAGAACCCAAAACTATCGAATTGCATCGTTGGGATTAAATTAGACATCATGATCTGATCTCTGTCTGATGGAAATAAATATGGATAAAGATGTCAAAGTTGGGGTGGACATCTGACATCTGGCAGTGTCAGTTTATTATCTGTGAGGATAAGATTAAACTATGTGATAAGTGTTTTGTTTAGAATAGTAGATAATTACCTTTCCTGTTTAAGTTGATAGAATAATACGGGGGTGCTTTTATTATTGAGAAAGCTACAGCTCTGAGCGGGACCGCAGGAAGGTAGCTTGAAGCTGCTGCCAAATTAGTCGAATCAAAACCCAAGGAGACCATTCTCTCCACGACCCATTTCTCCCCGGAGGATTTTCTCGAGGTCAGTAGTATTAAGAGGACCTGAGAACAGAGATCGAGGGAGAAAGCAGGCAGCTTTTGACTTAAAAATGCGATTTTTTCCTTCAAGAATTCCACTGCCATAAATCTGAGAAGAATCTTGGTTTCTGTTCTGTGGGGTCTTTTTTTCTGTGTTTCGAGGTATGGTTTCATCTGGGATTTTGTTAATTTCGCATGATTTCGTATGTTAGAAATGTTGTAGTTATACTATTGGCTGCCGCTAAATGAGAAGGGAACTCAGGTCATGTATATTGTTTTTATCTTTCTTGTGTTAGAAAAGAGGTCTAGATATTGAGATGGAATTATTTGTCTGTGATTGTTCTTGAGGCCTCTTTCATATGGCAATTTTAATTGAAGAAAGTTGGTTTACTTTTCCTAGGATTGTTTGTACATCCAAATAAGGCTGCTTCTTGTTTTCTACGAATATTAAATCACAATTCTTTTGCCGTCAAATGTGATTTATTATTATTATTACTATTATTATTATTGTTATTATTTTGTTCTGGGTGTTTGATATAGACTTGTTTTTGCTTTCTTGGATCTTATGCAAGGAAAGAAGAAACAGACATTATTGTCATTGTCTTGGCAGCAATCTTGATACAAGCATCTTGGCATTTGTACTTGCATCTTCTTTTGCTTGTGTTGGCAAATAGCAGTACCTGGGATATGGTTACATGGCCTTGGTGGTAACTTTAGTCTCACTTCTTTAGATTGATTACAATGGAAGGAATTAGGAGGACCAGTGTTTTCCCTTTTTAAGGAAAAACCATTGCAGACATACAAAGTCTGCCTGCAGTCTTTTCTCTGTCCCTTCAATTCAAGAACAATCCCATCTCATATTTTCTCAACAAATATTGTTCTCTTTTTCTTCTTATCATCAGACCTTTCTGTTAAAAAAAAATTTCTTTTTTTTTTTTTTGGTTTGTTTCGTTGAGCTCATTTGTTCTATTTCATTCCTGGACCAGTGAAAATTTTAGCTTGAAGACATGGGTTTGCAGCTTCTTTTTCTTCTCTTTCTCCACTTGGTTCCTGGGATCTTATCTGAAGAGTTACCAGATGTTACAATTATAGTCAGAGGTTCCACCACTGTAGCTGAAACAAATGATGATTTCATCTGTGCAACTATTGATTGGTGGCCTCCAGAGAAGTGCAATTACAACCAATGTCCATGGGGACAATCTTCTGTTCTAAATCTGGTAAAGATTCCGATATAATAGTCTTGGATAAGGTTGTCATTTGTTTTCTGCATCTAGTAAGAAACTGATTCAAAGTAAAAGCCTTGCTCAAACTGACATGTTTATTCTCTTGAAATTTCTCAGGATTTGACACATCCATTTCTAGCCAAATCCATCCAAGGTATGCAGTCTCGAACTCTGAATTTCATATCGGTTCACAATTCTCACATTCACTTCTGGATCATTACCCATAGTGCTAGGTTCCCTGTTAATTGGGCAAGAGATATTCTGCTTTTAGTCATCTTCGGGGTGTGATAGAAGCTTTTTGACTTACTACTTGTATATATTAGCCATAGTTAATGTGATGATCCATTATCAATCAGTGTTGTCATAGCACTAGCACAATCCTGGCATTGTGACAAGTGTATTCACTTATAACAAAATAACGTTCAGATTTGTTTGTATATTGTTTGCAGCTTTCAATCCTTTGAGGATAAGAGTTGGAGGATCTTTGCAAGATCAGGTTGATTATGGTGTACCAAGTTTAGGGGAACTGTGTCAACCAATTTCAAAGATTGCAGATGGTTTGTTTGGATTTTCCAAAGGTTGTCTGAGCATGGCTAGGTGGGATGAACTCAACAGCTTATTCCATAAGACAGGGTAAAGATTATTTACCCGATACTTTCATAAGTTTAATGAGAATGTACACTAGTTGTGGTAATATTATCAGGTTTTGAATATTAGCATGTTTGAAGATATTCCACAACTATAAGATGAATTTACTTACTAGATACTAAGAAAAACAAGTGATGAGTTGTTTGCTGAGTTTTAAATGATTCTTGATTAATCTTATTTTTACAGAGCAATTGTGACGTTTGGTCTGAACGCACTGCGGGGAAGGCACCGCAATGACAATAGGGTCTGGGGAGGTTCTTGGAACTCTAGTAATGCTCGTGATTTTATTGAATACACTGTTTCTAAAGGGTATCGAGTTGATTCATGGGAATTTGGTAAAACATTTTATAAATTAAACCTTCCCCTGTTATGATTTAAATTTTTGATTCACATATCGGTAACCTTAAATTATCCATCTCCTTTGTCAGGAAATGAATTAAGTGGACGTGGAATTGGTGCAAGCGTCCCTGCTGATCAGTATGGGAAAGACGTAATTAACCTTAAAGGCATCCTGAACGAGTTATACAACTCCAGCTCAAAACCTTTACTGTTAGCACCAGGGGGTTTCTTTGATCAGCAATGGTATGCTCAGCTTCTTGAGGTTTCAGGACCAGGGGTTGTCGACGGCTTGACGCATCATATTTACAATCTAGGTGGAGGTGAGCATGGTCTAGAGATGAGGACCTTCTTTTGGATGGCTAAAAATTCACACATCTTTTTGCTAGGAGTGTATTGATGTTTTTGCTACATTGCAAATTCGGCACATCAAGCCTTCGTTTCATCATTTTGCAATTGCTAGAAGTAAAATTGCAAGCTAAGTAATAGCTTCATCTCATGATCTCATGATAATCTCATGATGATAAATGAACGTTTGAGGTGTACTAACCTTTTGAAGATCTGTTTCATATAAAACCTGGGTGGCAATCGACTTCGAGTGTCTGAAATTCATATGTTCCTTTATATTCAGGTGATGATACCAAGATAGAAAGTAAAATCACAGATCCGCAATATTTAGGTCGGATAGCAGATACATTCAGAAGCCTCCAACTCACCATAGAGGGACATGGGCCATGGTCGTCAGCTTGGGTTGGTGAAGCTGGTGGTGCTTACAACAGTGGTAGTCCTCGTGTGTCCCATTCATTTCTAAACAGCTTCTGGTAATTGCCTTTGGTTCACCTTTTGCTAGTTCTTTCTTCGTTTTGTTCATGAATTAGTCTGAAAATTTTAGCGACTTCCAGGTACTTAGATCAACTTGGAATGGCTTCAAGGTACAACACTAAGGCATATTGTAGGCAGACTTTGATTGGAGGCAACTATGGTCTTCTTGACAAAGAAACTTTCGTTCCCAATCCTGATTACTACAGGTATGACCACTTGAATGAGTTATGAAGGATCAGATTCCTTAAAATTCCGGGATAAACCTACACTCACTTCTGTTAAAAATGATTGTGATCAGTGCATTGTTGTGGCATCGGATTATGGGAAAAGGAGTCCTTTCCATTGATACGAGTGGCTCATCATATTTACGTGCCTACGCCCATTGTCGAAAACAAAAGGTATGCTTTAATCCTCACATTTCCTGATTTTATCCCCTACTAGATCTTGTATAGACTCTGAAGAGTCTGAAGAAGACTGGTGTCCGAAACACTTAACCTCATGGTTTGTTTGAAAGCAGATAAGTCTTAAGATCAGTCGAATTCAATCTCACTAATTTGTATTTATGCATCAAGTTGCCAACCAAATGAGCTGAATTATGATCTGTAATTTCGTAACAACCGAAGGTGCCAAATACAGAATAATAATCTGCTATCAAGATTAAACTGAGTTCTAATATATACTAGAGCATCGAATTTAAGTGCATCAAATATATGGATTCACAGCTTTATAACTGCATATGTTCTTGCAATTGCCGTTGAACAATTTTTGCTTTACAATCTTTGGCCAACGCAGGGAGGCGTAGCTCTACTCTTGATCAATCTAAGCAAGTCCACTAAGTTCAGTGTGACAGTGCGCAATGACCTTGATGTCAGTGTTGCTGATGACGGTGGCATTCACAAGGAAAGCTCTTTTATGCATGGTTTAAAAGGAGCAGTCTCATGGGTTGGAAAGAAAGCTTCAGATGGGTCAAAGACGAGAGAGGAGTACCATCTAACTGCAAAGGATGGGAACCATCTAAGCCAAACCATGCTACTCAATGGAACTCCATTGCAGCTCACTGAAGATGGAGATATTCCGACACTTAATCCTGTTTCCGTGCCTGTGAACTCACCAGTATCAGTAGCTCCCTTGTCGATCGCGTTTGTGGTCTTCCCGAACTTTGAGGCTCGTGCCTGTGTGTAAATTAATCTATGCAGAGAAACATCTGTTCTTATAATGTTTATACGATGGCCAATTTATAGATTCATCTCAAATGTGAATAAGAGAATTCATTTGGCCAACAGCTCTTGTAAATTTTTGAAGTGATAAGAATAAGATGCACCATCAATCTTTGTTATTTCAGAATAATTTCATCTAGAGTTCAATTTTCTTCTGAAAACTGATTATCAGCAAGAGAATGCAAAAGAGAGTTTCTTCTTTTGTATCTTCAAGAATATATGAAAAGCTTGCTGAGTAAAAAGAACTGTCAAGGACTGATGATGTTAAAAAAAAAGGACCCTCTTCTGTGATTAAGCTATTGATGTGCAATATTGGAAAAGGAACATTTTTCAGCCTGGCAATCTTTCAAATTTGAAAGAGACGTGATGCCAGAAAACACAATGTTATAATCAAGAATTTAATTTTCTTTCAGACAGTTGAATGAAACCCAGAGAAGGGGAAGTTTCACCAACTTAACTGTTCATGATCTATTCTCCGGATCGGCAACTCTGTTATTGATAAGACTGCTGCAGTGGTGGAAGTTATGAGTACAATCCCCAATATCATAACAAAAAATGAGATGTGAGAGAGCGAGAGAGAGGAGAGAAGGTGTTTAGAAGAAACAAGTTGATTGAAAGAATTATCTGCACAATTTCAATATCTCATGAATGGTAACAGATATCCAAAATGTATACCCAAAGATTCAATGGGGTCCATAGCATAATAATCCCCACAACCTCGGAAAATTACAAGAATTCAGCGCCAGCAGAAAAGATTAGTGACGCTATATTGGCTAAAAGTGGATGTAAAAAAAATAATCTTAAAGGAGAAAGAAAAATCTTATACTGCTGCCTTCAAAACAATCTAAACCTTTGCTTCTGCATTGCTGATCAAGTGATCATGGTGTCCACTACTCCACCCACAGCAAATTACCATCTGGATGTCATGCCTTCTAATCTTGTGCCAAAAAAGGGGTCAATATGACCCTCAAGAAGCGAAGCCTTTCCTCTTCAGTAATCTACAAACCACGAACCACAATATGTGACATAGAATGAAAAGAACAATATATGACATAGAATGAAAAGAATCGCGTATCGCCAACAGTATGGCTGGCTCCAGTCAATCTGGATGGACCGGGCGGAGTTGCTTCTGGTTCTCAACTGCATTGGTCATGCAACCAATTAAAGAATGCCGTGTCTCAAGTGGCAAAATGTTCTCTAGAGCTTCACTCTCATGATTTTTTCTACTGCCACTCGGTCCAATTATTGTGGCTCCAAAATATGGCAGTTCCTTATAAAGTCGTTGGAGTAGTTTACATGCTTTGTCCAGAAAGGCTGGAGATGCTTGTAGCCAATCTCTAGCCACGGCTTGCACTGTCCATTGTAGTGGATTACAGCAGCCTTCCTCACGCTATCAGGGTCAGTCTTCTCCTGGTAACCCAAGCCAAGCATGTGCCATGACGGATCTATAGGATGCAAGTGCCCTCTAAATGCGATCAAGGCTGGTGGTAATGTTCCAAGCTTCCAGAGTGTCAAGTCTGACTTTAAATTCTGCAAACCCAAAAAAACAAAAACCCAAAAATCCATCTAAGAGGTGTAACAAGAACAATGAATCACAAAAGTATACTTTCATATCAAACAACTGAGCCTGCATGACATTTTATTCTGTCATATTGTACATTTTGAAAAATGTACTGGGGTTTGAACAGATAGCATGCAAAAACTGGGTAACTTCTAAGTTCTAACAAAGAAGATGACAGAACTAAAATTTACTGAAGATCAAGAGGAGTAGAATACAGTTTGGAAAGTGATATTGCTGGCAAAGAACAGGAAAAATCTACTAAAATATCTGTTGAACAGCCAAACAATTTGGAAAGAACAGGATGAATGATTTAAAGCAACAAAGTGCAAAAATAGCTATCTGTGCATAATCTAAGGGCAAAAATATATGTATACTAGGCCAAGTAAATCTTTAATTATTCACCTAAAAAGGGGCACCTTAGCCATTCTTGCACAAGATGCCATTTAGAAACGAAAATATGATTCATATGTTTCACCCAACCAAAACATTCAGATGTGAAAAACAGAAAAGGATGAACATGGAAAACGGATCAAAATCATACCTCCTTCAGCCAGTAATGGTAAGTGTCCCTGATGTTTGTCTTCCTCCATACACTCAAATCAAAGATATTCATCCCGTAGGCCCATGCACATTCATTAGGATCCAGGTTATTGGCTATGATGGGGTTAGAAAAGTTGAAGTATGTCCTGAAGTGCTTAGACATTACCCATCCATCATCCCCTCTACAGGTTTCTACAGCCCCGTTTACCTTTCCAGAAAGATCAATTTCCCACAATGGCAACAAATCACGCTGAACGACAACATCATCATCAAGAAAAACCACCTTCTTAAGATTTGGAAAGAGCTGTTTGCACACAAACAAAATGCATCGAGTTACCATGTGTTTTCTGTATTTCAGAGGTGTAACAAGCAACAAAAGAGCAATTCATATTCCACAAAGATGCAGGATAATATGTTAACAAGTACCCAGTAGTTGGACATTATATAAATACACGAGATCAGATATTCCAAGTCAATTTTGTCAGATTCAAATAGTGGCTCAGAGGGAAGGTGCCATGCTCCTGAAATTTTGAGAGGAAACAATTGAGTACATGAGCAGTGGAAGAACACATTTTTAAATACCTTATTGCACTTCCAATGACTCTTCTGGTTGCTTCTATTTACCACTTTGAATGCCTTAAACCAGCTCTACTCACCTTTATAGCAACCCCTATTTATAGATCATCAGTCCACAACCTGCCATTAGGCCTTAACTAATCTGTCTGGCCCCAAACTCGATTTTTATCAGTTTTAAAGTGTACTTAACTCATCAAATATCGCTCCAGTTGAATCCATAAGTCGCTTACACATAAGAATATAAGGGAGTCGTATCAGAGATATCAGTTCAACAACCACAAGATGAGTGACAATGCATATTAGCCAATTTACCTCAGGCAAATATATGCGGAGATGGTTCAACAGAGATATGTACTTTGGACTTCTGGCTTGTAGTTTTGAAGCAAAAACCCTCGGGCTGTCACTGAGGTTGGTTCCAATGATGTGATTTCCATGGTAGTGGTTTCTAACACCATGGTGGTTCTCTATAGCTTCCATAACAGGTACATTTTCTCTTGTCAACCATTCAAACTGGTGAACGCCTTTCACTTCAACAATGGCTGGTGAAATAGGATTCAGAGCAAACCATGAATGCATGCCTGGATAAGTCTTTTTGTCAGTGATGACATGAAAGACTATCATTTCAGGTTTCGAAGAAGATCTCACAGCCGAGTTGACCACGACAGAGGCAGCAAGGATATTGTCAGTTGCTAGAATAAAATGGTAGTAAGAGTTATCAGTGAGCAGGTGCAGCAGTTCTGGAGGTGGCAATTGCTTCCTTGCAAGAGCATTTGAGGAGTACTCATCAGTCAAGCGCAAGGACAAACAGTGAATGCCTTTTGGAATAGCAGTTGCCGCAAAATGTTTGTGCAGTTGTTCTGCCAGCCTTGCTTTTTTTATCTCTCTGTCCATATTCTCCATCTGCATGATATGAAATGGACATCAGATTAACTGAAAAGAAAAGGAGGCTTGTAAAGATTCGGTGGATGACTCATTCAAATGGATGCAGAAAATGCACGTTAATAGGACAGAGCTTTTAGCATAGCCAAAGATCAGATCCAAAAGAACAGGTGTAACGAGAGAACAACAATCAGCTAATGATTTCGTGTCGACCACATGCTTTTTGATTAAGAAATAATTAATGCTCTAGCACTAGGAAAATTTTGAAAGTGGCTCACCATTTTTCTTCTCTTTATCAAGACAGAATAGTTTGTAGCAAGTAGCAACGATATCAAAGATAAGCTTACTTTACTGTTCATAACATGGCAAGCCCTACTCAGGTTGTCTTAGAAACCAAAGTCCAAAAAAAAACAGACAAAAACACAAATAAGCAGCTTCTGTTATAGATGAAGGTATGCAAACTCAGAGTATTAAAGGTTCATGTGAAAGCTTTTGGGAAAGTTATCTAGAGCTTTTATGTGGACCACTATCGCAACTAAATGCACAAAAATGGATGTTACGCTATAATGCTGAGATCTACAGTTGTCATAACAAAGAAGGGTATAAGGATTTCTTGTACCCTGCAATGGTCAAGCAACTTGCGCACGTATTGTTTGTCAGAGCTTATTGATACTTGAGAGACCAAGAACTACTAAGAGCGTATAGAGTCTAAAATATAAAAAGCTTCAAAATGATATAGCAAGTGACATTTATGATTATACGAGACTGTAATAATCTCTGGAAATTAAAGTGTAGCCAGTGACTTACCGTTGCTTTGAACCTTATAGCAAAGGTCTTTGCGTCATAGTTGTTATTTTGCATTTCACTAAGGAACTCACTGAAGGATTCTGGCACCTTTTCACCAATTGGAATTTCTTCAGAGCTTACTTGATCTAGTATCTTATGTAGATCACTAACAAGCCTCTGTTAAAAGCATAAGAACATGAATTATTTTATGCTTCCAAAACACCTCACCTTATGTATAAAAAAATCAGCAAGCGAAGTTAGTGTTCACTAAGGAAAAACGTATAAAACGATAATCACCGTTGAATCATCAACTCCCCTGCCTAAAAATCTTGGCCCTAGCCGCCTTCCCAAACAACCTGAAACAAACAATAAACTAACTTAGCAAATGCATGAAGACACATAACTAGAACAATTACTTCACGGAAAACTTATCATTTGTGCCAATGGAGAAGCATATTTACCCCTATGAAAAAGCACAATGACAGTGATAAAGCTTGGATTTCAGCTGTTTAAGCAAGAATGAAGAGACGTATATGGTAGTAACACTATTCTCCTTGAACAACAAAATGTGTTCAAACAAATCAATCACGAGGGCATTGATATGCAAAAATAAGTCATTACCTAAGGTAAAAATATAAGTGAATATAAGCAGCAGCACCATTGCCATAATGAAAGGAACCAAAAGTTCATTGGATGCCAATAGTTTCAGACAGAATTTCATAGCAACAAACTTCAGCAACCAAAAGACAACAGCCAAAGCTAAAACTTAGCAATTAGAATCAAACCAACCAATTTCAAAATCTGCAAAATCCAAATTCAATCACAACCATGCAAATCAAACAATGTAACCAGATGCAAAAGAAAACCACATAGCCAAACCTAAACCAGGCTTAGATCAAGGACTTGGCATCAACTTAAACCATGGGTGATATACGTACACCCAAGAACTAAAGAAACCTATTATTGGCTAATATGTATCGAAGAAGTCGGATTCACATTCAAGAATATAAGGAGCAACAATTCAAAAGCTCAAAGCACTTGTAATTGATAATCAAGAAAGGTAGCCCCAACCCCAATCCAGATGAATTAAAGATTGCCAAATTTTCCAACATAACAATGAAATCCATGAATCTAAATCTAGATATATACCCAAGCAACCGTTGCCAAGACACCCAGATTGTGGAGTGACGAATCCAAATCACATAAAGTAGCCAACCAAGAGACAAAGATTGGTCGTATGGAGCTCACCAAA
Organism: Narthecium ossifragum; assembly: GCA_963920575.1. NCBI lineage: Eukaryota > Viridiplantae > Streptophyta > Magnoliopsida > Dioscoreales > Nartheciaceae > Narthecium > Narthecium ossifragum. The sequence continues at coordinate 2,163,941 of OY986973.1, forward strand.
AGAGGAGCACTTGTTGACGCCTTCGAGGGTGACGACGGCGGTGAGGATGAAAACGAAGGGGAGGAGGAATGCGAGGATGAGGATGGTGTGGAAGAGGGTGCGGTAGGACACGTGGCGCACCCCGGCCTTCACCTTCATGAAATCCAGAAACCCATTGTTGCTCGATATCGTGATGCTTCTCATGCTCGGCGACAGCCGTATCTGCATCGTCGAAGCCGACCCCAAGACGCCTCAGGATCAGCTCTCGCCGTCGAAGCTAACGATCCCCCATCGGAACCCAAGATCGAAGAGGTGGCTGCCGCTACTTCGATCCTTCGCCGCCATGGATGCGAGAAGAAGCGAGATCTCCAATTTGGGTTTTTGACGGCGAATCCCGATCCAGCATTGGATTTCAGAGGTGGGTTTTGCCTGGTTACGATCGAGGTCGAAGGATTTGGGCTACTCTCCTCTTCTTCTCCCCAAGAAGAGAGAAGGATTTGGTTCTTTCTCTTATTTTTGATAGTTTTCTACAACTTTTTTATTTATTAGGTATATAAATTATAAATTTTCCTTCTGAGTTTGGTCCTTGTAAAGGGGAGGTCATCAGATTTGATAGCTGGATTTTTTTTTATACAGTCAAACGCGTGTATAATAAGACACATGATGGGTGGCAAGAATGATGTGTGTTACCTAGCTAGTATAAATCTAATTATTATTATTTTTCCCAAAGAAAACTATGTTTGAAATCTTACATAAATTTTTGGTCCTATTTTTGCATATCCTGTTTCCTGACTGGCATATAGAATTTGGAAACAAAAAAAAAAGTTTAAAAGTTTAGTTTTTGTGTTCATATGTTACTTGCATGTCACACCTCAGTTTTTTTAGTTAATTGATGAAATTAAGATAGAAAAAAAAATTTGTGCATATGACTGAAAAGTAATGTACATTGCACATGACTTACGTGGTCATGTATTATTGGCTTACGTGATGGGAATCAGTAGATGTGAGTAGATCTGGAGCGTTGAAAGTGACCATGTACGATGCACATGTCTATGTGATATGTACCCCCAATCACTTCTCATTAAGATAGCATATCGACGTGTTAAATAGATTATATTGTCGGAAGATATAAATATAGAATTCTCTTATCAACTTAAATTTTTGAATATTGGTGAAATTAGCACAAACCTTAGACAAAAAAATCCAGCAAAAGCCCCCCTCTCCTCTCTTTTTTATTATAAGGGATTATTTGATTAAATCTGTTTTTGACTTTATATATATGAATCAAAAGTGTGAGAGATGGAGACATGGTATTATTTTATTTTTTTAAAATCTATTGGAAAAGAACAGACGAGGCGCACCACTTCCTCTTTTAGGCTGTTATTATCAACCAAGCTTTGTCTTTTTTCATCAGTAATGAACAGCTGGAAGGCTTTATGATTGATTGATTCCCTGACCCCTTAATACTATTCTGAGACCCCTTCTTATCTAGAAAGAAGCTTATTTAGTTTTGGTGAAAACTTTTAAACATAAAAGAGATCTAAATTACTGGAGATTCTTAAGGTTGGTGGGTACTGTTCAAGTACCATATGGTACATACTATTTTGATCCAGAAGTGATCATTATTGGCCATTAAACTGGAATGTGGTTTGGTTTAGAAATTCTAAATGACAACCGGACTTGGCCATCTAAGATAGAGCATCTAATCAAGGAGATCTAGGCGGTCTCTATAGTCTTTACTTCGATAGGTTTTGTTGCTATCCCTAGGTCTGCTAGCACTTGTGCAAACAAGGTGGCAAAGTCATGTCGAGCATCTGGCTCTAGTTTTGATTGGAACCTAGGTGATGACCCATGTGTCATTGAGCACCTGTAATTTATGCTTTGTACTCAGCCCTAGGCTCAACTAATCAAACAAAAAAAAATTGAAATGTGGTGCCATAAGGGCATCCACATCATATGCCCTATATGCCTCCCTACCCTAAAATAGGGTAGGAAATATATGGGAGATGGCCTTTGGGGGGCTGCATCAGCTTCCCTTCATCTCCCCTATAATGGAGAAGATGAACATTGTTCCTCTACATGTCGGGGAGCACTGTAGCACTCCATATATATTAATTTATATTAAAAAATGATAATTCATATATTTATTTAATAGAAGTATTGGCATAAAATTATATATTATTATTTCTATATATTATTTTTAATTAATAAACAATGGCTTCAAAGTTTAATTAATAGAAGTATTGGCATAAAATTATATATTATTATTTCTATATATTATTTTAATTAATAAACAATGGCTTCAAAGTTTAATTATGTAATATAATACAAATTCTATAATTATATGAATGTCAAATAATAAATGAAGAATAGAATATGAAAAGAAAGATGATGGGATGAGTATTTTAATGATGTAGGGAATGGTTTAGGGAAACTGACGTGGGGTGTTGTAAATAGAGAAGATGTAAAGTAGGGAAGTAATATATATTGGAGTATTTTAGGTAAGATAGACAGGGAAGCTGATGCAGATAGTGATGGCAACGGGGCGGATCGGGGTGGATATTGGAAATACCATACCCGTCCCCGCACTCCTCCTCCCATACCATAACCGCCCCGTCCCCGCGCGGATAATGGGGGATCGCGGACCATAACCATCCCCGCGGGTACGCGGATATTACCCTCAATCCGCGGTTATCCGTAAAAACTAAAAAAACCATTCAATTAGCATTAAGCCTCTAAAATCTAAATCTAAATCCACCAAACTATCATCAACATTCGGTCTCTAAAATCTTGATCCACCAAACACTCATTAACAATTAGTCTTTATTAGAGTATTATTACAAAAATAGACTCTTTAAAATCCACCAAACCAACATTTAGTGGCGGGGCGGGGCGGATATGCGGGGCGGGGCGAATAGCGGGGCGGATATTACCCAATACCATAATCCGTCCCGTACCCGCGCGGATTTTAAATTTGTAAACCATACCCGTATCCACGGGTAAAAAATCTATACCATATCCGTCCCCATCGGTGCGAATCGGATCGGTTATCCAGCGGGGCGATCAATTTTGCCATCCCTAGATGCAGATGGGCTAAGGTACACTTGTTCTTTAGCAATTACAAGTTAAAAGTGAGCCCACTCCTTATATTTTTTAGCCCGTCCATTATCTTAACATATCCATATGTTGATATGTGACGCAAACTTGTCTTATAATATTTTTAATGTTGTATTGAAAAGAAATATTTATTTTATTAGTTGAGTTAATTGTCATGCTCTCAATTACATTTTTAAATTTTCTGATATAATTATTTTTGCGTAAATTGTTCAAGAGTACTAATAGGGAAATACAATCTAGATATATGACGTAATTAGATTTGTCGCAAGGGGTATATATGCTAAAGGTCATTTGGCTATTCTATGCAATTAGAGCTTTCTAAGGGGCATATATGCAAAAAGCCTTAGCTATGAGTTGTATACCGTTTAAGCACCAAAACGCCCGAAGCCCTCGCGCACTCACGGTTCTCATCTCTTTTAGGAGTCGGCGATGGCGGCGTCGGTTCCGTCCAGAGGCGAGGTCCTCTCCTTGTTCCGCTCTCTACTCCGGACGGCGTCCAAGTTCACGGACTATAACATCAGAGAGTACTCCCGGCGCCGCACCATCGATGCCTTTCGCGAGAACAAGGCCCTTTCCGAGCCCTCTACCGTCTCATCCGCCTTCTCCTATGGCCAGGCCCAGCTCGATGTCGCCAAGAGGCAGACCGTCGTCTACTCCGTCTATGCACCCAAGCACAAGAGCGTCATGGAGATCAAGAGCCTGTGATGGTTTCGATCATCGGTGGTATCTATATTCCATCTGAGTTTTACTGGAAATTAGTGTTTTTCTTTTCTTTTCTGATGTACCTTGTTGCGGGGAGAGGATAAAGATTGGATCTTTTGGATGATTTTGTGGTAATTTAGGTTGAATCATAACATACTCTATATCGGTTCCTGTGGATATAACTTCATGATGCTTTTGTGTAACAATTGAGGTGGATGCCAAAGTTAAGATTTTTGTGTGGTGTTTTTGCTGATATTTTTTTGGAGTTTCAGGTTGGTTAGGAACTTGTGCTGGAACCTATTTTTTATTAGTGGAAACACTTTGAAGCCCTAGAAAGGGCCAGATATATAGATTTTGTTTCTGCATTGTTGTTGAGTGGTGAATCTGCTAATTGGCTGTAAAAGTTGTGGGATCTGTTATAATGGTTTTGTTTGCTTACTAAGAGCAAGTGGGAAATTAGGCCTCTAGATTATGGGTTTGTTTTGTGTCTGGAATGTGATTTTGTTATTTTCTGTACTAGATGTATTAGGTTGAATTAAGTGCAATGTATCCTTTAAATTGCTTCTTAAAGTATACTCATCCTGAATATTGCTGAAGATAAATTAGGTGATCATTTGTAGCATGAGCATGTCGGTGCCAGGCGTGGACTCTTCAAAATTTTCAATTGTTGTAGTAATCAAAGAACTAGAATATGACTGTCATCTAACCCCTTCAATGCAAAGTTTTGGTTGAAGAGTATGAAGTGGAAGAAGATTACTGCAAAAAATATTTGTAGTATGTGATTGGTGATAATGTGATTGGTGATAATACTCCTCTTGAGATCATTTGGGTCACCATGCAATGTATTCTTTTGACCATTGCAACTATCATTGCCATCACTTCCAGTTTTATGCCTCACCATTGTCCTGTGACTATCACAATTGTTAAGATATGTAGAGTTTCTTAAGGCTGTTATTAGGATTTCATCTTCATAGAATTTCTTAACAAGAAGATTGGCAGACTATCAGCAAATGTATGCTTTAGCTTCAGCTTCAGCTTCAGCTTCAATGAGTACTTAACCTTTTCTATTGGGATGGCAAACCCATCCATATTACCTAGTTTATTTTGTATCTATTTTCCATGCTTCGTAGCACACTTCCATTTGCTATGTTTCATGCTTTGCTAACACTCAAACCAATGGAATCAACCCCCTGATCTCATGGACTGACCAGTATATCAGATTCAGAAAAGCAGGTTCAAAAATAGTTGGGTGTCTCCTATGTGTTAGTTTGTGATGGCATTGGATATTGCTGGCTCACACGGTAGGCAATTTGACAAATACCCATTACCTTTACACAGCAATGACTTCATTCGAAGTATTTCTTAGCAAATAGGCTTTTGTTGCATAATTGGCAGGAAAGGAAATAGTTGCTGAGCATGTAGAATGATTGCGATCTGAGAGAGAGGGTGGTTGGTTCCAGTAAATTACTCCCTGTACTGTAAGGGACTTTTTAAAGTATTTCTGCTGTGTCTTAACTTGCTCCAACGTGCCTTCTTGTGCAAATTTTATAGTGTTCGGTAGATATAGCTATCGTCATTATAATTAGATGCAATGCAGTCTGATTCGGCGAGGGAGGCGCAGTTGAAAGCAGCTGGAGGGTTTTAAAATGGCTATTGATAATTAAATAAGGTAAAGGATATATCAGTAGACTTTAAGCAGATAGTTGGATTGTTCAATGGTTGCATCAAATGGCAGCAGGGTGTTGAAGAACTATTGAAAGATATGGTGTATTGCTTCACAAGTGCTCCGGAAGTTTGCAAAGGATAGTGATGATAGTGAAATTTGATACATACTACATAGCACATCTACATTGCAAAATTGTGAGCAGATTATCCAGCATGGTTGTGGATTGCAGGGAAAGAAAACTCGGACATCTTAGTCGTTGCTATTGTGACCAGCCTTTGGCCTTGTTGTCCATATACTACTCTACAGCAAATTTGCATAGCTATTTTTTGGGCGGGGATGATTAGCTTGTAGGACTTTTACATCAAATGTGGGTTCTCCAAAGATGATCCTTTTCTTTTCATTCTTGCAATTTAAGCTGGAGTGCCGTTCACATAAGAGATGAACTTGAAACGCCCATAATTTTCTAGAGGAGATATAAGATTTCAAGAGATTTTTTCTGAAGAGCCTTAGGATCTCGGCAAACCATGAACACAAAGATTCCAAGTTTTCATTGGCTCTGCTGATTGACTAAGAATCTTAGACCTCCAACAAAGAACAGAAAGAACTAAAACATGCTTTACAAGGGATGACCCTGGAAAGCCGTAGAAGAAAGAGGGAAGTGAAAAGTGTTGATAGGGATGGATATCACACAATGCAAGAAAGAACAGCGGTGAGTCATAACTTTTTCAAGAATAACACATGAATGCTATCGGTTGGGAAGAAGCAATCAGCTATAAGGACATGATTGTCCCCGCCAAAAAGATGTTGCATTGAGTACCCTATGGGCCTATAGTCTATACTACCTCACAATTTAATGAACTCATGTGTTTCTTTTGAACCCAAAAGAAAGCATCACAATGGAAACCAGATTCATTGATTAGGAACTAATTATTTTTTCATAGTGCAGCAAACATCCTCCATTGTAGGTCCTTTCCATTCACAAAAGTCATTACACCCTTCAAAGATTTCCCAGGCATGTTGAAGAATCAAGATAGCAGGGACATAAACACATCAAGAAATGGAAAGCAAGAACAAGAAAGGATGGAAAGCCAGCCAGACTTCTAAGAGAGACAAGAAAACATGCATGCAAAAGTTCATGCAAGAAAATCTCCTCCAGACGTCCAGTAGAGAATTCATGGATCCTCTTCAGTTGTGGAGGGGATTCGGGCCGGTTGGCACGAGCCTCTTGTCGACGCCGTATCTTGGATCAATCTCATCCTGCGGCGGAGGTGGCTGCCGTGGCTGCTGAAGCCGGCCTCGTGGGAATTGGAGGCACCAAGAAGGCGGCCGCTGCAGCAACGAGGAGCTGGGTAGATGATGGCGACGGTGGCGATGCTCGCTGCAGAGATGCGTCGGTGAGGCTTCATGTGGCCTTGCCTGCGAGAACTGAACCCATGAGGCCGCCAAGAGGAAGAAGGCGACTAGGATGAGAACCCGGAGAGTAGATGTAATGGTGGTTGTCGCGGAGGAGGGAGAGCTCTTCATGGCGGCAAGAAGAGTATAGAAACCAAGAAAGTTTCAAGATGAGAGGTAGAAGAACGAGGAGCGAAGGAGGGTGGTGGTGGGCTTTAAACGCACAGGCAAGAGACCCATGAGGAGATGGGCTCTTAGTAATTGGCTACGTTCCAATATAGATACAATGAAGTGCCCATAGAACCCCTTAATACTGTTCTTAGAATGCTAACGTGGGATGATATCCAACTATTTATTTTGAAAACAATGTGGGTTCTTTAGGTTTTGGTAAAAAAATTGGGTTGATGTGGAGATATTGGAGATATAGCCAAGAACAGAAGATACTCGTGATTGTATGCCTTATGCCTTCATGTGCAAATTGGATGCTAACTTTAATACATTTTGCTGGACGACCATTGGGAAAGTTCGAGTGCAGAATACCAATTGCACGAGTTCCATTGAGTAGCCATATACAGTAATATCTATGTTGATTTTGATCTTTGAGGGGTATTTACCTGCTAAACATACAGATTTATTAGATCTATAATGGACTTTATCAGACTCGGAGACATTATTGCACAGTGATAAGAGGATGGTTCATTGACATGGAATGCACATTTGTAATCAATTCGATTGGCATCCATGGCTGTGGAAACCAAACATGTACGCCCATTCCAACAAGAAAAACACTTGAAATCAGTTCACAATCAAAATTTTGCATCTAAAAACGTCACAGGACATTCGAGCTTTAATAAATAACATAAAACTTGTATCGATCCGGACAGGCTTGAAATTTTGTAGCAACTAGACATAACTGTCAATCAGGGATTTCCTAATCTCATCAACAATTGCACTGGGTTGAGATTCTCTCAACTTGAAGATGGACTCGATGACAGAAAGCTCAGTCGCTGTGGTGTCTGATCCACAGAATGCAGTCCAGTCATTAACCGTCATACCAGAAGCAACAACTTCGCTACCTCTGTTCACAGTTCCTGCGACCAAGGGGACTTGTAGAAGAGTGGAGAGTTCATCAAGATCCTCAATGGATGTATGTGGGTGAACCTGTTTTCAGCATGCAGATTAGATGAGAACATTCATGAATTTCATAATTTCATTGTTTCCTCGATCAAGATATAAAGAAGTGGAATTGATGCATACCAAGCCACCTCTATTCGAAAGAGTACAATAACTGCCAACGAGAATGTTTCCAGCAATCGTCTGCCTAAACACTTCCACACCAAGAACATCTGCAATGAGCTCTTCTGTTTCCTGAGAGTTTAAAAGATGTCGGAGGCAAAGGGTCAATACACCAGATATAGAATTCAAGGAAATCAAACACAAGTGATGCACACTGCCACAAAGTGTACACACTGAGCAGCGTGAATAAACTTGCATTATCAGCATGGTATGGCAAATTCCCAACCAACACTATGAGCAGTCTGTTACCAGAGCACTTCCAACTAGACGAAATGGCCAACATAAAAGCCATGGAAAGATACGAGCCATTCCATACTTCATCTGGCTTTTCTCAGATAGCTCTTAAACTGTATGCAAAGAATCTATATTTGCATGCTTCGGAAAAAAAGAGAACTTACCTTGTCCAAGTCAGGATGTGTGAGAGCAACATGATCGTTGCATGCTATGCAATTGCCCAAAGCAGATAGCCTCTCATCAATACGTTGAACAACCACTTGATCAGGAAGACTGTTCCTCAAGTGTTGGAGCTCTTCACATAAAGTAGTCATAGCAAAGCAAAGCAGTCAGCACGACCTTAGCAGTCTTAAGAAACTTGAGCAATATGCAATGCAGATCTCAGGAATGTTATGTGATTCACTGTGCAAATTAATGTATGCACAGTTGCCTGATGCTGCTACCCTGAAAGCTAGGATGTACGTTAAATACGTGAAAAAGGACATACAGTTCCATAAAAAGATGCTATTTTAACCACACTCTGAAGGCATAGAATTATGATTTTATGTCCAAATCATGCTTTCTAATACAAAATAAAAGCCTAAAGAAGACTTTCTAAAAATTATATGCAGCAAGCTTTAGAATTGAGACACTCCTTATGCGATTAAAGGTGTAGGTTAACTGGAATTGCAAGTGCATGTCAAACTCCATATGCTGCAAAGAGTTAGAAAAGGGTGGTGTCTTCTAACAAGGGTGGTGTCTTCTAACAAGGGTGGGGGTTAATTGAGACAATCCTTCCTAATAGGAACAGATCTAAGAAGAACGAGCATGTAAAAAAGTCAAGGGTGAAAGAAGAAAGAAGTTCCGTAGCTTGAATAAAGGCTTAGAGGTAAACATGTGAATTGCATACACACAGGATTTGTGGACCCCACTGATTAAACATTCCATCGTCATTACTGCATCTTAAAATCATATGAGAAGAATAGTTAATAAGTGATCTCACTTATCGATCTTTAGCAAGTTTAGCACTTTCACCTTGTGGAAACTAATCACATCTTTTGGAACCCCAAGCCCAGCTAGAACTTTCAAAGGGTCAAAAACCCAATTTACAAACGAGATTTCCTTTATCAATACATGTAGTCATTTCTAAATGCTTGCAATCATAACACTTCCACCACAAGCTCTAATTAGGATTATATCAAATAACAGATATATCTGGAAATAGATATTGGTGCAGATCTTAAGATCACTCCAAGAAGCATTCAGACGAAATATTACCTTGGTCAGTCGTGGTGTGTGGCAAGAGAAGCCCGTTCTTGTTTCCTAGATTCAAAAACCAATGAAAAAAACAGCAGTGATAAGTTACCAATTTGCACTTATAAGCTTCAGCTGAATCGCGTTGCACACTCACCTGCACAAAGCCGACCGATAATTCTAGCGCCTGCTATGGAGGTCTTCACCACAGGGATAACATCAGCAAGCTCAGCTTCATATGTACTGCAAAAACATAATAATGACTGTTCAACTCCCAGAAAGAAAACAGATGTAATGGATCATTTGGCCCACTAATTTGGAACCAGACCAACCTGTAGAAATTTTCTGACCCCGCAATGCCAACCAAACAGTAGGCATTTGTTAACTTCGAGAAGACTCCGATTTCACAAGAGTTCTCGAATTGAAGACCTGAAAAAAAAATTCAATTTTTGGTGTCTTTATCAAACTTTAATACCATATTAACAGGAATTAAGCTGCAGAGAACTAAAAAACGAAAACATACGTGTAGCCATGATACGATCAAACACTTCCCAGCACCTGCAGTAAGGAAAAAACACAACTTCCAACTATCACGAATTGTACAATGTACCAGGTAAACAAGGATATAACCTAGCCTCCCTATGATACATAAACAAAATAATATACAAGAAAAACCCTAAGCAAGACCGAAGCGTATAGGAATCACAACCGAGTCTATTGAAGGAAACCAAGATTTCACGGGAATTAAGAGACGCATAGGAGCCGAATGTTACCGGAGGTAAGAGACGAGGATCGAGAGGTGATTGGTTCCGATATTGGAAATAGCTCTCGGAGAGGGCTAGGGTTTCGGCCTTCGCTTGGTATTGAATTGGGTATTCCATCGTGGTGGTGTCGGTATATAAAGGGATGACGCTGGTTGGAGGAGTGCTCGCCACGGCTTTCGGAACCCGAGTCCAAAGCCAAATCGAGTCGGCTTTCCGAACCCGAGTCGAAGATTACTCCTTTTGAACACAGCTGCATCTGGTATCCAAAAAAAAAAAAAAGTGCTTGAGCAATACAAACACATGCTCAAATAGACTCCGTAGAGGACTCCAAGTATTCTATGCTGATTGATCATGATGGATAAATACCCATATAACTGCAAGGACTTGTGCATGAAGGTCACAGGTCTTAATCGATACATCTCCCACCGGTAATAAGGCTCATCCTCCTAGTTGTCATTGATCTCCTTATTCTTTTTCACAACAACATGTACTATGAAAATATAGACATACTAGGCGGCCCCTATGCAGGGCGGCCCAACCACTAGGTGACTTAGGCAGTCGCCTAGGGCCCAGGGTTAGAGGAGGCCCCCAAAATGTAGTGATTAATGAATCCAAACATTAATTGTAACTTTAATAATATGTTTAATCTATTACACATATGTCTCAAGTTAAACAAAGGACCTCCAAATTAAATTTCATAAAAGGTAACATGAAATTTAAGACATACTTAATAGCTCTTAAACCCCAAATTAAAAAGTGGGGCCCATAAGATTTATGTTGATTGTTCCAAAAGGTAATAGTTAATTTATAGCATCTATTAAACACTATTTTTTAAAAAAAAATTAAAGAAGTAGATGGTGATTTGTGACAAGATTAAAGCCATTTGATCATTTAGCCTTTTTTGTCATCTTTTTACTTTCCTATTAATTCTCTACTCAATCTCTTTACCTTCTTACTTATCGTCAAAATATATGTTTCGATCTCTCCATCTCTATTATGTCTTAAACCTATATGTTATACTCAATACATGCATGCCCATCTCTATCTTCCCATTATCTTTTGATTTCACATTCTTGCTCGCATGTTCTTGCTCCAGTTTTATGGTATAGGGCATGTTTGGTTGCTGAGAAGTGAGCTGAAGTGAAATGACTTCTAGGGAATGAAGTGAAGTGAAGTGACTTCTGGTGTTTGGTTGGTGTTTGAAGTGGGATATGGTCACCCACAACTATTTAATATTTTAATAATTCCCCTATATTAAAATATTAAAAATAATATTATTTTAGATGACGTGGACCAATCACGAGGTGCCACGTGACATGTGGGATCCATTTATATTAATATTTTTATTACAGTATGATATTATTAACATTATTTGCCATTTAAAACATTAAAACAATATTTTAATCTTAAAAATATTAAATCATTTAATAACTTATATTAATATTTTATGACAATATAATATTATTAATACTATTTTAGATGACGTGGACCAATCACGAGGTGTCACGTGACATGTGGGATCCATTTATATTAATATTTTTATTACAGTATGATATTATTAACAATTTTTGCCACTTAAAATATTAAAATTAAAACATTAAAACAATATTTTTAATCTTAAAATATTAATAATTTAATAACTTATATTAATATTTTATTACATTATAATATTATTAATACTATTTTAGATGACGTGGACCAATCACGAGGTGACACGTGATGTGACACGTGATATGTGAGACCTATTTATATTAATATTTTATTACATTAAAATATTATTAATATTATTTCACACTTCAAATGCCACTCAAATGACTTTAGACCAAAAAGACCCGAAGTAGAAATGGGAAGTGGTAGCTTTGACTACAGTGATTTGAAAGTGGGGCTGAAGTGACTTCCGAACAACCAAATACATGAAGTGGCTCAGAAGTTCTGAGCCACTTCATGTGAACCAAACACACCCATGATGTAAGAAATATAAAACTTCATTAACAATTTAACAACTTAGAATATTTTTTAAAAAATAAACATAGTAATTACTTTGTTTTATTTAATATAAATTTTGCGAGGGGCCCATTTGATGTTTTCACTTAGGGCCCCAATTTGCGTCCCCCATGCCATCTGGCACGCCACCAGCCTCATACTCCTCTCTCTCCTAACCATCTGCTAACCACTACCCTCCACTATTCCCTTCTATCTCGATCGTCTAATATATCCGGGTTTAATTTGGATCAGCAACCCTATCCATATGATAGAATGCACCGGATCTTATATAATAGACTAGCGGACCTCCCATGCCACCTAGCACAGGTAACCCCCATCCCCACTAATCATCATATCTCTTTTAATCATCCGGTAACCACCACCTTTCACGTGGCTTTATCTTAATCGTATGATATATCCAGACTTAACTTGAATCGGGCATTCCTATCAATATACTGATATGATGCAGTGAATCTTATATAATAGATATAATCATTAGATTAGATTTAGACTTGCGATTGGTCTTGTGTGATTGGGGTACATCGGGGATGTTTTTGCAACACCGGATGCTGTATTTTCTGCTTATGCAGGTAAAGCCTTAAACAGTAGAGTGAACACAACAATCAAACGCACGATCTTATTTATTACTATATCCCGCGGTGATACAGCCCAACCCAACCATGTACGTTAGCGCGGACACAAGAGCTCGTACCATTTTCCAATCCCGACGCTACCACGTCACCAACAATACCTTTATGGTGGTTGGTCTCCATTCTTCTGTAGTCCCATGCCACGCTTCCATTGCACCAAAGCGTCGTATCACCACCGGTAGGCCTCACCGTCCTTCAACTCCCAATTCATGTACAGCTAGAACTAATTGGATCAAACCCAACTCCGACTAGATTCCAATTCGCACCAAAAGGAATTTCTCAATCTTAACAAGAACCAAATCGCCCAATAGTCTCGAACCGAACGATCGGGAGCAAAGTAGGTGCAACTTAAGTTATGGTCATCCGAAACCATTCCAAGATCTTAAGCAAGTATATATTCCATGCCTAACTCATTTGGTTGCAATCTCAAGCAACGTCCAACTCAAAAAGGTTCCACTTCGCATCGGATTCAATTCGATTTAATTCCGTTTCCCAGCTCGATTCCCCGACCAATCAAGGAACCCAATATACTTTCCCATCGCGCTCTATAGTCTCTCTATGGTGTCCTCCGATAAAAACCCAACCTTTTCAACGCAATGATCTCAATCATCTCCGTACTCCTCCTCCTTCCCCCGATCGTCTCCGCCGCTGGAGTCTCCCTCTCCGCCACTCCCACCACCCTCACCAAGGCCAACAACACCGTCCACATCCAGTGGTCTGACGTCCCCTCCCCCTCCGACCTCGACTGGGTTGGTATCTACTCCCCGCCCGACTCGCCCGACGATCACTTCATTGGATACTTTATCCTCTCGTCGTCGTCCCCTGACACCTGGTCATCCGGCCATGGCTCCCTCTCCGCCCCCCTCTCCAACCTCCGCCACCCGTTCTCCTTCCGCCTCTTCCGATGGACCCGCGACGAGGTCGACAAGCGCCACCACGACCACGACAACAACCCCATACCCTCCTCCCGCCATCGCCTGGCCGTGTCCAATGAGGTCGCTTTCGAGCGCGGTGCCACGGCGCCGGACCAGATCCATCTGGCGTTCACGGTCAGGGAAGACGAGATGCGAGTGATGTTCGTGGCTGGGGATGGGTCGGAGAGGTCGGTGAGGTATGGGACGGATGCGGGGCGGTTGGATCTGATGGCTCGGGCGGAGGCGAGGAGGTATGAAAGGTCGGACATGTGCGATGGGCCAGCGAATTCTAGCCTCGGGTGGAGGGATCCCGGCTTTGTACACGATGCGGTCATGACCGAGCTGGAGAAGGGGAGGAGATATTACTACCAGGTGAGGCTTTTTGGGTACCTTCGTCGTTGCCAATTTATACTATCGTGTTGTACTCTATATAAAATTCGTTCTTTTTGAATACGTGAAGCTACTTCTATGATGAATCTTAGACCAAATCTTGGTTGGACATAGCTGCCATTTATTTATAACATGATCCATGTTTCCCCACGGGTTTTGCATCGAGAGCCTTGTGAACAGCTAGCTAATAGTGATTGCTCTAGAACAGAAAAAGATATGTCAATAGGTATTTTGGGTATGCCAATGACGAAGTTTTCATGCTTAGATCCAATGGTAAACACTGCTACTATTAGAAGTTTGTTTGATATGAAATGCTGGTGGTTATCTTGGAGGCTTATGATCCTTTAGGCTGATGAATCTTAGACCAAATGAGGACAGTGCTTGTCGTCCCAGGGCTAATTATTGCAATAAAGACTTCCCTGCTCTTCATCGATTATCACGACAACATTATTTCTTCTTTAGTGAAGATACCTGAAGAAACAATGGAACTATCTTTTTGTTGTTTGGATTGACTAGATTGGAACAAAAAATATATATATTTGTAAGGGTCCCTGCAGCCTCATTTAATGGATGTCCAATCTCTCTAGCACATTCCAGCATTCCAGCATTTCACCTTCTTTTTATTCCATCATACAGTTTGTCTCTAGTGTTTGATGCTCACATGTAAGGACTTTCGAAGCGGCGATATATTAAGCACATTAGCACAGAGTCTTGCAACATTTCAGTATTTTTTATGGTGTAAAAATTAAGTCTTGCAACCTAACCATTTAGTCAGAAAACATAAAATATATGTTTTTGATGAGAAAATTTCTTTCTTCTCATCAGGTTTGGTTTGCCAACCAGAGATATACTTCATTTTGGAATTGAACTAGATCTGTTTATTGTAACCTCAATATCAATCACCCGCTTCATTCAGAGTTTGGCATCTGCCTCTAAAATTTCCTTCAGCAGAGTGAAATAATTGTGAATTCTTAGTTCATTATAACCAGCTTTTCAACTAAGTCCTCCTTTGCTCTATAACGCTCCAGTAACTTTAGCTCAACAACGAACTTCTTTCGCAAAGAAAGCTATGTTTTTTACATGTTTTTCTTTGACATTTTTGTGCAATTATGCTGGTGATGTCTACTTCTTTGCATTCTTGTCATACAAAATGGCTTCCATTCACAAGTTTTTACCTTTGCTACTAAGAGACTGAAGTGCCCATATTGTCTCTTTTCAGGTTGGTAGTGATGCAGGAGGTTGGAGTGCAACACATAGCTTTATATCCCGTGACTCGAACGAAACAATTGCATTTTTGTTTGGAGACATGGGAGCTTATGCTCCATATGCCACGTTTTATCGGACGCAAGACGAGAGCAAATCAACTGTGAAGTGGATCCTTCGGGATATCGAAGCTCTTGGTGATAAGCCTGCATTTGTTTCACACATTGGTGATATCAGCTACGCAAGGGGGTTTTCATGGATATGGGATGAATTTTTTAATCAAATAGAACCCATTTCTTCCCAAGTGCCATACCATGTGTGTATTGGCAACCATGAGTATGATTGGCCATTACAACCTTGGAGACCTGCATGGTCTTACGGGGTTTATGGGAAAGATGGTGGAGGTGAGTGCGGAGTCCCCTACAGTCTCAGATTTAAAATGCCTGGAAATTCTTCACTGCCTACAGGAACAGGATCTCCAGACACTAAGAACCTCTACTATTCCTTTGATGCTGGAGTTGTGCATTTCTTATACATATCAACGGAAACCAACTATCTTCAAGGAAGTGATCAATACAAATTTATTAAGGCTGATCTCGAGGGTGTTGACAGAGAGAAGACACCCTTCATTGTTGTTCAAGGCCACCGTCCAATGTACACGACAAGCAATGAATTAAGGGATGCTCCAATGAGAGAGAGAATGCTCGAGAGCTTGGAGCCTCTACTGGTGGAGCATAATGTGACCCTTGCGCTTTGGGGTCATGTCCATAGATACGAGAGGTTCTGCCCATTGAGAAACAATGCATGTGTGGATACATCTCTTGGCCCGAAATCTGGGGGTGCAACAGTGCATGTGGTGATAGGAATGGCAGGACAAGACTGGCAGCCAATTTGGGAGCCAAGACCTGACCACACAGATGTCCCCATCTTTCCTCAAGCTGCAAGATCAATGTACCGTGGGGGCGAGTTTGGGTACACAAGGCTTGTTGCTACAAGGGAGAAGCTAACACTTACATATATTGGAAATCATGATGGACAAATGCACGACGTTGTGGAGATATCATCAGGCAGAGGTCCGAAAGTTGATGGTGGGGAAGTTGTTAGCAAGGTGGCTACTGAGCCAAGGTACTCGTGGTATGTGAAAGGAGCAGGTGTTTTGGTGCTTGGTGTCTTTGCAGGCTATGGTCTTGGTTTTTTCACCCATCGAAGGAGAGATACTGCACCAAGTAATACCTGGACACCTGTGAAGACTGTGGAACTTTAAGTTAATAATGTGTTCAAAATTCGTTTGTTGATAAGCTCTATCAAGGCCGTGAAGCTTCAAGTTGAAAATCTGAGGGTTCTTATTACTAATAGGCAGACCATAGACGAAGAAATGAGCTTGTAAATGGGAAGTACTTATGCCACAGTGAATAGGAAGTTGATGGCGCCGTATCATCTGAATTTCACGACTGTGCTTGTGTATGTGTGATATTTTGGTCTTATACTGTATCATCGCTTAGGTGTATCTAGAACATTTGCAAAACAATCATTCATGGAATGTTGATTGCTGAACATGAGTGTAAAGTGAATACCGAGTTTCTATACAAAAGTATTATTGGTTTTTATCAATCTGCCTGATCTTGTTTGGTCTAGGCGTTGATGCGTTTCTGATAATTTCTCATAGTTGTCACAGTTTCTGTTCATTTGGTGTTTTCTTTCCAGTCTGTTTGTTCTTTGTTTTGTTAACATCCCCATAGAGCATTCTATACTTTAGAAAAACATGTTTTCCAAAGTCCACCTCTTGTTTGTCTGTTTTGATCTCATCCAAAGGTTTAGATTTATAAAATCAATAACGTTTTCTATACCTAGACATGTATATGTCACCGAATCGATAGTCCATTACCGATTCGCCCAACTAACTATCGATGAACTAGATTCATGAATTGGTAGCTTCCTATCAATTGAATTGTATCGGCAATGAGCTTGCTTGATAAAGTCCATCGGTATCTCACTACCTATGGATTAGATAAATAATTCAATCGGTAGTTAGTGGTACTATCGATAAACTACATAAAAGAATCGGTAAATTACATATGTCACATCACGTTAGCACCTACATAAATCAACACTCTTATAAAATCTAGGGGTTTTAGGCCAAAACCCCAAATTTAGCCCCCTCTTTGTCTAAGTCCCCATGTTTCTTGTCAAAAACCCCAGCTTCACCTTTTTCAGATGAATAACCCAAATCACCTCAAAAAGACAATAATACCCTTTTCATAGGTTTTTTTTTTTTATTCCACCCTTTTCTCTCTCCTCTCTCTCCTCCGGCGAGACAATCCTCGTCATCTCCGCCGCCCACCCACTCCGGCAACAACCCCCTTCCTGGCGATCTCCCCCGCGACAACCCTCCCAACCTCAGATCCGACCACCGTGACCCCGCCGCTCCTTCCCCGGCGTCCTTCCGGCGATATCCAACGCCTGGATAAGCCCGGCAACACCCCTTCGAGCTCAGCCGTCGTTAAAACTCGCCGTCCCCTTCGGATCTAGCACCCCGCCGCTCAACCATCCTCGACGGCGCGCATCGACGCCCCACGACCGTCCTCCTCTCGAATCCAGCAACGCCTCCATCGGAGCTCGCCACCTTCCTCAAGGATCCAGCACCGCCTCCACCGGAGCCCGCCACCCTTCGACGTCCCCAGCACCACCCAGTACCAGATTCGACTCCCCTTCACCCATGCGGCCCTTCCTCCTCCATCTTCGGGCAAGATCCGATGAGATTCGCCGGCCACCACCTCATCGGAGCCCGCTCGGGGTTGTCTTCCCCGATCAACCATCTCCTGTGAGCTGGTTCAGCCAGGCCGAGTTGGGCATGACCCGATTCACACCTGATCCGATTGAGTCCGGATCGGATTGATTCAGTCCAAGCCTTGATGCAGCCTATCAAGCTCAGTTACATCTCAATCCAATCAGATCCAGATGCAGCAATCCAGACTTGAACCCAGATCCGAGCCGAGAGCTAGAGCTGTGAAATTTTTTGATCAAAATACAATTTACGCATCAAAATTACACATAAAATTTAGAAAATTGACCAACTAAAATTGACAAAAATGCATTTTCTTCATTTTAACTCTATTTTCATATTTTTAAATTCATTTTCATCTTTCCTGTATTTTCATCTGTCTAAATTCATTTTCATCTTTTTAAATTCATTTTCATCTTTTTAAATTCATTTTCATCTTTTTAAATTCATTTTCATCTTTGTAAATTCATTTTCATCTTTTTAAATACATTTTCATCTTTCTGAATTCATTTTCATCTTTTTAAATTCATTTCTATATTTTTATTTCATTTTCATCTTTGATAATTCATTTTCATCTTTCTGAATTCATTTTCATCTTTCTGGATTCATTTTCATCTTTCCTGCATTTTCATATTTCTGAATTCATTTTCATCTTTCTGAATTCATTTTCATCTTTTTAAATTCATTTATATATTTTTATTTCATTTTCATCTTTGATAATTCATTTTCATCTTTCTGGATTCATTTTCATCTTTCCTGCATTTTCATCTTTCTGAATTCATTTTCATCTTTTTAAATTCATTTATATATTTTTACTTGCATTTTCATCTGTCTAAATTCATTTTCATCTTTCTGAATTCATTTTCATCTTTCCTGCATTTTCATCTTTCTGAATTCATTTTCATCTTTTTAAAATGTATTTTCATCTTTTTAAATACATTTTCATCTTTTTAAAATGTATTTCATCTGATTGAGTCTGCTCAATCAGGTTTGATCTGACAAAGATGAAAATGACTGACACAGATGAAAATGAGCTGAGATCAACTGAGAAAGATGAAAATGATCTGACATCAACTGAGAAAGATGAAAATGATCAGACATCAACTGACAAAGATGAAAATGATTGACAAAGATGAAAATGACTGACAAAGATGAAAATGACTGACAAAGATGAAAATGATCTGACAAAGATGAAAATGAGCTGACATCAACTGAGAAAGATGAAAATGAGCTGACAAAGATGAAAATGATATGACATCAACTGAGAAAGATGAAAATAGATCAGAGAGATGAAAAATAGATCAACACAGATGAAAATAGATCAGAGAGATGAAAATAGATGATCAGAGAGATGAAAATAGATCAACAAAGATGAAAATAGATCAGAGAGATGAAAATAGATCAACAAAGATGAAAATAGATCAGAGAGATGAAAATATATCAATAAAGATGAAAATAGATCAACAAAGATGAAAATAGATCAATAAAGATGAAAATATATCAACAAAGATGAAAATAGATCAGAGAGATCAAAATAGATCAGAGAGATGAAAATAGATTAGAGAGATGAAAATATATCAATAAAGATGAAAATAGATCAACAAAGATGAAAATAGATAAGAAAGATGAAAATATATCATAGAGATGAAAATAGATCAACAAAGATCAAAATAGATCAGAGAGAAGAAAATAGATCAATAAAGATGAAAATAGATCAGAGAGATGAAAATAGATCAATAAAGATGAAAATAAGCCGGATCCGCTAAAACAAATCTTAAAATCCGGGTCGGGTCTAAAGACAAAATAGGCCGGATCCGCTAAAACAAATCCTAAAATCCGGGTCAGGTCGATCCCCGCCGGGGCGCTGCCCCTGACCCAGTTAACTCTGCGTAGTGTGTCATAGTCGAGTCAGCAACAGAATCCAAGACATCCAATGCACAACACTAGGCCTACAGATAGTGGGCTAGGATGAGCTAAATCAAATCAGGTGGAGTTCTGACTGAACCCAATTTTCTCTCTCTCTGAGACCGCCTCTCCATCGTATCACTTCGGACTAATAAACCGAGTCAAGATCTCAGATTAACGAACTCACTTCTCATATTTTATTCCCATATTTTTCTTACTTTTTCCTAATTTTTCCCAGTTTTTTTCTAATTTTTTTTGGATTTTTTTCTAATATTTCCGATTTTCCCATATATTCTCTCTCTCCCTCAGTCGGCTCGGCTCACCCGCAAGCCGGGACTTCATCGTCCCGGCTTGTTTGCGGCTTTGATCGGCTCGACCTCGAGCCGCTCCGGCCTTCTCGCCGTCCGGCGCTCTCTCGCCACCGAACCACCCTAAAATCACCGGAAAACTACTACGATCATCTCCCCTACTCCATTCTCGACCTCAACCACCTCTATTGCCCTCCTCTCCGACGCCGGCATCAACCCACCGCCGACCACCTTCCGTCACCGCCACTCCGACCACATCAAAGTCTCCAAACCACCTCTAAACTCACCTAAATCTTCTCCTCTACCCATTTTCGACCTTCTCCACCCTCATAGATGTCTTCTCCGGTGCCGACCAACCCCACCCAAAACCACCGCGCCGCCGCCTCTGGATCCGGGCACCTCGGAGCTGTATTCCACGATCGGACCCGGTGGATCAAGTTCTGAGACCTCCACGAACGCAAATGCACCGGTCCCCCGCTCCGAAGAGCCCTCCTCGCCGGCGATCAAGCTCCGGCGAACCTCAGCCGCCGGATCTAAATCAATCAGTCTTTTGAATCATATAAGGGCATTTTTGTCATCCAACCTTAATAACTAATTAGGATGATCAATAAATGAGGTTTTCATCTTAAAAACCAAGCTAATGGGGTTTTTTTATGATAATTTTTGTTAAATTGGTGTTATCACCAATTACCTATAAAATGTAGCATTTGAATCCCGTATTTTATTATCAAACGACCGTTGGACGAATGAGATTCGAACAGATCCCCCTCACCCTCGCTCCCACCTTGTTGATATCCAACGGTGCCCACTTTCCCGTCACACTCTCTTCTTCTCGTGGTCATCTTCCGCCGGCCCCCCACCGCAAGCTATTTTCCACTATAATAATACTCTGTGCTTGCTGGTTGCTGTAGCACTGAAGAGTATTTACTGCTAGGTACTATGGCGCTTGAAGAAAAACTCTATACTTTCCCATCACGCGCTATTCCACTCTTGTTGGTCTTCTTCCCCGATGCCTCTCGCGCTCAAAAGTAAAACCTTTTCCAACCCAATGGTCCGAATCGTCTCAATACTCCTCTTCCTCCTCCCCGCTATAGTCTCCGCCGCCGGAGTCACCCTCTCGGCCACCCCCACCACCCTCACCAAAGCCAACAACACCGTCCTCATCCAATGGTCTGACGTCCCCTCCCCCTCCGACCTCGACTGGGTCGGTATCTACTCCCCGCCCGACTCCCCCGACGACCACTACATCGGATACCTCATCCTCTCGTCGTCGTCACCCGACACCTGGGCATCCGGCCACGGCTCCCTCTCCATCCCCCTCTCCAACCTCCGCCACCCCTTCTCCTTCCGCCTCTTCCGGTGGACCCGCGATGAGGTCGACAAGAGCCACGTCGACATCCACCACAACCCCGTACCCTCCTCCCGCCGCCGCCTGGCCGTCTCTCAGGAAGTCGCGTTCGAGCGGGGTTCCACGGCGCCGGACCAGATCCATCTGGCGTTAACGGACAGGGAGGACGAGATGCGGGTGATGTTCGTGGCCGGGGATGGTTCGGAGAGGTCGGTGAGGTATGGGGCGGATGCGGGGCGGTTGGATCGGGTGGGTCGGGCGGAGGCGAGGACGTATGAGAGGTCGGACATGTGCGACGGGCCGGCGAATTCCACCCTCGGGTGGAGGGATCCCGGCTTTGCACACGATGGGGTCATGACCGAGCTGGAGCGGGGAAGGAGGTATTACTACCAGGTGATCTTTCTGGATACCTTCGTGGTTGCCAATTATACTAGCGTGTTGTAATCCATGTAAAATTAAGCTGCTTCTATGATGAATTTTAGACCAAATCTTGCTTAGACACGGCTGCCATTTATTATAGCATGATCCATGTTTCCCTATGAGTTTTGCATCGCCTTGAGAACTGCTAGCTAATAGTGATCGCGTTAGAACAGAGAAAGCTATGTCAAGAAATGTTTGGGTATGCAATGAAAAGGTGTTCTTGCTTAGATCCAATGGACAACAATTAATGCTACCATTAGAGGCTTGCTTATCTGGGAGATATCATTTCTCCTCCATTGAAGATTCCTGAAGAAACAAATGGCTATCTTTTTTTCGTTTGGATTCACTAGAGTGGCACACAAAAATCTTCAATAGAGGAGAAATGATATTATTGTGGTGGAATCTGTAAGAGTACATAACCAACATCACAAAAATCTGTAAGAGCGGTGGAATGTTTTTCTTAGATATTATTGTGCAATTGTGCTGATGATGTCTGCTTCTTTTGATTCTTGTGATGCAAAATAGGCTCCATTCGGAGGTTTTCTTCCTTTGCTAAGAAGAAACTGAAATGCCATAGTGTCTCTTTGCAGGTTGGTAGTGATGCAGGAGGTTGGAGTGCAACCTATAGCTTTATATCCCGTGACAGCGGCTCAAACGAGACCATTGCATTTTTGTTTGGAGACATGGGAACTTATGCTCCATATACCACCTTCTATCGGACTCAAGAAGAGAGCAAAACAACTGTGAAGTGGATCCTCCGGGACATCGAAGCTCTTGGTGATAAGCCTGCATTCGTTTCACACATTGGTGATCTAAGCTACGCATTGGGCTATTCATGGATATGGGATGAATTCTTCAATCAAATAGATACCATTGCCTCCCAAGTGCCATACCATGTGTGTATTGGCAACCATGAGTATGATTGGCCATTACAACCTTGGAGACCTTCATGGGCTTTGGGGGTGTACGGGGATGACGGTGGAGGAGAGTGTGGAGTCCCTTACAGTGTCAGATTTAAAATGCCTGGAAACTCTTCATTGCCTACAGGAACAAGATCTCCAGACACTCGAAACCTCTACTATTCTTTTGATGCCGGGGTTGTCCATTTCTTGTACATTTCAACCGAAACCAACTTTCTTCAAGGAAGTGATCAATACAAATTTATCAAGGCTGATCTCGAGGGTGTTGACAGAGAGAAGACACCCTTCATTGTTGTTCAAGGCCACCGTCCAATGTACACCACAAGCTACGAATTAAGGGATGCTCCAACGAGAGAGAAAATGCTCGAGAGCCTGGAGCCTCTACTGGTGGACCATAATGTGACCCTTGCGCTTTGGGGTCATGTCCATAGATACGAGAGGTTCTGCCCATTGAGAAACCATGCATGTGTGGATACATCTCTTGGCTCTGTATCTGGGGGTGCAACAGTGCATGTGGTGATAGGAATGGGGGGACAAGACTGGCAGTCAATTTGGGAGCCGAGGCCTGACCAGCCTGATGTGCCGATCTTCCCTCAACCTGCGAGATCGATGTACCGCGGGGGCGAATTCGGTTACACAAGGCTTGTTGCTACAAGGGAGAAGCTAACACTTACATATATTGGAAATCATGATGGAGAAATGCATGACATTGTGGAGATATCATCAGGCAGAGCTCCCGAAGATGATGGTGGAGAAGTTGTCAGCAAGGTGGCTACTGGGCCAAGGTACTCATGGTATGTTAAAGGAGCAGGTGTTTTGGTGCTTGGCGTCTTTGCAGGCTATGGCCTTGGCTTCTTCACGCATCGTAGGAGACATGCTGCACCAAGTAATACCTGGACACCTGTGATGGCTGTGGAACTTTAAGTTAATGATGTGTTCAGAATTCGTTTGTTGATAAGCTCTATCAAGGCCGTGAAGCTTCAAGTTGAAAACCTGAGGGTTCTTATTATAATAGGCAGAAGAAATGAGCTTGTAAATGGGAAGTACTTTATGCCACAGTGAATAGAAAGTTGATGTCGCCATGTCATCTGAATCTCAGGACTGTACTTGTGTATGTGTGATATTTTGGTCTTATACTGTATCATCTATTAGGTGTATTTAGAACATTTGCAAAACAATCTTTCATGGAAAGTTGATTGCTGAACATGAGTGTAAAGTGAATACCGAGTTTCTGTACAAAAGTATTATTGATTTTTATCAATCTGCCTGATCTTGTTTGGTCTAATCTGCTTTCTGCGTTGATGCGTTTATGATAATTTCTCATAGTTGTCACAGTTTTATGTCTACTATAAATAGTGGTAGAGATTTGAGAATCCAGGTGAATATAAAGTAAGCCATTGAGCGGGCGCTGTGTGAAGCCTTGCGACGGAGTCTGATCCCTTCTGTCCATCGGATTTATCAACGTAAGTCTCGCCTAGCCGAGAGAGGAGGAGGCGACTTCTTGAATCCCGTAAGTATTTTATTAGGGTAAATTACAGTTTTAGGTCTTATGGTATGGGTCAATTTTTATTTAAGTCTATGTAGTTTGAAAACTTTTTAATAAGAACATGACATTTGAATTTAGTTTCAAATAAGGTTCTAGGGCCGACGCCGTTTGTGAGTTGACAGTAAACGAATCACGTGAAATTGAATGACCAAAATCACACTATTTTAAATGAAACTTGATCCAAATCATAGGATCTTAAGTGAACCTCGATCCAAATCACATGGTCAAAAAAACGTAATTTATCATTTATATTTTATGATCATACGATGTCACGTGACTCATTTAACGTCAACCCACTAATGATGTAGACGAGTTAGACCTTATTTGAAACTAGTGGAAAATTTTAAAATTATAGAATATTAAATAAAATTTCAC
This sequence comes from Narthecium ossifragum, assembly GCA_963920575.1. Taxonomy (NCBI): domain Eukaryota; kingdom Viridiplantae; phylum Streptophyta; class Magnoliopsida; order Dioscoreales; family Nartheciaceae; genus Narthecium; species Narthecium ossifragum. The sequence goes on from OY986973.1 coordinate 2,189,068, forward strand.
GTAAACCATGGATCCAATACCGAAATTGACCCAATTTTATTATCATCCGGATGAAATTCAAACAGATCCGCTCACGCTCGTTCCCACCATGTTTGATATCCAACGGTACGCAGTTTCCCGTCACGCTCTGTTCCTCTCGTGGTCATTTTCCGCCGGCCCCACCCCCCACCAGCCGCCGCCGCCGCCGCCTGCGGCACCGCAAGCTATTTCCCACTAGCTCCCCCCCGCCGCCCGCCGCGGCGCCTGCGGCACGGCAAGCTATTTTCCACTATAATAATACTACTATGGCGCTTGAAGAAAAACTCTATCCTTTCCCATCACGCGCTATTCCACTCTTGTTGGTCTTCTTCCCCAACGCCTCTCGCTCTCAAAAGTAAAACCTTTTAGAACCCGATGGTCCGAATCGTCTCAATACTCCTCTTCCTCCTCCCCACTATAGTCTCCGCCGCCGGAGTCACCCTCTCGGCCACCCCCACCACCCTCACCAAAGCCAACAACACCGTCCTCATCCAATGGTCTGACGTCCCCTCCCCCTCCGACCTCGACTGGGTCGGTATCTACTCCCCGCCCGACTCCCCCGACGACCACTACATCGGATACCTCATCCTCTCGTCGTCGTCACCCGACACCTGGGCATCCGGCCACGGCTCCCTCTCCATCCCCCTCTCCAACCTCCGCCACCCCTTCTCCTTCCGCCTCTTCCGGTGGACCCACGATGAGGTCGACAAGAGCCACGACGACATCGACCACAACCCCGTACCCTCCTCCGGCCGCCGCCTGGCCGTCTCTCAGGAAGTCGCGTTCGAGCGGGGTTCCACGGCACCAGACCAGATCCATCTGGCGTTCACGGACAGTGAGGACGAGATGCGGGTGATGTTCGTGGCCGGGGATGGTTCGGAGAGGTCGGTGAGGTATGGGGCGGATGCGGGGCGGTTGGATCGGGTGGGTCTGGCGGAGGCGAGGACGTATGAGAGGTCGGACATGTGCGACGGGCCGGCGAATTCCACCCTCGGGTGGAGGGATCCCGGCTTTGCACACGATGCGGTCATGACCGAGCTGGAGCGGGGAAGGAGGTATTACTACCAGGTGATCTTTCTGGATACCTTCGTGGTTGCCAATTATACTAGCCTGTTGTAATCTATGTAAAATTAAGCTGCTTCTATGATGAATCTTAGACCAAATCTTGCTTAGACACGGCTGCCATTTATTATAGCTTGATCCATGTTTCCCTATGAGTTTTGCATCGCCTTGAGAACTGCTAGCTAATAGTGATCGCGTTAGAACAGAGTAAGCTATGTGACTATGTCAAGGAATGTTTGGGTATGCAATGAAAAGGTGTTCTTGCTTACATCCAATGGACAACAATTGACGCTACCATCAGAAGCTTGCTTATATGGGAGATATCATTTCTCCTCCATTGAAAATTGAGATTTTTGCGTTCCGGTATCATGTATTTTTTTTTCAGAAATGCATTTTGTTATCACTAGGTTTGGAATTTACAATTTGATACCACTAAGTTATATAAACTAAGTGAAATTTAATTCCGACCCCTGACTCCGTTAGAATAAGTTGATGGGAAATCGCTCACATGCGCGAGCGGTTTTGCACCCGTTTCCCACCACGAAAGGTGGTATACTCCACGAGTTCTTCGTCGACGACTGGGCCGACGTTGCTCGGTGATGTAGGACCAAGCCCAGATCTGACTGAGGCTGACCCGGACAGACTCCCTAGGCGATCCGGACGCGTTCGAACTCCATCCGTCCGACTCAAATCTCCGTACGACCGCGACCGTCGGATGGGCATAACTTTCGACCACGATGTCCGATCGGGGCGTGCGACCAGTCGAAACGACCAGCTCGACGAGCTCGTAAAGATTCATCGAAGATCGAAGATCTCTCCATGACCTTGACCTCCGAATCTCCAGATTCCTTTTCCTTTGGTTTAAAATCCCGTTTTAGTGAAAAACTTTCCTTTTTTAGGCAGTTTATCGGTCTTTCTATTTTTAACAAATTTCCTATTTCTAGTCGTTTTTCTGCTCTTTGAATTTCGGGTTTAATTACTTGGATTGGGTTAATTCATGTTTAAGTCCATGTATGAGTTGGTCTGGTCTATCCTTAATCATATAAAAGGAGGTTTTAGGGTTTGTAACAGACAGTTTTTGGGATGAATGAGAATTAGGGTTTGTTTTCTTCTCTTGAGAAATCTGGTTGTCTCTCCCATAGAGAGGTTCACGTTTACCCTGCGCCACTTGGCTCGGCGGCGTCGCCGAGATGCGGGTCGGGGACGACCGCAAGGTCCGTGGTGTCTCTGGCAGCGCGTGGCGGCGGGTGTTGATAGGGCTCGATGTGGTGCACGACCTGCGGGTGCTGATTCTTGACGAGCCTACGTCGGTGCTCGACAACACGTCGGTGCTCCAGATCATCGACTTGCTTAAGGGCATGGCGAAGAACAGCGGCAACACCGTCGTCCTCAGCATCCATCAGCCCCCGCTACCGCATAGTCAAGCTTTTCAACTCCGTCCTCCTCCTCGTTGATGGCGCCGCGCACCGTCGAGCAGCTCCACCACCACCTCACCACTGTCGGCCTCAACCACCCCCCCCCCCCCCCCCCCCCCCCCACCACACACACAAACACAGACTAACATCGTCGAATTCGCCATCGAATCCATTCAAATTCTCCGCTGCTTCTCCTCTGTTTTCTCTCCCGTGCTTCTCCTCACCGGTGAGCGTGGAGTGCCCTTCTTCTTTCTTCTTGGTTGTTTTTCCTCTGTATTTCTCTCCCGTGCTTCTCCTCTGTTTTTCTCTTCTTTTTCCACTTCTCTATTTCCTTTCTCCTTCCCCAGCCACATCCTCTCCCCTGCTTCTTTCTTCTCCGAACTCCGGCGGTGTTGGTGGAGGCGACGGAGTGGAGAACAGCGTCAAGAAACCCGAGCTTTGGCGATCCGCGTCCGAGTCCAGGGCTTCAAGTAATCTCTCGCGCTACCGCTTCTTAGATCCGCTTTCGCCTCCGATCTCGACGCCTTGCCGAACTCCGATGATGTTGGTGGAGAACGGCGTCAAGAAACCCGAGCTTCGGCGATCCGGATGAGCACCTTCGCGGAGGAGGTAAGGGGTGGTGACAGCGCTAACCGGACGGCGGTGAGGCCGCGTGGTAGGGAGGGTTGCGTTGTAAAGAGGGCCGCAGGAGGCGGCTTGGAGGCCAGCACCGATGCCGAGCTCCGGTGAGAAACGGAGATGAGGGAGAGAGAGACCATGGGAAAAATGAGATTGAGTGGAGAAAGACACGTGTAGTAGGAGATGCCACGACACGTGGATATGTGGGCTGATGGTAGTCACGTGCGTATCACGTAACTAGTTTACCGTCAGCCCACATAACATTGTAGGAGAGCTTGGACCATTTTGTCATGGTATTATAACTTTATGGTATCAAATTGTAAATCCCAAACCTGGTGGTACCAAAATACATTGTACCGGAATGTGTAAGAGTACATAACTAACATCACAAAAAACTGTAAGAGTGGTGGAATGTTTTTCTTAGATATTATTGTGCAATTGTGCTGATGTTGTCTGCTTCTTTTGATTCTTGTGATGCAAAATAGGCTCCATTCGCAAGTTTTCTTCCTTTGCTATGAAGAAACTGAAATGCCATAGTGTCTGTTTGCAGGTTGGTAGTGATGCAGGAGGTTGGAGTGCAACCTATAACTTTATATCCCGTGACAGCGGCTCAAACGAGACCATTGCATTTTTGTTTGGAGACATGGGAACTCATGTTCCATATACCACCTTTTGCCGGACTCAAGAAGAGAGCAAATCAACTGAGAAGTGGATCCTCCGGGACATCGAAGCTCTTGGTGATAAGCCTGCATTCGTTTCACACATTGGTGATCTAAGCTACGCAGTGGGCTATTCATGGATATGGGATGAATTCTTCAATCAAATAGAACCCATTGCTTCCCAAGTGCCATACCATGTGTGTACTGGCAACCATGAGTATGATTGGCCATTACAACCTTGGAGACCTTCATGGGCTTTGGGGGTGTACGGGGATGACGGTGGAGGAGAGTGTGGAGTCCCTTACAGTGTCAGATTTAAAATGCCTGGAAACTCTTCATTGCCTACAGGAACAAGATCTCCAGACACTCGAAACCTCTACTATTCTTTTGATGCCGGGGTTGTCCATTTCTTGTACATTTCAACCGAAACCAACTTTCTTCAAGGAAGTGATCAATACAAATTTATCAAGGCTGATCTCGAGGGTGTTGACAGAGAGAAGACACCCTTCATTGTTGTTCAAGGCCACCGTCCAATGTACACCACAAGCTACGAATTAAGGGATGCTCCAACGAGAGAGAAAATGCTCGAGAGCCTGGAGCCTCTACTGGTGGACCATAATGTGACCCTTGCGCTTTGGGGTCATGTCCATAGATACGAGAGGTTCTGCCCATTGAGAAACCATGCATGTGTGGATACATCTCTTGGCTCTGTATCTGGGGGTGCAACAGTGCATGTGGTGATAGGAATGGCGGGACACGACTGGCAGTCAATTTGGGAGCCGAGGCCTGACCAGCTTGATGTGCCGATCTTCCCTCAACCTGCGAGATCGATGTACCGCGGGGGCGAGTTCGGTTACACAAGGCTTGTTGCTACAATGGAGAAGCTAACACTTACATACATTGGAAATCATGATGGAGAAATGCATGACATTGTGGAGATATCATCAGGCAGAGCTCCCAAAGATGATGGTGGAGAAGTTGTCAGCAAGGTGGCTACTGAGCCAAGGTACTCATGGTATGTCAAAGGAGCATGTGTTTTGGTGCTTGGCGTCTTTGCAGGCTATGGCCTTGGTTTCTTCACCCACCGCAGGAATACCTGGACACCTATGGTGAATGAATGATGAACTCTAATAAGTCGATGTCAACTAGGACTAATGACGAAGGCTGGTTTGTAGTTCTTGGCATAAGTTGCTTTGTTGGCAGCAATTTGTAAATTTTTTTTTACAATCACGTCATAGAATTACATGAAAATTATCATTTTATTGTGCAATAACCTTTTATTGGGACTTTATTAATTTAATTATGATGTTCTTTTTAGTTGTTTATTTCTTTATAGCTGATGCAAAGTGATGAACTACGTAGTGTTCAATGAAATTTGAGATGCCAAAGGACCACTGACTCATTGGTTCGGGGATCTCGACACTTATCCCCAAACAAACCATTACTATTTTATTCTTATTCTATTTATCACCATTATTTTAAATTTTCTTATCCCCGTTTCATAACCTCACTTTTTTTAATCATATTTCCCTTAACCTTATTTTTTTCTAACACTATTTCCATTATCCTCACTTTTTCTAACCCTACCTGATCATCTTTTGACTCCTAAATTATGCATAAATGAGCTAAAACAGAAAATATAGAGAGATTGGAAACCTAATGGAATACCGATACAAAGGAAATTAATCCATCAAAAGTAGAAATTCCCAGAAGGTTTAACAACTAGAAGTAGAGAGAGAGAGACAAATTACAAGTACAGCATTCAATCAGCCCTAATCCTACATCCCTAGATGGAATCAATCCCTCTCTTTTCTAAAATTGGATTTTAGAAAAGAGAGGAAACCTGCAAGCCATTTAACTTCTCCAAGCCCTAGGCTCCATGTGAACAGGCATGGGCGCAGAGAGGTCCGGATTCCCATTCTGACCCCGTGACTTCCGACCTATTCCCATTCTGACCCCGTTCTCCACCATGCCGGCTCTAAGGATGCTCTCATCCTCCCCGGGATGGTGGTGGCGGATCCCTTCTGGACCCAAATGGGCGGCACCACCCTCGTCTTCCTCCGAGATCCTGGAATAGTCCACGGTCCCTCCGTAATCCATGCCGAAGCCCTCCGGATGATCTTCTACAGGATCACCGGCATCAATGGATTCCTCTTCTGGGAGTGGCACATCGGCGCCGGTGGCAGACCGGGATTCGTTCCCGTTGCCGGCAAAGCTAACCCTTTTGGCTGCATTGGAACGGGGCACGCGACTTCTCGGATCGCTGCCCGGGCCATCGAGAGGCATACGGTGATCTTTGGCTGAAACCTTGTCGATGAAATCCAGGATCCGGCTGAGTTCCCAGCTGATCGATCTCTTCCCCTCCCGTATCGTTGGATCGCAACTCTGTTTGAAAAAACCCGGAAGTAAGGCATGAAGTTTATGGAAAATAAAGGGATCCATGATCGAAAAAAGATAGCTTTGGCCGTCTAGATGGATTCCAGTCAATAACCCATACGGAAACATGAAAAATCTGAAGAAAATACGAGTACCCATGAAGAAAACGATGGATTCGGAGCAAAAACCTGGAAGGGAACCATGAAAATATAGACAAAGTTTAGGAAAGGAAGCAGCTTTGCTCACCTGGATGGAATCCAGTTGGAGGAGGAGATCCATGGCCCTATGGGAGACAGAATCAAAGGCGACCGCTTGGGCTTTGCCGGACAGGGAGGAGCGGAGGGTGGCGGCATGGGATTTGATGGCGGCGAGTTGCTTAAGCTGCCGAAGAGTCTGGGATCTCCGAACCATGTACTGACGAAATCTTGCCTGGATGGTTTGCGCCGCCACATCCCGAAGAGATGGGCGAGGCTTCGCTGGTGTTGCCGGTGTCTTTGACGGCGGCGCAGCAGCAGCAGCAGGAGGAGGAGGAGGAGGAGGAGAAGGAGGAGGGGGGGAATAAGGTTGATGGGAAGGAGGGGAAAGGTGGGGGAGGTGGGATTCAAGGGCGGAAACACGGGAGAGGAGGGAGTGGAGAACGGACTGGCTTTGATATGGGTGTTCCCCTTGGTGATGGAGTGGATCCTTTTGGTGATGGTTTGGGCGTGGGTGGTGGAGTTGAGGCTTGGGATCCTTGGCTTGGAGAAAGAGGTGGCCGGCCAAGGCTTGGATGAGTTGATCAGTGGGAGAAATGGGCAGAGGCGGCAGCGGCGGAGGAGGAGGGGGAGGGTGGAGCTGGCTTGCCAAGGCCTGGAGGAGCTGATCAGTGGGGGAGGTAAGAGGGGTAGAAGAGGGATCAGAAGAGCAGTAGCAGCTGCAGCAACAGCAGCATGAAGAGCATTGGTGGCGGTGGTGGTGGTGGTGGTGGTGGGGAGGCATCTCGGCGGATGGGAGCGGCGGAGGTGGCTGGGTGGCTGGAGAGAGTGAAAGGAATCAGGCTGAAAGAGAGGGGAATTTATATTGGGCAGGAGAGATTGAGATTAGACGGTCCCTTTCAGACAAGGATTCTAAGCTGTTGGATTTGATCTATTTTTATGTGGGGCTGCTTGCAAAGAGTGAGTTGCTAAATACCATCTTTTTGTTTAATTACTGGGCATCAAGGTTTTTGGATCCTTTTTTTTTGGGATCATAAATGGCTAGAAGCATGGTATTGTATCTATACTTTTGTTATCGAATCATCTCCATGTTTTGGCACAAACTTCAGCTCTAAGTAGAGATCCATGGTTATGATTATAATCCAACTTTATATGGTCATAGAAAAAGATATTGGATGAGCTTTATAATCAGCCATCAAATTCTGTAAAACCAAGAACAGTATGGGGAAAGGGAAATGTGCTGGCCCTGATGGCATGTAGTTCTTCTCTGCCCATTGGGATATCGTGGGATGTGAATTTGTACATCTTGTGGGGGAATTCTTCCGTTGTGATCGGCCGCCACCCACATGGAATGAAACATTTATTTCATTCATTCCTATATGTCTATTTTCATGGCGGGTTAAAGCGTATCGACCTATAAGCTTGTGAATGTCGGCTACAATGTGATCTCGTCCATATTGGCAAGGAGGATGAAGATGGTCTTAGAGGAGGTGATTGGAGTAGAACAGTCAGCCTATGTATCCGGCCGACGCATACATGATAATATCGATGATGCAAAAGAAATTGTGCATTCTATGAGATTTGTCCCAAAGTTTTGTAGTCTCATGGTTATTAAGGTCGATTTAAACTCGGTGTAAGATGATCTTTCCTTGAAGCTGTGTTGAGAAAAATGAATTTTCCTGACATGTGGGTACGATGGGTTATGATTTGTGTCAAGGGTGCCATATTCTCTTTTATTATCAATGGTCGGGTGTTTGGCAGGGTGAAGTCTACATGTGGTATTCGGCAAGGTGACCCCATCTCACCTTATTTATTTCTTATTGTTCAAGAAGTACTGTCAAGATTGTTGAAAGATCTATACTCGGGGGTAGGGGTGTCCATCCGGGCCCGGCCCGGTTTGGCCGGGCCGGGCCGGGTTGGAGGCAATACCCGGTCCGGCCCTGGTAGGCATCCGGACCGGACCGGGCCAGTACCGGGCCGGGCCAGTACCGGGCCAATTAGGCTTACAACCCGGTCCGGCCCAGTACGACCCTGCCCGGCTTGAAAACCAGGCTGGGCCGGACCGGACCGGGCCTAACCCGGCCCACCAGCCCATTTCTCCTCTCCATCTTTTGTCCTCTGTTCTCCCCTTCACCTTCGCTCTCGTGTGCCTCACCAAACCCGATGCCCACCTCGCCGGAGCACCCCGTGCCAAGCGCGTGAACGAAGGCGGTCGATGCGGCGCTCCCGGCGTGAGCTCATCCATGGCGTCGCTCCCGGCGCTGACGTCGAGCTCCACCACCACGGACCGGACACCCAAGGGGTCGATTTAGGGATCGAAGGCTGTAGATGCGACGCGCGGCGGCGACGACGCGGCAACTGGCTCGGGCGAGGTCGAGGCACAGCTCACGGCTGATCCCAGAGGCTCCACCACCATGGATCGGTGAAGCTTGGGCGCGGCGAAGAGGTCGGGGATCGGGCGAAGTGGAAGCCGGTGGAGGTTGGAAGAGAGATGGGGCTTGGCAGGGCCGGCGTCGATGGAGGTGGGGCTTGGCGGGGCGGCGTCGATCGATGACGGGGGGAAGCCGCGGCATCGATCGATGACGGAGAAGCCACGACATTGATCGATGACGGGGAGGCCGCAGAGCCTCCTCATTTCCCGCCTCTGCCGGCGAAGAGCGGCGGCGCATCCACCCCGTCGAGGTCCTTGGACGGCTTGGCAGACCCCCTGCGGCGGGGATGACGAAGCTGAGAAGTTGCAAGAGAGAGAGGGGGAGAGGGAGAGGGAGAAGCTGCGAGAGAGAGAGAGGGGGGAGAGCGAGAAGCTGCGAGAGAGATGGGTTTTAAAACCCGGACCGGGCCGGGCCGGACCTGGTTTTTGGCCAAGGGGCCCTAGTCCGGCCCTGAACCCGGATCAGCCCGGTCCAGCAGGGCCAACACCCGGGCCGGACCGGGCTACGGCCCTGACGGGTCCGGTCCGGTCCGGACCCGTACCGGGCCGGGCCATTTGGACTTTTTGGACACCCCTACTCGGGGGTTGGAAGGATTAAAGTTTAAAGATTATGAGTTTGCCCTTTCTCACCTTTTATATGCGGATGACTGCCTCTTTGACTCCTGTGCGACTTGCTTGGAGGCAAGGAAATTGAAGCAGAAGCTAAAAGCTCTCTTAGGCTTGGAAATGAATGCGGTGAAGTCCTCTATCCGCTTTTCCCCTATCGTTGTTGCTTCCCGCAAGTTGGTTATATGTCGGATCCTAGGTTTGTCAGAAGCGGTGGGAACATGATCTTATCTTGGGGTTGAGGAAGGAAGACTTTGCATACTTGGTTGATGCGATGGCAGCAAAGGTTCTATCTTGGCAGGGGAAGCATATAGCTGAGCCGGGTCGCCTTGTCCTCCTTAAGTCAGTACTCCAAGCAATCCCTGCCTTTGCGATGATGACCACAAAGATACCACTAGGGGTGGTGAGCAAGCTTGAACGAATATGTTGTGAATTCTTATGGAATGGAAGGAGGTCCGGATTAGCATCGTGGCTTGGGGCAAGGCCTGCCGGCCGAAGGAAGCGGGAGGTCTTGGCATAAGGGACTTCATGTATTGGCAGCGAGTGTTGAAGATGAAGCGCATGGCTGCATTTGTAGAAGAGAAGAAGAATGTCTGGACTTTGCTTGCTAGAGTGAAGTATAAATGGCGGGGTCTGCTACCGGTTGAAAGAGACTTCAAGGCACCTTCCTTGCATTGGAAGGGACTATGCATAGCTGCCGACGAGCTACGTAAGGGTTTCTCGTGTCGGCTGGGTTGTGGGAGTAAATTAAAATTTATGCATGATATCTGGGCTACGGAGGACAGGTTCTCAAATTATCCTACTATGGTTAATATTTATGAGGATATGGATGCTCTGTTGGTGGGGGAGTTAATGGATGATAGAGGATGTGTTTCAAACAAGCTGAGAAGTGTTTGCCATCCTCTTCTTGCTGAAACTATCGGTGTGCTTCCTATTCTACCTGGCAAAGATAGATGCCGTTGGTCATATTCGCCATCTGGGTTAGTGACCCATGCCTCTGCTTACTTTCTTGAGAGGCCAGTTGATGATGATGAGACGGAGTGGAGCAATGTTTGGAGGCTGCCGGTGGGGGCAAGAGTGCAATTCTTCACGTGGAAGGTTTTGCATAAAAAATTCCATGTTCGGGATGTCCTTAAGATGTTTTTTTTTTTTTTAACAGATAAGCCCGGAGGCTAGTGTAACAAAAATACAAACCCCAAACAGACCAAAACAAACACCCAGCCGGGGAAGCCGAGTGCCACCAAAACCGGCAACTATGTCAAGTTCACCGATGGGCCACTAACACCTGACCCCGAGTTCAAAATCCAACACCAACTTTCCGAAATACCCCTACCCAGTCTATCCGTACGTGGCACAAAAATGATAAGAGCTTCTTTCAAATGTGACGCCTCCCAACAGACCGCTTGCAAGTGGCTTCGAATATCCCTAGACCAATGCGCCCGGCCGTTAAGTTGGTCCACCAAGTCTTTACAGTCGAGCTCGAATATAACCTTTCTCACTCCCTGACGCCGAGCTTCGCCAAGCCCCATGGCGAAGGCCTCGAGCTCAGCCCAAAGAACATCCCGAGCCTCGGATCTCTCCGCTCTAGCCCACAAGGTCGCGCCATCCTCAGAGAAACAGACCACACCCAAGCCAGTGTTGGATAAGGTCACCGAAGCATCAGATTGGATGACAACGAACCCCTTCCTTTGAGTAGAGGGGCTGGTGTCGTCCCACCTCCGAGCTGACCGCTGAAGGTTCCACTCTCTGGCGAACCAAGTGATGGCCCTAGCAGTCTCACCAGGGGAACTGCCAACTCCATCAAAGATCCACCTTTTCCGATCCTTCCATATCTCCCATAGCCCATAACCTAGCAAAGCCTTCCGCTGTCGCGCCGGTTCAGAGGATGATGAGGATTCGAGGAGATCCCGCCATCTACACCATCCCTTTGTTGTGCAAAAATCGTTGTCCCCTCTAAAAACGTGTTCCCAGATCCTGCAAGAAAACACACAATACAGAAAAAGATGGTCCAAGGATTCTACCTCCGAAGTGCATCTGGGGCACACGTCCTCTAACCCCGCTCCAACTCTCCATAAGGCCTCGCGAGTGGGAATCTTCCCATGCATGAGCTTCCATAGAAAAGTTTTCACTCTAGGCCCGAACGGCCCCCCCCAAACACTATTCCATCGTGGTTGCTGAAGACCCAGTTCGGCATTTGTCCTAGAATCTGCATACAGCTTTAAATAGGCAGACTTAGAGGAAATCTTACCTTGGGCCTCGAACGTCCATATACTCCTGTCTTCTCCTACAATAGGAATGCTACAAATAAGGTTAGTGAGACAAGGAGAGAATAGACGAGCAACATACCTCCTGCGCCAGTTCCCATTCGGCCCGATCAATTTCCAGAGCAGCAGTCTCTCCGGCATGTGGTCAACATTAATAAAGGTCGGCTTCTTGGCTAGAGGTAAGTCGAGAATCCACCAGTCCTTGAGAGCATGCACCCCACTCGTAGAGCACGGAGTCCAGCGGAGACCCATGCGCAAATCTGCAACCGAAGCACAAATACTCCGCCAAGCTGCCGAGCAGCTCTTGGAAGGTGTACTTGGTGGGAGATTACCATGCCGACCATATTTTGCTTTAACAACCCTTCTCCACAAAGAATCCTCCGAGGGCCTTAATTTCACGGCGCGTTGCATCCTCAGTGCCCGTTGCCAAATCCCCAAGTTTCGCAGCCCAAGGCCCCCGTCCTCACGCTGAGCACAAGCCATACTCCACCGGACAATAGAGATACCCGACCTTTTACCCTCCCACAAGAAGGCCCGGCCCAATCTATCAATCCTGTTCAGAACTGTCTTCGGAACGTGAGTAGCCATCATCGTATAAACCAGGAGGGCCTGGAGGACATGCCTTAAAAGAGTGACTCTCCCTGGGAGCGCCAATTTGAATTTTCCCCACCCGGAGATCCTCTCCACCACTTTATCCAGAAGATCGCTGAAATCACATGCACGGAGTTTCTTCCCACTGATCGGCACGCCAAGGTATCGCCACGGGCCACGAACCTCCGACATTCCCAACTGCCGGCATAGATGCCTACGCCTGGCTCTTAGCAAAGATGGGGATATCCGCAAGCTAGACTTCAGAGGGTTAATTCCCATACCAGAGAGGTCCTCATATCTTTTAAACAACCACTTGATTTTGACTATCTCCTCAATACTTGCTTCAGAAGCCGAAAAACAGTCATCCGCATGAAGCATATGGGTGACTTTAACATTCCCTCTCGGAAAGAAAACCCCCCTGAGTCCATGTGTGGGGTCATTAAGCATGGCAGATAAAGACACCTGCACCAACACAAACAAGAAAGGTGACAGCGGGTCCCCCTGCCGGGGCGAAACTTGCCCAACAATTTGACCATTAATAATGAAAGCAAAACGAGGAGTAGTAATGCATTTCATTACCCAGTCAATCCAACGTCTTGGGAAACCCATGCTTCTCATGACCAGCTCTAGGAAATTCCATCGAACAGTATCATAAGCTGAGCGAACATCAAGCTTTACCGCCATCAGAGGTTGCGTTCCGGAAGCCGTCTCAACCGAATGCATGATCTCCTGTGCCAGCGCAATATTATCGAAAATACTTCTACCTCCGACAAACGCCGATTGCTCTAAGTCAATCACCTCAGGTAGCACAGTTTTTAACCTGTTGATAAGAATAGTAGAAATAATTTTCTACGAAACATTACATAAACTAATAGGTCTAAAGTCCTTTATCTTTCGAGGGTTCTTGCATTTTGGAATCAGAGAGATGAAGGTCTCGTTCCAAGTCCTTGGCAATTTACGATGTCTGAAGAAGTCTTCGACAATATCAGAGAGATCTGGTCCGACAACACTCCAGAATTTTTTGTAAAAATCCGCAGAGATACCATCAGGCCCAGGACAACGGTTTGGTTCTAAGGAGCGGACAACATCAGTTATCTCATCCCTAGTAACATCGGCAATAAGCAGAGCCTTGTGGTCTTCAGAGATAATAGGGAGACCCGGAAGAGCATCAGGTAAGTCTGTTCCCGGATCCTCCCATAAAGCACCGTAGAACATGGCAAAAGCCTGCCCAATTTGACCAGTAGACGAGAGAACCTGTCCCCCCTCATCCACAACTTCTTTAACTTTAGATCTATGACCATGAGCTCTAATAGATTCATGAAAAAGGGTGGAATTCTCATCCCCATGCTCCAACCATTTAATTCTGGAGTCCTGAGCCCGAGAGACATCCTGCTGTCGGAGAATAGCTTCATACATGTTCTCCACAGATCTCATGAGCTGCTGATCCTCCAAAGAGATTTCAGCTACCCCCTCCCTCTCATACAGATCAGATAAGCTCCCAGCAATAAATTGAGTTCGAGTGTTGGTGCAACGCACTTCATCCTTACTCCATCTCTTCACCGTGTTCTTGAGCTCCAGCAGCCTTCCTTGAAAGACATAAGATTTGCTGCCCTCCCTACACCTGGTCCACACCCGATGGACTAGGCTCTTGAAAGCCTCCGAGTGGAGCCATTTGTTGCGAAGGCGGAACATACTCGGCTCTGTTCGCTCCTCCATCTCCTTTATCGTCACAAGCAGGGGACAGTGATCCGAGGCCAAACGCGGGAGGTGGCGCACCTCAGTCGTAGAAAAGGTTTCAAGCCATAACTGATTGCCTAACGCCTTATCCAATCTTTCAAGAATCCTTTGTCTACCAAAACGCTGATTGCACCAAGTATAGGGATGGCCAACAAAGCCCAGATCCATCAGATTATTTTGAGTGACAAACTCAAGGTAATCTGTGACCTTTCTAGAATAATCGAACGGGCGACCTCCTCTTTTTTCGCACGGCGAAGCAGCCACATTCAAGTCACCGATGACCAGGTGAGGGAAGTTGACATCTGAGAGACAGGACACAGACTCCCAAAGTTCCCGTCTCTCGCGCGCAGTCCTTGCCGCATAGGCGACCGTAACAACCCACTGCCCGTCTTCTTCCGAGGTGACAATGCCCTGCACCGACTGAGAGGAGAAGGAGGAAAACGACACTAAACCATAGTCTTTTCTCCAGAGCACAAGAATTCCTCCTCTCCTACCATCGGCAAGGAGAAGGAAAACCTCAACATGCCCGCCCAACTTGCGGCTGAAATCTCCAAGTTGATCGACCTGCAACAAAACATCCAAAAGAAAAATGAATTGTAAGTGAATATCCCTTAACAAACGGCGGCATGAGAACATGTCTCTCTTATGCCCGATGCCTCTACAATTCCATGAGAGCATCTTCATTGATGAACATGAGAAGACGGCGGTTGCTCTCCGCCTAAGACCATGGGCTTCCCTTTTTTACAAACAGAGGAGGCGATGGAAAGAGAAGCACATGAATCCTCCTCCTCCATGACGACGTCTGCCTCCGGTGGCCTAGAATGTCCACCCAACGGCGATCTGGATCTTTCTCTAACCGGTGAACTCCCTTCCCCATCAGATGTCTGCCTCCCACGGCTTGCGGATGCAGCATGAACCAGATTAACAGCCTTTATGTGCACCTCCTCTAAGTCCTGAAACATGGGACTGGAATATACTGAAGGATGAGCCGGCTTACTGGAGGAGTGCACCTTCGACATGGGACAGCCAATGTTGGATCCTCTTCCCTGCCTACCCTGCTGGAACTTAAGAGACTCCCGGACATGCACCTCCTTACCCTCTTCCACATTAGCAGCTAACGTGGTCTCCTCCAAATCATAGGACATGGGCCTATACTCAGCAGTGGGGAGATCTAGTTTGGCAGGCCCCCTGGGAAAAACAATGGGATTGGGCTTTTTTCCCCGGGCCCGACCAGGACCAGCCCGGATACATGCAGCTTCCACCAGGTTAAGTTCCTCTAATTCCTCATCAAGCAAATCAGCTTCTAAACACTCCCCATCAGACGCCACGTGTTCCACCCCCCTAATCAGATCTTTAAGAGTCGGCTGCACCCCTAGGGTTGGAATCGCCGCCACTCTTCCCAACTGAGAGCCATCTCTCTCCATCAACAAGTCGCTGCCTCTGGGTTTCACGCACCTGCTGCTACTGGCGGCCGGATCGGACGATGACGTCTTCCCATGGGATGATGAGGGCTGCGTACGGGACGGTGGCGCCCTCGACACGCTCTCAACGGCTACTTCGTCACAGATCCCAAGGTACCTTCCTGACCAGTCCTCTCGCCCCCCTGCTTCTTTCTCTCTCCTTCCCCGGGCTTCGACCGCCGGCGCTGTCGTGTCACCGTGATCCAGTCGCTAGACTCCATTGCCCCCTTCATTTTCCCCTCCTTTCTGGCCACCCCGCCCTTGGTCAGCCCGTCCGTACAGTCTCCAGACTTAGGTGAGTCCCTCGGCCCTGTTGGGTAATGGGTTCCATCGTCCACAGTGGTGGCTTCAATCTCCTTCACCCCTACCGGCTGACGCTGGTTTCCATCGTGGATCACCAAATGCTGACTACAATCCATCTGAACCATAGAGTCATCCGGATCAATAGACTCCGGCACCCGATCCATGCTCCTGGCTTCATGCTTGCAGGCTGATCTATGATGCCCAAGTCTCCCACAGTTAGCACAGATGATCACCCTTTCGTATACAAAAGGTTGATAAAATGTGAAAGGATCAACTCCCAGTTCTCCTTTTCCGACAGTGGTACCAGGTAAAACAGGATCATTCACATTGATTTCGACACAGACTCGCGCATATTTACACCGCCCCAGACTCCTCGTGGAAAAATCGATAGCCAAGGGAGTTCCCACCTGAGAAGCCAACCCAATCAAGTATTTCCGGTGATAGTACTCCGATGGCAAGTAAGGGAACCTAATCCATACTGGTACCAAAAAGAAGGCATCAGCAGTCGGTCTGAAGCAGGGCCTCCAGCGGATCAGAGAGAGCATCCTCCCTCCAACTGACCATGGTCCACCCGTAAGGATTGTCGTCATGTCTTCCATCGAATGGAACAAGAAAACGAAGACACCTTGATACATATCGGAGACCAAGAAAGGACCAGATGTTCGCCATAGGGACGCAAGACGCTGCCTCAGGTACTCCAAACCCACCTTTCCCCCTACAAATCTGCCAAACAAGGCACATTCCCACTGTTTCTGACTGATCTCTAGTTCCTCCTGATCAAACACTACCCTGTTTGGATACCTCTTGACTATCGCCTTTGCTTCTTCGACAGTTACAAAGGAGCTTCCCTCCTCCCCACCAGCAACCCTTGCCCAGGACCGCCCCCCAGAGGGTCCCGGAGACTCCCATGGCTTGGTCGAATGGGAGCCAGCAGCCCGGCCAAAGCGAGGGTCTTCCCCTCCCTGTTGAACTCTGTCTCCCTGTTGAACTCTGTCTCCCATAGCTTTTTTTCAACACCTCACATGTGCTGCACAATAATTCTTGTCTGCTCCCCCACAAACTAGCTAGCACTTTATTCTCTAATGGCTTCAAAAAGGGAATGTTGTGGGGCTTCAAAAAGGGAGTGTCCTAGATGCGGTGTTGAGAGGGAGACTATGGCACATGTGTTGGCTGAGTGTAGGGTGGTGCAGCGAATGTTGCAACTGATTCTTACAGGGGAGTCCACTACCAGTGATGTTGGGTACTCGCTAGAGGGGCTAGACGAGGCTTAAAGGAGGAAAGTGTATATTGGTTATGCTTTATAGTTGGCTTGGAAAGACAGGAACACAACTATTTATGATGGCGATGGTGAGGAAGCTGGTGTCTTGGCGAGGCGTGCGACGAGATTAGCAGAGTTTTTACAGGAGCGAGGCCGCCGGCATGCCGAAGCTATCTTACGGAAAAGCTAGGAACGGGTCACTGTTATACAGTCAGATGCTTCATGGCTTGTTGGACGTGTAGCGATCAGAGTGGTGGCTTTTGCCGGAGAGAAAATAAGGTGGGCTATAGGAGAGCCAACTCGTGCCAACTCGGTGCTTCATGCAGAATTGAAGGCCATTTTGCTTGCCTTACAATATGCAAAGATGGATGGTATGCATAACTTTGTCGTCGAGTAGACTCACGAGATACTATTGATGTCCTTAACGGAAGACGGGTTTTGATGCCAGGTATAAAGGAAACTGTGCGCAAGATTTGGCTTTAGACGTCCATTTTAGGATCTGTTTTGTTTACTCCTATCCCACGGGATGACAATGTAATAGCTGAAGGTATAGCTCGATCGTGTCGATCCTCCGGGGTTCCTATTGTTTGGGAACCGGAGGACGTCCAACCAGCGCTGGATAAGTTTTTGTAATTCTAACCTCCGGACTCAACTCATCAAAAAAAAAAAAAAAAACAGAACAGTAGGATTATACTAGAATTGAATGTAAATTGGACTGGATTGGTATAAGATGAATAATTGTTGCGAAAAATGTATCTGAACACAATTCATAGGAACAATATCAAACAAACAAACAAGATTTCCAATGGACTATTTTGGTACAAGCGAAGTATAATGGGATTCACAGGGCCAAAATACAGAAATCATAATGGAGGTTGCATAGAAGCAGCTTCTCCTTGGAAATCAGTAATAGTTCCCAGTAGTAGGAACCTATTTCCCGAGCAAGCGACGCGTACGGGCATTCGCGCCTTTCACTCTGTAATTCACCTCTTCCACATCATTCTCCATATGACCCAGAGCTGTGGTCTGCCTGCAATACCAAAAGCAAGAAGATAGAGAGGCTTAGGAACAAGAGGCCAACCAAGATGAGATTAAAAGTTCACAGTTGCAAAGGTCATGGAGAAATGGATCTGACAGATCATTTTTAATCTGCACATATAGCTGTTACTGATGTACTTCATTCAGTAAATATGAGTCTACCGGCATTCGTGAAAATTGGACATACAAGACCCATCAACAAAGATTGAACTCATAACATGTTCGCTCTTTCAATACTCGCAAGCAGATAAGAAGGCAGACATTTCTTTAAATTCCATATGACAGAAAGAAAGGAGAAGGAAAAATGGGGTTTCAAATTGCAATCATTGGAAGAGTAACTTGATAAAAACAAGCAGACCATAAGCAAGGAAAAATGCTCAAATTTTCAGCCTAGGAACATTTCAGCCTTTTATACTGGTATTAAGGGGGGAAGGAGGAAACACATGCTACCACCAATCATTAATTCCAGACCAAGAAAAAAGACACTGGACACTCGCACCAGTAAGATCTAAGAAAGAGAGGTGAGACTAACCTCTCTATCTCAGAGCCCATGTCAACAGCCATTTCCTTCAGCTGACCCAACACATTGCTTAAATCTGACAGAGCATCATCTTGCTTGTGTTTTTCAACCTGGAATATGAAAATATTTAAAACATGAATCATAGTGGACAGCTCAATGTTTAAATCCTATCATACAAACTTGTAGATACCAGACCTCAACTTTCTCCAAAGCAGATGTGGGTTCAGAAGTAAATTGCCGGGGATTTGACCTTCCCTGGGGATTTGAAGGTAATCCAAGTCTTTCCCTTTGCTCAAGGTGGTTGCCTTTCCTTTTGAATGAATCATCTGTGTGTTGGTTTCCACAATCAGATAACCCATAACGGAAAATAAAATATGGCCAAATATGATCTCTGTTTACCTCTTGTCAGAACAGGGCCCTTTATTTTATGACTTTTCTTTGGCTTCCATTTCTTCGAGAAAATACCACCAAGACTTCCTAATAGCTTTTCACTCTGAAATGAACACATTGAGGTTAGGGAAGGATCACCAACAATAATATCATAAGCCACCATAAACATGTTTTCATGAGACCCGTATTAGTCGAAACCGACCCAAGCTCAGTCTTGTTAGAGGAGAGATGCTGATAAAATTTACATCTTTTGAAGGAAAATGCTGACAAAAGACCAGTGGTAGCTTTCACTTCAAGATGGCAGGAGAATTGGTTCAGGATGCAAAAGAATCACCAAGTTTATGTGGAAATCAATGAATCCAATTGGACTATTAAGAGGCAGAAGATTTCATGCATGGAGGCACAATAATATAATATGGTATCAGGGATCGAATGATCTAATGTACCCGTGATATCAAATATCACAGGACTATGATTCACAAATGAGAAAAAGATCTTTTTAAGAAAGGTGCATGTTTGACATGCAATGCAAGATAAAGAAGGTAATAGCAAAGATGAAATGTGTCTTACCCTACTAAGGTCAATCTCTATATCAGCAGCATCATGATGAGTCCTTGTAATTTGCTCACCCTGCTGATGCAAAGTGATTAGGGTCTTTGTAGCATCTTCCCTCATCTCTTCTGCAATCTTCAAACAGCCATTCACTTTTTGTGTGGTCTCCTCAGACTTGTACACAGCATAACCCTCAAGTTCTTGTACAGACTGATTATCAAAGCCTCCTGAGTCACGGAAGTCATTCCTGAATCTGCTCTTGTCAGCTGAAGAATAAGCATATGCAGACGAAGAATACGAAGCTCCTCCTCGTTCGTCTTCATTGTGGGTCAAGGGAGAGTTATTCAAATTTCCCTTGCTGATCACAGGGGCTGAGGATACTCTTGAATGTCTTGTTTTCGTCTCAGTTTCCGGATCAGAATCAAATGGGTTAGAGCTAGAAAAATCAGGGTCAACAGATCGTTGCTTAGGAATTTTAGAGACAGGTGTCTTTGTCGCGCTCATTCTTGACATGTTGGTAGCACCAACAAACTAAAGCAGCGGATGGAGATACTGATAGAAGATATGTTCAGATGACCTAGAACAGCAAAAACTTTTAATGATAGTACCTAACAACAAGAGCATAAAAAGTTAGCATGCAGAAAGCAGTGACAACAATACAACATAAGTACAGATCACAAATTATGCCTCAAACAAAGAAATGACGACTAATAATATCACTTGCAAAAAGTCACAAATAAAAAAAAACCTGCTTGCACAAACAAGGACAGGGATGATATTTATGTATCAGAAAATATAGAACCCAATTTTAGAGAAGACAGTTCAAAATTGTATCTAATCATTGATGGAAAAACAATGACAACAACAAATTTAGACACAATACTCCAGCTGTGGAGTACAAAAATAAGGATCCAAATTAGGTATTGGCTAAACTTACAGAAAACAAAGGAAGGTAAAAAAAAAAAGCGAATTAAGGAATATCAAATCTTCATATGGGTCAAACAGAAACAAGAATATGAAAAACTTTGCAAGAAGAATTAGTAAGGTGGTTGAAAAAATTAGCAATTTTTAAAAGAAACCCATATGCAGTTGATGAAGAATCAATTAAGACAATCCATATGTTGGAGCCCAGAAATGGAATTCAGAACTTAAACGGAAGATAGATGTAAAGAAGGACAAAGAAGTAGTATCTCAGGCAAATAGCAAAAGACATAAAACAGCAAAATCCCACAAAATTCAATGTCAAGCTATAAATTGAGATCCTTAAATCGAACAGATCGATGGCATATACCAACTTTCTCCAAACTTTTAAACGTCAAGAGTTTCAAATATCATAAATCGGAAAACAAGTCAAATCTCGTCTCATCGCAAAAGCACGAAGTGAACAGATTAGAAGACTATAAAAGAACAATAGCAGTTTGAAAGATGATAATCGAAGGATGCAAACAACATGGCAGAATCCTAACCCCAATATTGTTTACTGAAAGAACCCCAAAAAAAAAAAAGATTTCTGAAACGAGCAAAAAAGGACAAACTCGAGATCAGAAAGAAAGGATTCAAAAACCAAACACTTGTTGTAGGGTATCAAGAAAACAAAGGTCAATCCACGAGCAAAGGGTGTTCCTGAACGCTTTGATTCAAAAACATCAGCACTTTTTAGAGCTGAAATATCCTGAATCCAAGCAAAAAAGTCTAGCTTTCCTCGCATCCCAGTTAATTTGGGCCCCACGAATCCCTCGCAGCCTATCTTTGAGCCGCAGCAGTCTAGC
This sequence comes from Narthecium ossifragum, assembly GCA_963920575.1. Classification (NCBI taxonomy): domain Eukaryota; kingdom Viridiplantae; phylum Streptophyta; class Magnoliopsida; order Dioscoreales; family Nartheciaceae; genus Narthecium; species Narthecium ossifragum. The sequence continues at coordinate 2,210,329 of OY986973.1, forward strand.
ATACAACTCAAAAAACTAACGAAAAACCCGAGCATCAAACCAAATTAATAACTTACTACGTCCATTTAACCTAACTCTGATTGAACTAAAATTGAAGAATTGAAAGACTAGGGCCTAAAATTAGCAGATTGGTGTCACTCCAAGAACCCAAATCTTCTCGTCATCTACTATTTTACAAGAAACCCAACCCCCATAACTAGAACAAGAGATCAAAACACTCACGATCAAGAAACAAGGGGCGATTAAACACACCAAGAAGCCCGCGCCGCCCCTCTTCTCTACCGATTTCTCGCAGAACTCCAGGAATCACAAAACGCCAACAGAAAACAAGAACTTCTGATCTCTAACTAAGATCAATAACCAGAGGTGAAAGAAGGCATAAATAACTAACAGATATCAATCCAGATTGGGTATGGCTCCTCGACGACGAAGAAAAGATCAAAGCCGGCCTCAAGAGACGACCATTCCCCACACGGGGCGATCTCGTCAACGGAGCCTTCCTATTGGGAGGAAGGTGGTGGGAAAGAGCACCGATCGTGACTATTTTTTGCGAAATTTAACACGATTTCTTCGACTTCTTCAACTCCGAAAGCGGTCAGCGAGCGAGAAAAGAGAGACGAGAAGTAGTGCAAGACTTATGAGGAATAGACTTTGTTTATATCTATCGGCAAGAAAAATTAGACCGTTTGGGGTGGGTCCCATTATCCCGTGTGCGACCCCACAGGGCCCCACACTGGCCCGATTTATTAGATCATACTTTATTCAAGGTGTTTATTAAATGGGTTCTTGTTACAAAATATCTTTTATAATTTTTGAAATTAAACGTTGAATCCTTAAAAAAATTCAAATCAAAGCTCAATTTCTAATGGATGTGTATACGGAATTTGAATGTTTCAAGGGAATAACTTTTAACCCGGATTAGGGAGGGGAAGGGAATATTCTTGAATTCACTATTTATTTCATACTTTATCCTCAAAGTTTTTCATATTCCAAGTAATCATTATAAAGTTATTCTCACTATTCACTCTACATTTCCCTTATTTCAAATAATCATTATAAAGTTATTCTCGAAATCGAAAATAAAATTACTTAACCAGGAATAAAATTATCCCCATACCAAACGATCATTGTAATAGGCACTCTTGTAAAAAACTCTTTGTTAATTATGCTTTTCAAGTGCAATTTTTTTAAAAATATTTATATATAAAAATTCTTTATTAATTATGCGCTTCAAGTGATGGGTGACTCAAAAAGGACTTTTTAATCCCTGTCATAGGCACTCATTTATGTGCTTATTAACTTTTTGCCAATTGGGTGCAGATGTGGGATTTATGATATGCTGTGCTTGATCAGATACCTAATGTGCTCTTTATGTTGGTGGTGGGAATTGAGCATATCCAAATGGAAGTATTGTGTGAAACTTTCTTTGTCATGTACCAATACCATTAATATTCTTCGCTGCTAAGTTACCTGCCGTTTCAGGAGTTTTAGTTCTTTTTTCCTTTTGTTTCATTGTCGGGGTGATTTGAGCATCGGCACTTCCCTGTGACATTAGCTGATTGTGAAGTAGCAAGAACATGGCACACTCTAAGTCCCGTTTGATACGGGAATAAATTTTGAAAAAATAATCCTTAAAAATTAAGGGAGGAATATTTTTATAATATTCTCGAATTCACTATTTATTCCACCCCTTAATCTCAAACATCATTTCCCTTATTCCAAGTAATCATTACAAAATTATTTTCATTCTCCACTCTACTTTTCCCTTATTTCAAATAATCATTACAAAGTTATTCCCAAAACCTAAAATAAAGTCCCTTAATCTGGAATAAAGTTAACCCCGTACCAAACGGGTATGGGGTTAAAAAAAATGGGGTTAAGAGGGAATAGGGTTACAAAAAATAGTGTTAAGGAATGGGGATATGAAAAAGTAAAGCGATGATGAAAGGTGAACTGGGGATAAAAGTAATAATGATTACTTTCGATGTTTGGGGTAAAAATGAGATACCAAACATGGGCTAAGCGAAAATTGAAAGCTCAATTAAAATAATAATAATAATAGGAGGTTCAATGAATCATATTTGTTCGTGTTTTTTGCACATGAACCCCTGGAAAACAAAAGGCATAAACCATCTGTAATTATGTGTCTACTCTTGTAAAATGAGAAATTGCATATGTTCCCTTCCAAGTCTCAAGTTTCGCACTCTTGAAATATCCAAAATAGGTCCTGAGGTGATTCCTCTGATCTTCGTACGTACCAAATCTATTGTATTTGGGACATCCACCGAAGACAACCTGAAAATTTTCAAGCAAAACCGCAGATAGGTGAGAGATACAGCTGAAACTAATTCAGCCATTGGGTCCATCCTGGAATGACTTCGTTTAACATATACATTCTCTGGGATGTTGTTTGGAGGTTTGGGGTTCAATGACTTGAAAAGATGGCAAACGGCTCTCAGGATGAAACGTGCTGCATGTTTCCTTGATGCCCAGAACTCCATCTGGACTTCCCTATGTCGAGCCAAGTACAGAGTTGATCCAAATTTAGGCAGGGCTGGCCTAGGTGTGGTATGTTTGGGGCTCATTTGGTTCCCCTTGTTCCTGTTTTCATCGTCTGCCAACACACATGAACGGATCAGTCCTCTTAGGTGAATTGCTTGCTATACTCAAGGCAGTAACTGAAGCTGCTCGAAGAGGGTACAAGACGCTGCTGGTGGAGAGTGAGTGACTCCCTATTTGGAGTCCGGATGATACAAAGTGGTATGCCGCTTGCAAGTGACTGCAGGAAAATTATGAAGGATATCAAGTGTATGAGCCGTGATTTTGGAGAGTTTATGATCAGCTACTTCCTAGAGTTTATGAATGATTAGCTAAACCATTCATATTTGTCATTCAAAGAACAAATTTCTTGGATTTGGTCTGCTGGACTGCTGGGAGCATTAATGTCAAATCAACAGGTGCTGAAATAAGTTCACGATGGCAGTTCAAAGACAAAAATTTCTGAGTCCTGAACATTGATGACTTCACCATAGTTTGCTAAATATAGCTTACAGTACCATCAATGTTTTCTAATCAATCAGCACAACTTGCTCTTCCTGTTTCTTCTTCACCATGGAAGCATGCTTTTGTCCTGTCAGGTGAAAGTCAAAGACTTTTTGGCTGTTGACCACAATGTTGCAAAGCGAGCATACTCTAACAGCATCTGATGCAGCCCCTGCCTCCATAACCTTCTTCTTCTTCGCCTCCAAATCCTCTTCTGTTGGAGCAGCCTTTCCCTTCGTTTGCTGGACTACATCTTTCTCTTTGTTAGCAACAGGATTGTCCTTCACTACAGAGTTTGTAGGCAGGGTGGCAGTGGTGGGTTTTGGCCTGATAGCCTCTTGCAGCTCCTGCACCTTTTTCTTGTGCTTTTTACCCATTCTGTGGTTATTAAGCATTTCTTGTGTGTTGCATTCAGCCTTACAAACCTCGCAGTACATAGACTGAGCAACTTTAGCAGCCTTAAAGCCTTTCCTTAAGGCACGCTTGGGGCCTGAAGAAGCCATGGTGACTTGGCGTGTAGGTTTTACAAAAGTAGGGTGTGCCCCATTCAAAGGCCTTCCCAGAGCCTGCAGATTAAAAATAAGCCCAGTAGTCAGTGGCAAAGCAAAAGGAGAATCAAATATAGGCCCTTCCTCTGGATGCTCATGCAACAATTGAAGACCCATAAACTTTTACCTGCGGTATAGCACACGGCATGTACATGCACTTTATTGCCCAACATTTAGTACATCCACACATACATCATACAACAGCTGAACCAGGAATCAAGCAAATTGAAAATAAGCATGGCCGAAATCATATAATAGCTACGACCATGCATATGGGGCAACAACACACAAACCAGCATCAGAATTTCCAAGTTCCAACATTAGGAGATAAATATAACCATATACGAAAGGCACATAACATCGGCATGCTATAAAGTCAGGATTCGGCTTAAATAGTTTGATGTGCCATGGACATTTATTGGCCCCAAGTAGTATGAAAAACAAAGTTTTTTAGCTTTAGCACTTGAACTTGCAGAAGCATGTATGAACCTGGCACATTTTCTTTGTGGCAGAAAAGATTCTAGCAAAGCAACAATGTTTGGTAAGCAGGCATATTTCAAAAGAACAATGAAATTATATGATCTTTAAGGTAAGTCCAAGGACTGCATACAATAGAATCCCATGATATAACCCAACAATGGAAAAGCAAGGAGCCGCTCAATGGCCCAGAAAAAGCACCATAAGTTTCTGAGTGTGTGAGATCATCAGCATATAGCTACTAAATGCTTATTGCACCCTCAAAGCACCATAAAACTAGCCATCAGGCCAATGATTAAGATTATAGTTGCATCTAAATCCTTCCATCACCTATCTATCTCCAATTAAACACAACACGGATGTGCCCTGGTGGGGAAAGCAGCCTTTATTTCCACTTATAACACACGTAATCAACATTTGGGTTCATTTACTAAACAGATATCACCTTATGTATTTAATTTTTATGAAAAGAATCAAGCATCAAAGTATACTTCTAAAGTTATACAAGTTACAAAATAAATACTTTAGTATTATATGAAGAACAAGAGAAAACAAAATTTTCCCTCAAGTAAAGGTATTATTACCATATACTTAATAGAACAGATGACATTCGAGTTTTTCCTAAAGTAATCCATATAAGACACATTAGTTTATTTATGTCAGAGATGAACATGATTCATGTGTATAACCTTCATGACATGTTGTGTCCCAGCGAGATGGGAAGCAAACACCTTCTCACTATTGCATGCAACATTGCAGATTAAACACATTCTAACAGAATCTGCCTCAGTGCCGCTTTCTATAAGCTTCAGTTTCTTCTTCTCCAAATCCGCATTGGTTGTCTGAGCCCAAATGTTTCTCTTTACCTGAAAAGCAATGAATATATCAACACATGTCATAATGGACGCAACTTGAATAGAGTAGTGTACACTTGTAACTGTTAATCGGGTAAATAAAAACATGTTATAGGTACTAACTTTATTACAACTGAAAGAAGTAGTCACCAAACAATGCAATGAATGACAAATTCAAACTATGTCCATGCATCTAGACAATTGTCAGTAAGCTGCTATATTTGATTTCTGAAAAATTACTTATAAAGATAAACTAATGAGAGAGAAAACCATCTCACTGACATGTGGACAGACCAACATATATATGCACTAATATAAGACAAATCTAAAAACGTCATCTAGTCATCAACAAACACTAACAAGAACCAAATGTAATAAGTGAATACACTGTTGAACTTGAAATCTCTAACTTAAACGAGAGAATGTTACTGCAATCTCACTACAAAGAAAGTTCTGCAAAATGCAAAATGAAGCATGCATCAACGTTATATAGACATGGGAAACCACTTCGAAATTAAGATATTACGGTTGATAACTGAAAGATGAAACATAAATTAGCGTTACTGGGTGACATGATTTTCAATGATAATGGTTAAAAATCAAATTAAAACCTAGTAATCTCATGACTGATTTGTTCTACCATACCATGTCCACATAACAATGCACCATACAAACCAAGACAGGGATTTCGATGCTAGGTAGTGAATCGGAGTAACAAAACATAGTTCAAAACTTACAGAATGAAATCCACAACCAATGCAACAATAGATAATGATCATTCAACGGAAAATCAAAACACGCTTGTGGAATTAAGTCTATATTCCAAAACACGGCTACAAAAATTCCTCAAAAATAGTGATCGAGTTAGAAAACCCACAGCACCAAAGCCGAGGGGCTCCACCACATACGACTGCATCACCGGTTGGCCTTGCCCGCCACCGGCGGTATGGTAGTACGCTGCCCCCGAGCTCACCCCGGCCTCCGCGTGTGGTAGTTGATACGAGTAGTGCGTGGCATGGAGCGCCTCGTACCCCCCGTGCGGGATGTACGGTTCGACGGCATAAGGCCTGAGGGGATCACTGATGGCGATGGGATCTCCCTGCCTGGGGAAGTAGCCAGAAGGGTTTGGGCTGGGGTAGTGGTGGGGATTGGGGTTGGGGTTGGCTACGTAAGGATACGAGGGGTAGGCTTGGTGATCTGGAGCCGGCGCCGGCGCCGGTCCCGCCGCGGGGCGGTAGAGGAGGGGCTCGGCCTGGCGGTGCGGCTGGGGCATCATCTGGCTCTCGGACCACCTGGCGGTGCCGTAGTCCATCGTATAGCATCGGATTGTTCCAAGATAGGGGTTAGGGAAAGGTTAGCAAGACCATGGAGGAGATCCAATTGGCAGAGCGTTAATGGTCTTATCGAAGCCCATTGGACCGCTATTGTCAGACCTATAGCTCTTCAAAATTACGACTCCGAGGCCTAAAGAAAAAGGCAAGGGTTAATATGCTTGCTGCAACAAGATTGGTGGGTCCATAAAGGCCCAACCCACCAATTTTGCGAACTTAGGCTTTGTTCTACGTAAGAGAGGAGCTTGTAGGAGTTTCTTTTTCTTTTTTAAGTTTTTGGGTCATTAGAGTTTTGATTCACAATTTCGGACTGAACAAGTTTTTACCTTACATTACTGAGACAAAACTATAGACACTTTCTTAAATACTTTTTTTGTGTGCACGAAGAGTAACCAATGTCCCCGAATCCTTGTCCACAATTAAGTTAGAGTTCTAAAAGAGCAAAATATTATAAAGAGGTAGAGAGATAGAAACCTGGAGAATAATAGTTCTAAAGTGATACATAAAAGCTTCATTCTTTGAGAGAGTCTGAAGAAAAGACCATATTAATTGTCTAGAGAGATCTTTTTAATACAGTAATTCCTACTTCAGTCGACAAATGTCCTCCAGACGAACGAGTGCCTGCTTAAGACTTCTCCAGTAGTTTCAAAGCATCCCTTCTTATTTCCTCTAAATATCTCCAGTTTCTTATAAAGATTCCATGCAAAACAGCTTCAACAGCTGTTGCAAGCCATGGCTGAGAATTTTGAGTCACCAATACAGAAAGAATCCTTATGACTGTTTTAACAACGATCCAAATACTATTTCAAGCTTTTGTTTAATAGCTCATTACTATTAGGCCGACCATGTTTTTTGTTTAAAGTAAAGCCACCTTGCAAGAATACTTTTTTCGTTGTTCTATTTGACCATTTCTCATGCTTATATATCACATCTAAATAAATGGTGACCCTTCAATAGAAAATTGCATCGAGCAGACGCAATGACAGCGGTTAAATGAAAGCGAGCACGGCTTATAACGCGAGACATTGACTTAGATTCACCAAAATACTGAGGCAAAGTTGGGTACAAACTCAGCGACCACTAGCAAAATGTTTAGAATCAAGACATTTTTCCTCATAAGCTCAAGTAAATGGCTTCACTGACAATTAAAAAAAATAAAAAAAGAAGAAGACGATGACATGAACTCACAAGGATGAAGAAAGTGGACCAGGTGGAGCAGTAGTAACCTTCACAATAAAGTAAGATAGCAGTGATCTTCTACTTGGTTTAAAGCACATGAGGAAAGATAAAGACACACCAGCATAGGTAGGGGGGGGGATGGGTTGTCATGTTTTTTGGTGGACAAGTGAACAACCAACTTGAGATCACATGCTACTCTACACTATTAAAATCCTCCAGAAACTAGAGAGACCTCATTAAGACCCCAGAGACTAAGGTCAGCTAGTGGTTTGTTAGCAAAGTCAGTTTAGTTGGCATGCCTGCTTTACCTTTTGTTGTTGTTCACCTAGAAATTAGAATCAGAAGCTCCGCAAATATTATCAGATCTCAAAACAAGTAATGGAAACAGATGCTATTGAGAGATGATTGAATCCAATATTTCTCTTTGAAACCTTTAGATCTTTCCTTCATTTACCTCTTAATGCATCCAAACACAGTCAAAAGATCTGTACAAACTGAATAGATGAACTGAATATGGCACCTAACTTCATCAAAGATATTAACCTGGAATCAGATTTCTCAGCAACTACTTCTGTACAAGAGGATATAGAAAAGAAGCCAATTGCATCAATCTAAGTTCAAAATGAAATCAAATCAGCAATCCTGAGTGCTATCAAGCACCAGCTTCCTAGACATTTCAATCAGTTCTTGTTTTGTGATCACTGATCACCTCCACTGAGATTTGTGCAAGGATATCTGAAACAAAATCTTGAAACTAAGTAGGAAAGTTTCAATTGCCACTTCTACTGAAAAGCTGAAAGCGGCAAATTGTAGCTGTTACCTTGAGAGAAACCGAAAAAAATCGAATTCAGAAAGAATGAGTCAATTCTCCGAAGAATCTATACAAACTCTACAGCGGAGCGCCACTTCTTCATCAGTTGGCGACCAGATCGATGAGCGGCTCACGCTCGAGATCACTCCCCAACCACCACTGCTTGAGCTCGGCATTCGAATTCTTACTGACAGAGTCTTCATCCCCCGACGCTGGAATGTTAAGATCAAGCAAATCCGGGATCTCCGACGGCTGCTGCTGCTGGATAACAATGGTCTGAAGGCATTCAGGTATGCCTTGGCCGTCAGGAGTCCCAGCCAAGTGAGCTCTCTTGTGACCTCCCAATGCTTGGCCTGAAGCAAAATCCTTACCACAGATCAAGCATACATGGCTCTTGCCCTTGTTTGGTGCCTCTACATGAATTCCAATGCTCACACTTTGTTCCATCATCTCTTCTACTTCTTTCTTTTCCTTTTCGACACTAGACATATCCCTCTCCATGCTGTTGTTGTCCTCACTGCCATCAGTCTTCACCCCCAAGCAGCCATACCTCCTGTGGCCGGCTCTATGGCCTCCCAGAGCTTGATAAGAGTTGAAGCTCTTCTTGCAGGCAGAGCATTCGTACCGGCTTCTCTTCTCCGGCGGATTAATCTCAAGTCTTGGGCTGCTCTCTTTCAACAATTTGATATCAGTAACACCAAATCTCTCCCTCTTTCTTGAATCACACTGAACCAATCTTGGCTTCGCTTCCATTTCAGCAAAATCATAGCCCAAATCTTCAGAAACATCAGTATCAGAAGCATAAGCATCTGGTTTCTTGAGTTCATCATCATCCTTGACAAACCCATTGTCTGCAACAACTGAATCGATCTTATTGAGCCCATTTCTCGGGTACCCTTCTCTCAAAAACTCCAATTCGGATCCTTTGCTCTCCATTTCCGGCTTCTTTCCATTGCCATGTTTATCCACCAAGACCATTGAATCATCCTGGGAGTATACAGCCATATGAGTACCAGCCCAGTCCCTGGTGTCCCTGGAAAGTATCAACAGGGCGATGGCTGCTTCCTCAAGCTCCGACTCGTACCCGGACGACGTCGACGAAGACGAAGCCAGGAGCGCCACCAACTGCCTCGACCTGCTCCTCCTGGGCACCATGACATCATTGTCTGATAGATTATCCAACCCAAGCTTCTCATCTTCTTCTTTCTCCTTAACCCCGCCTAAAGAATGCTGGGACTTCTCAGAGTGGCACCTCATATGCCCAAACAAAGCTTTCCAAGATTGGAAACACTTACCACACTCTCGGCACTGCTTCTCCGAATCCAGAGGTGGTTCTTGAGCAGAATCCGATAGCCTCCATGTCTTCTTGGGGTTCTCTCTAAGCCCATACGCCGTCCCAACCCCCACAGCCAAGCTCCGTTTCCCCGACGGCCGGTCATCCACGTCGGAGGACGAGTTCCCCGCCGACATGTGCGACCTCATGTGCCCACCAAGAGACCTCCCACAGGGAAAAAACATCCTACAGACCTTGCATCTATGCTTCCTCTCTCGATCCCTCTCCATTCCACCAACCCAAGAAAAAAAACCGAGCAAGAAGATTCAAGCTAAAGAAAAAGAACCCAGATCGAGAAAACCAGACCTCCAGCCCAGAATGGTTTGTGGATTCCAATCAGATCTTCCTGCTCCCCACTTCTCCGAGTGATTTCAGGACCACCAATCTCGGATTCCACCTGCTTCTCTTGGAAAACAGAGGAGATCGATCTGGGATGCTTCTTGGTGAACCTTTCAAGCTCTCCGCTCTGCTCCCAGGATACTATCTACAGTGAGTGAGAATTCTAGTCTTGTCGAATGGGTACTCGTTCTTTAATCCTAAGGATGTCCCTCGATCGATCGATCGATAGAGAGAGAGAGAGAGAGAGAGAAAGGTGGTTCTTTTCTCTATCTCTCGGTCGTTTTTAATGGTGTGAGGGGGGCTCTTGGGCTTTCTAGGGTGGGATGAGAAATCCATGCATGGAAGCAAAGTTAAAAGCGGAAGGATGAGCTAAGAGGCGGAGCACCACCGGAGATATACACACGTGGATCCGCGTCCAAATCCTACGCCGGCTCATCAGACGGCGGAGGCCACGCCACGTAGACGATGGGGGGGTCCTCCCATCAGTCGGTGAGGCCACCCCCCGCCGGCGTCCAACTGCCCTTAACTTCCCTCCTTTGTCTTACGCTCCCGAGTTGCTGACCTTTGATCTGCTGTCGAGGTCGTAACAGGAGACAGCGAACCAAATTAGACGCGCTTCTTTGTTTGATTCGTCGGGTTTGCTGTTTGGTGTTAGGGGGTGATGGAGAGATTGGCCCGAGCGAAGAATTCTCCACCGTTTAGAGACGGATATCTACTAATCCTGGTTTCCTTGATTTAAGAGGTCAAATGAGGGCCCTACTTATAAATTTGGATGATCTCAGCCGTCCGATCTCAACTGGTTCAATCGGACGGTGGATGGGATCAAAGAAGATATAGTAATTATCCCCCATTAATTGTGGGATGTATTGGGACTTGATTTTCCAAATAATGATGGCGATACACTTTTATTAGTGGCAGCCGTGGAGCATTTCAAGTGGGAGTACAACACCAAGTTGACCTAAAAACCCTCTCATATCTATTCAAAAAAAAAAAAATCCAATAAGAACGAAATGTAAATCGAAACCGAAACTGAAATGCCGAAACTTGAATTGAATTATTCAGTATCTTAGTTGGGGCAACAAAAGACTTCTATTGGACTTAATCTATATATATATAAAAGATCATGTGACAGTTATTTTTATGACTCATATTATAACTCATCATCTGAGTTATAAAATTATACACACGTGACATAAGATTGTAATTAAATAAAGAAGAAGAAAAAAAAAATAGTGGACTGACGTGACGTAAGAAGAGAGGAGAGAAAAAGAGAGTGAGGGGTGAGTAGTTAGCCGTGCACATATAGCACGAGCCCACCATCTAGTTTGATATAATTCAATGGGCAACCGCAACGACACTTCGGAAAGAATTGGCTTCATATTGAAAAATAAAAAAAAGAAATGGGTTAGGTTAGGCCCACATTAACTGTCTTAGTCTCATGCTGTCATGCGTGTTAGAGCACACCTTCATTACATCAAAACCATCCAACTCCGGCGGCAGCGGCAAAACCAGCTTTGGGTACTAGTGTTATTGGACAAGTTAAATAATACAATTGGGCCAAATGCCCACCAGAGCCCACCAACAATCAAGGACAGAAGAATTCCAATGAACACGTACTCCATCTTGTCTCTTTCTTAAACTGGAGACCGCCATTTGCAGCAAATACCTGCTTATTACCTTCCATCATAGTGCCCTTTGCATGCCATTTACTCATTTACAACTTATCTCAGGATATGTTCGTCCATGGAAAAAGGTATGAGAAAATATGATTCCTCTGATAAATTTTCACAAGAGACTTAAACTAAGCCTTATCCATGTTTTATTACCATGCTAGTTCGTCTTCATGATATATATCTCATGATTTGATGTTCCGATATCATGTTAATTCATGTAAGTATATGAAAACATTAATTTCTTAAAAATAGACGACAATGACATCCATTACCAAAGATCTTTGTATAAAATACTCTTTCATTTTGGTTTCTCCTATCTCATGTAATAATGTTCTTCTTGTTGTTATCCTTTTGTTTGATAAGCTAATAGTTTCAGGAAGCCATCGAAAAATAGTGCAACTAATGACATAAAAATATAATGAAACCATAGAAGAGTGAATGAGTCTAATTGCCTCAAAGGTGCTCTGATACAATATTAAATCATGGTTAATTATAGATTAGCACCTTGTATTTCTGATATTTTTTTATGTTGGTCCTCATTTTTAAAAAGTTAACATTGAATCCCTACATTTTATAGACCGTTACTGGATAGGCCTTGAGCCAGACCGATCTAATCAAAAACTCAATTTTGAACGGACTTTTGAGATCTAATCAAAAACTCAATTTTGAACGAACTTTTGATCAATTTTATCATGCGTCAAACACATAATGATCATCTTAATCCCTCTCTTGTTCTTTCTCCTCTCCTCTTAACCGATACATGCTTGACATGTGGCAAAATTGGTCAAGAAGTTCGATCAAAATTGAGTTTTGATTAAATAGGTCCGGTTTAGAGAACACATAGAAATGGTTCATGAAATATAGAAATTCAATGTCAGCTTCTTTAAAACGAAGACCAACATAAAAAATAAAAATAAAAAAAAATTGTCAAAAACTACACGATACTAACGCGTAATGCAGGGACTCATGAGAATACATACCAAGAATACTAAACCTTAGCTGCAGCACACCCTTTCACCAGCATCACTAGCAGATTCGGACAACTCATCCACCAAACACTCCATTCCGCGGGCCTCCAACATAAATAGTTGGACTCTAGTATAAAGTCTCTCTTTGCTTTAAATGCAAGAAAAGGACCATGCTGGCAGAGCTATATGTCTCTCGGATTATCACATTTATACTTCAAAATCCTAAACTTCAGCTTATCATCCTTCTCTAATGATTTCAACTGTACTAGATCTCCATTTGCTATGCCCTCGCAAAACTTTAGGTACCGTTTGGTTACGAGATAAACTATCAGGGTTTAAAAATAATAAAGATTAGTATGCTGGAATAAATAGATGAATAAAGTTATTTCATTTGTTATATTTGATTAAAAAATAGTAATAAAATAATAATTATTATTTAGAATGGACAAATGATGTTTGTATGGAAAAAGTAGAATATGAATAGGAATTTGTGCGGTTGAAAGTAAATTTCACTTTTGAATTTTTATGTGACATATTGGTAATTTAATTAATAATATGATAATTCATATAATATTCACTTGGCTTTAATGAACTACTTAATAATATGATAATATATATAATATGATAATAATGCATATAATTTAATTAATAATATTTTATTGTCTTATTAATATTATGATGTATATATTCACCTTAACTTCCGAATAACATATTCGACATAATTAACCTGAATATATTATAATAAAGTATAATATTACCACCCCACCCATCCTGTTCGACGCCTCCACTGGCGAATCCCTCTCTTATCAACGCCCACATATATATTAAAATAATAGTATTATATTAGTTTAATATATTACAATATTATTAAAATAATATGATATGATATAAATATATATTATTTTAATATATATTATTAAAATAATATGATATAAATATTTTTGCATGATGCGGACCAATCATGATATAACACGTGGCATGTGGACCCACTAATATTAATATTTATTATAAATATTAATATTAATAATATTATTTAATACACTACATATATGAAAATGTTTCTATGTGCGCAAAAGTTTTTATACTCTCATAAAAATGCATAAAAAAATGTTTATAAGCTCATAAAAATATTTGCACGTAGAAAAACAAACACATAGAAAAAATGTTACTACGCACGCAAAAATGTTTATACCCTTACAAAAATATTTGGATGTGGTTTTAGAAGCGTATAAAAAAGTCTAAGCGCGTAAAAATATTTTCCTACACGTATTTTATTAAATAATATCAATAACATGTGTATAATAATAATATATTAACATAAGTGCGTCCCTCACATGCCACACGTCATACATGATTGGTCCATATCATATAAAAGTATTGTTTTATATTATTTTAAAATATTGATGGTGATATGCCTCCTTTTGCCACATCAGCACCATGCTAGCGTGGTCTTTTATTTTTTAATCCCATCAATGAAGACGTAACTCTAAATTACGTGTTCATATTGAAGACATAACTCTAAGTTACGTGTACATATTAAAGACGTAACTTTGATTTACGTCTTTGAACGCATGGGGAGAAAGTATGATGAGTCCTATTACGTACGTCGTCACTATCACTGCAGAACCAGCAGCCAAGAAGCATGCGAGAGGCGACATTGTCCGGCCGGTAGGACGCCTTCCCCGGCTGTATCGCGTCGCAAGTCCAATTTCCCTGCCCGCACGCATAGCTCAGCTCCGCCATCACCTTCGTCAAAGTTACGTCTTTAATATGAACACGTAACTTGGAGTTACGTGGAGTCCAAATTAATCTCCTCCGAATCGAGCCGGGGAGTTACGTGGACTCCAGGTAGCAACAACAATCTCAATATAGTCTATGATGCTTGGGTTGATGAGTTACCACTCTCCCATTGGGCGACCATGTTCAACACTTATATCAGCTTGGACAGTCTCAAAGTCGATACTCTGTTGGTGAACGGAGATTGGAACATGGAGGCTCTCCATTTCTCATTCCACCCTTCACTAATTGAAAGCATTCTCCGACGACAATGTGCAAATGTAGACAACTGTCGTTGGCCTCTCAATTGCTCCAGCAAGGTTTGTTCCAGGTCGGCATACTTAGCTCAAACCCAAGACTCGATCCCACGGTCCATAGCCAATAAGGAGGATGTATGGAACAATGTCTGGAGATCCCCAGTCGGCCCGAGGGTCCGTTACTTCCTATGGAGAGTGGTCCATGGAAAGATTCCGGTGTGGGACATGCTATGGAGGCTGCGATTAACATCGGATAGGGATTGCCTGAGATGTGGTAGAGAACCCGATACTATTGATCATGCACTATTCGGATGTCAATTTGCCTTTAAGGTCTTCTCTGAGATTGCTGCAAAAGAAAATTTCTTTCTTCCTCCTTGGAATCCAGATGACATCTACAGATCTCTCCTCACAACTAGCTCCAGGATATTGAAGACCTACCTTGCCTATGGTATCTGGCTAATATGGAAAGACCATAATGGCATTGTTTTTGGAGCGCAAGGAGACTCCATTGATTCCATCGCATGTAGAATAAGAAGACAGGAGAAATAATGGTTATGTCGCGATGTACATACCAATCCTACCCTCCAACTACAGGCATGTGAGGCTCACCTGATCCAAACGGACGTCTCTGTCGATCCCTCCTCAGGTAGCGCAGCAGTGGGCATTTTAGGTCTCTTACCAGATGGTACGGAGGCTTGGGCTTGGGCCAAATCGATTATGGTGAATTCAGTGCTAGAAGGCGAAATGCAGTCCATCCTAGAGGCAATGAAGAGAGCCAAGCTACTTGGATTCAAAAGGTTAATCATCCAAACGGATTCTCTTACCGCAGTACAAATCCTCAATGGGTTGAGAGGTTGGCCTCCAGATCTGGAGAAAATGGCGAAGAATATTTGGCTTCATGTCCTACTTTTTTATTCCGTTCTTTTTCTCTACATAACGAGATTACTCAACGCAAGAGCTGACAGTGTTGCTCGAGCGTGTCGTAGGTTCGACACGGTTATTGCCTGGTCCAGTAATACATGGTTGAATTTTTTCAACACATGTTTGTAAGTGTCTGTTTCTTTTTAGTCTTTGTAAATTTTAGCCTCTTGGCTCATCTCATCAAAAAAAAAAAAAAAAACTTGGAGTTACGTCTTCATTAACGGGATTAAAAAAATGAAAGACCACCCCAGCGTGGCGCTGACATGGCCAAAGGAGGCATATCCCCCATCGATATTTTCTTCACATGTATATGTTAATATTATTCTTTAAAAAATAATACTATTAAAAAAAAAATTCCTTTGCCAAAGTTCAAAAGGTTCAGCAGAAGCTGAGATCTTAGTTGAGCTTTTCTTTCCCTTCCTCTTAAAATCATTAAGAAAAGTATGAAGATGTAGTGCAAGAAGGCTACTATTCTCAAATGGAGCCTTTTTAAAGATTGGACAATGACCTGCCGACCAGTAGAGTAGTATTTATGCAGTATGTAGGACATTTTTGCACTAAGGCTAACTCGGGATAATATGCTTGGCTAATAATAAAAAAACTGAGTAGAACATTTCTGGAACAGTCGAATTTGATAATGGAGATGACAACAAAATCAGGCAAAAAAACGAGAGGCAGAATTACAGCATTTGAAATTCTGAAAACGAAGATGAATCTCATAAAAACTAGATGATACATATGGCTTCATAAAGGACAATTAAACAGCGAACGTTACATTAATGAGACACCACTGCTAATAAACAAAATGAGGAAATTACATATACTGAAAATCTTTGAATTTACACAATTACTCCTAAATTCCTAAAATTTACAAGGTTAATCCAAAAAACCTAAGGGGGCGTTTAGTGTGAGGTTAGTTTATTCCAGGTTAATGGGGGTTAAGGGATTTTGGGATTAGCTTATTCTGGATTAAGGGAGTTAAGGAATGAGGATAGAAAAACGTAGAGTGGTGATGATAGGTGGAATGAGGATGGAATAATAATGATTACTTTTGGTGTTTAGGGATAATTAAAGTGTGAGGAAGGGGGCTAAGGGGATCCCCTTAACCCCATACCAAACAGAGCTTAAACAAAATAACATATTTATCCTCTATTAAATTCCGGTTAGTAAAAGTAACCTGATCATGATTAAACCCCGATCAAAACATGTGAAATGTCTTAAATACGCTTATATCTATTGAAGGTTAGAGACGGAGATCGTGATGGGTGGAGACGGTGAGGAGTTGGCGGTGCCGCGGTGGGTTCCATGCGTTTGGGCTTGGGGTGGTGAAACCGTGAAGAGATGGTGGAGTAGTTGGTGCAAGGCGAAGGACATACAACGCGGGGGCAAGGTCGGGGAATCATGGGAATCAAGATAGGAACATAGACTAGTAGTGCATTCAATGAGGCAATAAGATGAGTCGAAGGAGTGGAGGAGACGAGAGGAGGAAGCCCTGGATGAGTGGTGGAGCTCCTCCTTTACATCTCTCTCTCTCTCTCTCTCTCTGGGCCAGAGTTCACCCCTATTCTCTCCTCATGAGTCGAATATGAGGTCGTCGGGGAGGGGAAGGCGGAGCAGTGACATCGTCGGCACCGGTGGCGGAGGATGAAGATGGAGGCAAAGAGAAAGAGGAGCGTGCCAGCGATGAGGACGCAAGAGACGACGATGGTGAGGAGCTGGCAGTGGGTTCTGCGCCTGGCTTTGGGGTGGTGAAGATGTTCGCGGTAACTTACGTGAAATGAAGGGCATAATAGTCATTCCTTTTAACACCATTAGTAACAAACGGGAATATTAACTAAATATCTGACGGAAAGGAACTTCATGCATAAATATGCGTAAATTTTGGGATTTCTTGAGTAGTTGTGTAAATTCAAAGGTTTTCAGGGTTTATATGTAACTTTTCCTGAACAAAAACATGCCACCATCATCACTGAAGGTATGAGATATTGAGATGAGAGCATTTATATATGCGTATATTTTCTGTTCAATCGTAAGGCAAGTATTGTTGGCATCCACTATGATTTGTCTGGCATCTATCGGCATCTTCCTGGGGACTTCCAGAGATTGAAAATTAAAGAGAATTGGCTGCAAACTCTTCAACTTAAAGCAGACCTTTCCAACTTGTCAAGTATTATTACAGAAAGCCCCCAACAAGATCCATTAATAGTTCTAATCATCCATTAATAGTTTTAAAGAGAAGAACATTATTAGAAACCCCTAAAAGGCTTAAACAATAAGCATGTATGTCATCTAGATAGCAAAATATTCAACCTTTCATGAAAAGAATATCAACAAATGGCAGATGATTAATTCCTTGACAGCATCATCTTCAGCAGCCTCATCAAAGAATAACCATCCCCTCATTTTCGGCAACCACTAGTAAACGGAGGAGGAAATTGACTTCTTTAACTCATATATGTATAAAGGAAAGGTGGATGAGTAGAATATAAGCTGCTATAGTTTCTCCAAATTCCTGAAGCAAGCATAGGATTAAGCAAGATCAATAGGAAATGTAAACAAAAATTGGCAAGAATGCAATGATCAAAGCATATGTACAGCACCATTTGCAGAAGAAGTTCCTTTACTACTATACATCTCTCAGATCACATCGCAAAGATCATAAAACCAGCTTCTTTTCTTTGAACCAGGAAAGTAAATAACACTCCCACACCTTTCATTCATCTCTAAATACCCATTCCCCCTTGATGAGATTCAATATTCAGATTTGCCAACATTTGATTCACAATGAGGACAGAAGTCACAGAACCCTCTTATTCTACTCAATCAGGCCCGAAAACAATCGATGGTGAAATGTATTCTGTTTCTAGCCTTTAAGCCTCAACTAAGCTAATAAGTAATAGAAATAAAATAAAAAATAAACAAATTATTCATGTCATAAAATAATATAGCAAAATGAGCAAAGATTCATGGTGACTAATAGCAGAGACCACCATAGTGATGTTAAGATTCATGGTGACTTGATGATCCATTGAACAAACACCCAACATCATGACAAATCGTATACTTTGCTTACATTTGCCAGTAAAATTCAAGTCCGATAACATCATTTTAGGCACAAACTCATAAATAAACCAACATTTCCTTTCACAGCCTTGATTGGAGGAGGCTACAGACCCTGTCAAGCTGCCAAGAAGCCAGCAATGTTTGGGATTTGGAATTTCCCAAGAAAAACAACAGTAGAAGCCACAAGAGAGAGCCACAGTGACAACCAATATGCTCAGATAACAGGAACGAAGAAAACTGATAGTTAAATGATAATAAGAGATATGTCCATCTCATCTTTCAAAAACAACAATACAGAGCTTAAAGAAGTATGAGAGTCAACTCTCATCTTCTAAAGACAACATATATAAGTATGAAAACAAGACAGAAATGACAATGGTGATCATGAGACCTTGGTTATCTATAATCAAAAGAAAATTAACGATGTCCACTATTTGGAAGGGAACAAACGACAAATTGTAAAGAATCATCCTTCCGAACACATTAAACTGGTCACCAAATTCTACCAGATATACCAACTTTCTCTCTGGTCTACTCAATTAGGCCACAGCAGGCATATCCTTAAGCCAAGCATCCAGAGGCTTCCCGATCGAGTAAACGATGAAACCAATCTTCCTAAGCTTCTCTGAATCCACCACGTTGCGCCCATCGAAGACAAACGCAGGCTTCTGCATGCTCTCATAAATCCTCTCGTAGTCCAGCTCCTTGAACTCATCCCACTCAGTCAAGATGCAGATCCCGTGTGCACCCTCGGTGGCTCGATATGCATCCCATGCAACACTCACCTGCTTCACAGCTGTTGGGCTAGCTGGCTGAAGGTGGATCGGGTGGTCCCAATCAAACTTGTTCATTGCTAGGTCGCGCTGGATCTGGTCCTCAGTTACCTGGGGATCATAGATGCTGATTGTTGCCTTGTCCCCCAGAAGACCCTTGCAAACATCAATAGCAGGAGTTTCCCTAGTGTCACCAGTATCTTTCTTGAATGCAAATCCGAGAATGGCAATCTTCTTCCCAGAGACCGTGTTGAACATAGAGGACACCACCCGGTTAACAAACCGGCTCTTCTGGTAGTCATTGATCTTGATGACCTGCTTCCAGTAGGTTGCCACCTCTGGGAGACCATTGCACTCACAGATGTAGACCAAATTGAGGATATCCTTCTGGAAGCAGGATCCTCCGAATCCAACACTGGCATTCAAGAACTTTGGCCCGATCCTCGAGTCCCTCCCCACAGAATAGGCCACCTCAGCCACATCAGCCCCAGTGGCCTCACAGAGGGCAGAGATTGCATTGACAGAAGATATTCTCTGAGCCAAGAAGGCATTAGCTGCTAACTTGGAGAGCTCTGCGGACCACAAGTTGGTTGTGAGGATCCGATCCTCAGGGACCCAATGCGCATAGACAGCCTTCAATGCCTGGACAGCCTTCTGGCCCGCTGGAGTCTCCCGTCCGCCGATGAGCACCCTATCAGGCTTGAACAAGTCCTGAATAGCAGTGCCCTCAGCAAGGAACTCAGGGTTAGAGAGGATCTGGTAGTTGATCCCCTTACTGTTGTGGGTCAGGATTTTCTCAATTGCCTCAGCAGTTTTGACTGGAACAGTGGACTTCTCAACCACAATTTTGTCAGACTTGGATACATCGGCAATCATACGAGCAGCACTCTCCCAGTAGGTGAGATCTGCAGCCTTGCCAGCACCAAGCCCGCGAGTTTTGGTTGGTGTGTTAACTGAGACGAAGATAATATCAGCCTCCGATACATGCTTCTCAACATCGCTGCTGAAGAAGAGATTCCTTCCCCGGCACTGCTTGACGACATCATCCAGCCCTGGCTCATAGATGGGAAGCTGGTCACTGTTCCAAGCTGTTATACGTGACACAGAGATGTCAACAACGACGACTTCGATGGACGGACACTTGAGGGCGATGACAGCCATGGTTGGGCCACCAACATAGCCGGCACCAATGCAGCAGATCTTCACCATATTTCCTGCTCAACCTACAAACTGTGGAGCATCAAGAAAGGGGAAGAACAGAAGGGAGAAAAAAAAAAGATTTTAATTTGTGACACCAATATAAACTATCCACTACATACACTCATATGCAACTAACAATATTCAAGATAATCATAACAAATTCCTAGATCTCTGAGTATGATAATTAAAACCCTTAAGCCAGAAAGGGCTGCAACAATATATAGGCAAGTGCTGGTAACAAGATTACTCTAACGAACCAATGGACTTTGGTCAATCATATTCACTTAAAGCCCCATAGATCTTATGCACACCATTTCAATCCTAGATGCAAATTTTTATTAAAATCTCACTGTGGGCTTCTACAAACTGTAAACAACAAGGAGACGCATATGTATATTGTTGGGGCCAGTGAAAGGAATATTCAGAAACATAGATAAACAGATGCCACAGCAGACAATATAGCTTAGAATAAATTTTACAGTTATGATGACCTGCAGAGTCGAGACAAATCAAGCACTCATCATTACCCCAAACAAATCTGGGGTAACACATAAATTACTTGCTAAGAATAGTATGGTAAAGTGAAGAAAAAACTAGCGCTAAAATCAAACTTTAGCCAAGTTTTCCGACCATTGATTCGTCAACAAACTTTGTGCTATAGACACCAGATCTGAGCAAAATTTTCGCAGAAAGAATAGATCTAAGCACTTCGAAGCTTGCCATATAAGTGATCACTCGGATTCGAAAGAGATGAGCAAGGGAAAAATAACACATAAATAATGGCCAAAAAAATCAAAATGTTCTTCACGCATGGAACCTGATCAGAAAATGTAAAACAGATAGAGAAAAAAAATCAAAACACATTAATATCAGTGGGGTACCCAAAAACAAAGACACCCAAACTAACCAGACTGGTAGCTCTAAATCAGATCAAGATCAGGGTTTCAAAGGGGCAGAGAAGCAAATTACCTCCTGGAATACTAATCTTCAGCTCCTTCACCGAATACGAAGGTAATGAAAGGAGCTAGATGTTAGGTAGAGAAATAAACCCGGGAAGAGAGAGAGAGAGAGAGAGAGAGAGAGAGAGAGAGAGTGGGCTTCTTGTACAGAAGAGAGGAGAGCTACCCACCTTCTTAAATACTCAAAACCCATATGAGATCTACCCCCAAACTCTCCCACGAACTAACCATGAAAAAAGTCAGATATAGATGCTGAGCTGGACCATTCAACACGTTTTCATGCATGTCCTAAGCTACCAAACGCCCATAGAAAAATGGGAACCACATGCATACATACATAATACTGGTCAACTGTATTATAGCGCAGATGCCGAACAATACCTAATCTGAGAAGAAGCCAGAAAAAGGACAGAAAACTTCTACTCCATATACCAACTATGCCCAGTATAATTCAACATAATTCCTCTTCTATCATATAGGCAGGCAGCAACCCTCTAATTTTTCTTGTACTAAAACCACGGCTAGCAATGTGAAGTTAAAGTCAGCAAACAATAGGCATTACAAAGTCGAAACTTTGCATACTGTGCATTTTACACAAGCAAGAACCCAAATTTCAGCTCATTATCAAAATTAAATCACAGGAATTCTCTATGAAAAGCTGGATTTCAGTTCCAGCTGCAAAGCAAGCAAGAGCGCAATCGATCCCCATAATAATTACACTCTGCAATACAAGGGTCGGCCAAGGGCATAAAAGGCACCATTTTTGCAAGAGGAGCAAAGAGACACCAAAACCTATAAAAAAATAAGCTTCCTTTCTTCTCCCAATTACTAGAGGCCAAAAATTAGAATTCTACTATCATAGAGACTCTAAGATACTTGACTTTCTCAATCGTAAGGACAGAAAGAATAAAAAAGAACACAGAGACTCACCAATGACTCGAAAAATTTCAAAAGTTTCAGATTAAACAATACCCAAGTGATCAAAGACTTCAGTTAGAATATTCATACCGAGACTGGAGTTTTCTGACGAAATAGTAAATCCCAAGAAACCGCATCCATTAAAATACCCACAAGAAAGCTAAAAAAAATACAAATGATCACGGATTGCAAACGGAAAGAACGCTCTTCCGATTTACATAATAACATATCACCAGATTCTCGCCATTAAAGCCATAATTTAAAACTAACGCAAAGACCTAGAAATCCAGGAAGGAAAAAAACGATTGGATGATCGATAAAGGAGACCTTTTGAGTGCGATGGACGCGAGTAAACGGATCAACGACTCGAATAACCTAAACAAAAAGGGGCGCTAGTAGCGTGTGAGAAGAGTGGGGTCGTGGAAATGCCACCAAATGGGCACCCAAAAAAAAACTTAAAAAAAATTAAAGGGTACGATCGAAACGTGAATACTTCAAGAAGGGGGAGAAAAACCAACAAATAGCTAAAAAAGAGAAGATAAATATCGGATCTCCGTACCTTTGCTTTGATAGGGATTAGGGTTTGGATCCTCGAGAGAGGCGATTTGGGAATTTCAAGGAGAGGTGAATGGTTTCCTTTTTTCAAGGTGAAAACTTAAAAGGAAACTAATTAATGAATATATCAAAAGAAATAAACTGCGACCTAAAATATGTTCTCAACCCAATTCTTTTCAAAAATAACAATTATAGTTTAATTTGATCCTAACAATCCATTGGATAAAACCCATAAATAAATAAATAAAATCGAAAAAAAAATTGTTGCTGGACGAAAGAGTAAATTCTTTTCAAAATTACCAAATGCTCCAATTATGCCAACAAGATAATCATGATTTAATTTGGTGAATTCTAAGATCACAGAGTAATTCTTTCCACAATTAACAAATGCTTGTCCACTACTAAATTTATCTGAATTCAAGGACCAGCCTTGCAAAAAGAATCAGGATTTGATTCCATGCTACCAACCACAGCAGGCTCCCAGCTCAATAGTGTGACACTTATATGGGATCAATCAAGAAGTGGGCCAATTGGAGGTTGGAAGGCGTTCAGTTGAAGGTAGATGGGCTGGAACTGGAAGGGCTTTACAACTGCTAGGCTATAAGGAAATGAGGCAATATTGAATTCAAAATGGAGCATTGCTACCAGCATCAATGGAATATTGTTGATCTGAAGTCGACATCTCTTCACTATAAATCGCCCAAACATTTCAGGCCCAGTTAGTTCTCCCAAGTCCTTATCATGCACCTGACACTAAGATTTGATTTGGTAGTAGGTTCTTTATGAACTTTGGTGGTAGGTTTGGTAGAACATGGTCTATGGTACAACGCCACCGATTTCCAGAACATGTGTGGAAGGCCAGGTTTGTTTATTTCATAGTATTAGAGGTGGGATAGGATTAGTAATCATGTACACCTCATTTTATCCCGCGTTTGGTGTGATTTTAGACATGGGATAAATAATCTCATTGGGAAACCATATTCCATGTACACGGGATAAAATAATCCCAATGGGAGATGGGATATGTAATTCCATGAAAAAATTTAAATATTTGGTTAAATCTTCTCCCACCTTATCCTACGTAACCCCTCACATCATCTCCCGGGAGAATATATTCCGAAAGATTATATCCACATATTTCCTGTCCACCAAAGGGTATTCTTTGAATGGCCACTGATATTTTGCAAGAGACTCAAAAATATTTTAAATTAGCCCAGTCACCTGACACGGGTAACCACCACCCCCACTACTCATCATGTCTCTCCTAACCATTCAGTAATCATCACCTTCTACGTGGCTTCATCTTGATCATCTGATATATCCAGACTTAACTTTGATCGAACATCCACATCCGTTTGATAGGATGTATTGGATATTATATAATAGATTATGGAATAATCCAATCTAAAATTTATTACATTAACTAGTTAAATATCATATTTCAAGGGCTACCCTTATTACTTGTGAAACGAGCCCTCTAACAGAGAGGGCACATGACTCGAATCCTATGTCAAGACTAATTTGGCTGACAAGGCCACTAGCATGAGACGAATGATCTGCTTTCAATCAATTCCTACAACCCATAAAGAAACCATCTATAGTAATGTTTCATTAGTCTAGACATTGAAAGAAATATTACAGCAATTTGTGTATTAGAAAATAGATTGAAAATGGGCATTGTTAAGCTGGACCATGAAAGCTTGAAATCGAAAGGTTGGCAGGGACTAAAAAGGGTAGCACATGGCATACTAATGTATACTTAGCAGCCACGCCAAGTTTCATGCCAAACAATAATAGGGATGACTCGCTTCAAGTTGATTGTGCAACGAAAACCACCCACTACTGCAAAATTTTAAAACTGGAAACCAGATATCCCTCTTTTTTCGGACGACAGAGAGCCAGCCAAATATAGTCAACTGAAAGCCAAATAAATTGTTGAGGCCAATTTGAGAAAATATCACCAAATGAATCATAGAATTGCATATTCAAAAGATGGAGACATTAGGGTCTTATGCCTTCAGCTACAGAGTGAAAACCAACAAAGGAACTCAAATTTTGGCTCCGTCCAAACTTCAACAATGAACAAGCTACTACATTTGAAACTGGAACAAAATCTGGAGAAGACTCTCTTAAGGTGTAAGAGCGATGCGTCCAGCTACTTGATCTAAATCACGACGCCCCGTTGAGGTAATTCTCCTCCCCCTGAAATAGTGACAAAATAAATCATCTCAAAGCGCTGCTGTTGAGACACTAAAAGAAAATACCACAAATCTTATCTTCCAATACACATGATTTTGTATAATGTTATCATGGTCATCCAGAGCAGTTCATAATTATCTCAATAAAAGAGAGATGAATTCAAAATACATGGTCTCATGAGATTCTGCTTTTCAATCTCGTCAAAGCACATGCATTCAAGAGAGGGTGCAATTAAGAAAAATGTGTCTTGCCCAACAGATATAAAAGCATAAAGAAGAGAGAAATAAGAAAGACATACCCCATAATATCAAGTTCAACAAGGTCCATATTTTGCAATTGGTGCAGAATGTGGCGAGCAATAGCCCCACTGCTCTTGCAGAAGTGAGGAGGACGACTCCCATTTCTCTTGCGCCCACCATACATCTTTTGGAAGCCACCAACTCCAAGCCCCTGCCTCATGTAGATTTTTCTCGCCATCGAAGCTGCAGAATAAAATGACTAATTACAACAAAACAAGTACAAATATGAACTGGAAATGTAATACCAGATCTAACAAAAACCACCCTTTGGAGCATATTGAAAAAAAGCAAATAGGATGCTGATGACAGCAGCAATTTGGTGATTACCAGCTCTGATGTAGTACCAATCAGCATCATATGGAGGAAGCTCCTTGAATCGAGCAGTCTTCACGATATCTACCCAGTCAGGCAACTCCACCTGTTCATAAAATAAGAAACACAAATGAGGATAGTATAATGTCAACAAATATACAAATAACTTTCTATCAGAAATAATACTCCAGCTTTTTTATAAGCTATAAGCTACAAGATATAAGCTTCAGTTGCATCAAACATGGTCCGTATCCTCCGACCACACATGTTCACGTGGCATTCTGTCACGCCCCGACCCAGAAAATCCATCTGGAAGGGGGTGTGAACCAATCTAACTACACAATCCAACATGTGATGCACAATTATCTACATATCCAAGATCCACAATAAATTTAAACAATTTAAAATAACAAGATAAACAGATCATCTAACCATTACAACTTTTAATTTCATGAATTTAGAGAAAACATCATTTCTCATCAATCACCAAAAAAATTATACAATAGATCCTTGAAATGTCAGATAAATCCTCAAATCATAAGACTGTAAATAAAGCAAATAAAACAGAATAGATGTCGACTCCTTGACGTCACGCACCACCAGAGGGAGGAACACCACCGAAGCCGCAACCACTGGACGAAGAAGGGATGCGCCTGTACCTGCAAACGCAGCCTGGGTAGGGTGAGCAACAAAGCTCGGTAGGGCTCTACGTCACTCACAAGGGAACGCAACAGCAAAGGTATTAGAGGCCCGTCACGGCCCCAGAGAGTCTCTCTCTGCACTCACTGCCTACTCCAAACATGGACCTAGGGGCTGGTATCTCACTCATACCACCCGTCGTGCCTCCTCCCTAGGGCGACAACCCTAGCAGCGAAATAAGATGGTGAACCCGATGGGCACGGACCCAGTGCGAATACATCGCCGCTGCACCGCCGCCGGCTTCATCCTCAAATCACAATGTACGGAACAACATAGAGGAGTAGGACCCAGGGTGCAGCGTAACTCCCACGCCACAAGCACCGAACCCGGAACACCCACGACACGACCTCTACACATCCATGTCAAATAATATTCATGACTAACTACTTAAATAGTCCCCGAAGCAATAAGGTTGATTAAATATAACAATCATGTCCTAATCCGTATTCTACCCAAGCCCGGCCCTAGGAATAGATCCGGCCCGATTCGGATCGGCGAAGCATTCATTCGCCCACGACCTAGTCCTAATGCTTCTAATGCAAACAGATGCATGAATGATCAGGCGCACAAAAGAGAGTTAAATACATGCAACGAATGTCAAACAAACTACAAGGCTAAGTCTAGCTCAACGCTAGCACAGGGAACCTGACATGATATAATAGTAGTCTAAACAAAGCAAAGAGGCATGAACATGATGTGAACTACCGAAGGCACAACGGCCACACACATGCCTCCGCGAGGCCAACCAAATAACCAAGCATTTAAATAGCATTCATCAACGGCACACAATCAGCCACAAGCTAAACAATCATTCAACACAAACACAAAGGAGTGATCGATCGCACAAAGGAGTGATCGATCGCTCCTGGCGGTTTCAAAAACCCGACGAAAATCCATCAAAAATCCAATCAAACGGTGATGAAATCCAATGAAACTTTAGACATAGGAGGAAGAAGCATAGGGGAACATAATGAAGCAATCAAAGCAAAAAACCAACGGTTAAATCTCCTAATAAGCTCTAAACAAGGGTTTAGGGCTAGATTCCCTACCTTAGGTTAGCTAATCATCTTCCTATCCAAGCTAATCCAATCTAGGGTGGCCTAGATTGGTCTTCCCCCAACTTTAGAAGCCTCCAAGACGCATCCTCCTCCTCTCCCGTGAGCTCTCTCTCTCTCCCCTCTCTCTAAACCCTAAGAATGGGATGGGAAAAGAATAATCTCAACTGTCTCTACTTAAACCCCTCAGATCGTTTGGGTTGCCATGTGGGCATCTACTTGCCACGCTGGCCTCCCGACGCGAAACAAGGCCAACCAAACCCACGAGCCCGACCTACACGATCGAATCAGGTATAGGGGAATGGGTCCTCACACATTCAAAGTGTTTTCTGTATGTCATTGTAAAAATCATGAATCAGAAGGTTCACTATTAGGATCCCCATTAAAAAGTATGTTTAAACTTGATACCAATTTTCCGAGCATGCTAATTTAAAGCATAATATGATGTCAAAAGCATCACAAATAACTTTCTACCAGAAGCAATACTCCTGCTAGCGATGTGTACATTCCTTAGTTATGCTAGCCACTGGAGATAACTAACTGAACACCAACTGCTCAATGTGCTAAATTGAACAGCAAACATCTACAAGAGCAATGACCACATAATTCTGACATATTACAGAACCACCGACTCCTAAAACTTACTCAGCAAAATTTCTAACCTACATTGATCTTTAGAGGAAAGATGCTGAAGACCAAGTCAAACAAAATTTGCTCGCGACGTCCTTTCATTTCACAAACATCTTCCCAGAAATCCACTGCTGAACTTCAACCATCCAAATCCTTCTGCGTATCCTCATCTAATACCCGTTGGGATTCTCAGTCATCTTTCGTCTAAATGTATCTCAATTTTCGAAGTAATCTCTCATAACTATAGACCAAACTCAAGATACAGATATACATCTCCAATTCCCGAACGAAATCCAACAAGCATAACAACAAACTAACAAAAAAGAAAAAGAAAAGGTAGGAAAACACCATAGCATATCAACATTGCCACTGAGGTTTTATACTAAAAGAAACAAAAAAGGTTAGGGAAATGAATCTAGCCTTCCCGGATCGCTTCAAGTGCGCGGAGTACGCCTTGACGAACTCGTGGGACGAGACATCCTTCACTGTCTTACCCGCCTCCATGCCCGCCATGCTTGCTACTACTGCAGCTTTCCAAACACCAAGCATGGATCGGGGCTCGGAGCCAAGGTTAGGGTTTTGCGCTCCAGAAAGCTTAGGCCGAGTTTAGGAGGAACGTATGTCAATCGAACGCTCCCTGTTGCTCCAATGAGATTGGGCGAAGCTGGATCGTCCGATTCTATTTTCACGCCCTTGAGACCGTTAAAGGCGTTAAGTCATGACGAAAGCGGCAACGATAGCCGTGATCCGCTACCACTCCGCTCGTGGCCCAATTCATTGCGGAGCCACAAAGGAGGGTTTGTTTGGCCAATGAGCGGATCCAGAATCCGTCTGGAATCCATCCATTGCCCCTTCAAACGGATTCACCTCATTTCGCTTATCCAAACAAACAGGCCCAAAATGAACTCTGGTAGAATAATTTGTCTCTATTAAATCTCAAGTCAAAAATGCTTATCGGATGTCCAATAACAAGCTGGTATTATACATATCAATTACCGACCAACAATTACTGATATGAAACAAAAAACAAAAGATTGTAGGATAGCATCAAATCCAGATCCGATAAGCATACCTAACCCTATGGAAATGAATAACGAACCCCTCCTCGAAGACGAGTAAAAATGGATTTCATTGATTAGAAAGAGTACAATCTTCACAATCATGCTGCATCCCTGAAAAATACAAAAAAGGGAGGCAACCTGAAGTGCTCCCCATCTTTCACTGAGAGCCCAACCTAATTTTGAGCTCTTCCCTTCTACATATTAATTAGTAGTTCAATTCCCACATATCCCCGCCCACCTATGAAAAATTTTGCCTATAAAAATGTACATTTGAAGTCATGCTATGTGCTATACTAACAGTCGTTGGCGGGTCACCCTGCCGCCGTTGATGTTTTGGCCGCTGAAGCTGAGCGTCCGAGGCCCACCCGTCCAGTCTTCATCATCGTCGTAATCTTCGGTGTCGATCTTTTTTTGGCCAGATCTCCCACCTCTGGAGCTTCTCGGTGTAGGACGCTTCTTGATATTAGCAGTGTATGCGGTGTAGTCCATTGTATCCTCCTTCAGTGAGGTCTTGAACTCCTGTTCATCAGAATTAGTTCTGAATTACTGCCCGCCAGGCGCTGGAGAAAGGGGAGAGGTCATACTTATAAAAGTTATTATACCTGGTACTTTCCTATCATGCCCTTATAGGAGGTTGGCACATTGATCGGAACGTCACCAATGCTGAAGGGAATGTTCTGTTTAGAGATAGTCTCTCCCGGTTTAGGATGCTCCTTCAAAGAAAACGCCTACATTTCAAGATTGGAGAAGTCATTAAATAACTTTCGATGTTTGACAACAGCCGCCAAACATGTCAAAAGCTCCAGCCAATAGATTACCTGACACCGGGCATCGTTAAGGCCATATGCAATCTTCAAGTGTCTTTTCAGTCTTAAAAGGAGTTGCAGTGCAATTGCATCGTGGCAATCAGCCTGGAAAACAAGCACAATCTTAATCAAACAAGTACTAAAATAATAAGAGTCTAACCTAGCAAACAGGACACTATTGCAGGAGACAAACGTAGAAACTAATCGGTTGCAAGAGTGATGAATGTGATAAGTGCTAAGGTGGAATGACAATGGCAAGGAGTGTAAATAACAAGGTTTCAATGAAAAGTCAGTTATAAGCTCAAGATTTCCTTGATGTAAAAAATCTGTAGTAGTGAGAATGCAAGAAAGAAGAAAGGATTCAACAAAGACGGAAAAGATACTCACTTATATATCCCTACGTAAATGCAAACTTGTAAACATACACACATAATTGGACTCACGACAATGCTGTTACCTGAAACTTCTCCAGGTCTTCATTTGAAATACCAGAAGAGTTGTCTGACGTTGTTACAGTAGAGCCTGACAAATTTTGATCAGATATACTGGGCACCTCAGAGTCGTCCTTCTGATTGTTTCCACAAACTTTCGCTGTTCCATGCTGCTCAGCAAAGGTACTCCAAGATTTCATATTTGACTCTAGTGCCCCTGCCCTAAGCTGTATGATTCTATTTATGTCATAAATCAAGTAAAGTGGCTCATCAGGGCATGTGAAGGGGAGAGATGCCAGAATTTCTGTGCAATAACTGCAGAAGACAATATAGTTACAATCACTTATTCACAAAAATCGAACACTCCAACATAAGCAGAGTAACCAATACTTACACAATGAATGAAAGTGATGGAGAATTCCCGGTACCAGACTCAAACTTTCGCACTATAGAGTGCATAAATTTGTTCCTCGAACCTCGATTTCCTCGAATAAGCCTGTACATTCTGGAAATCCCAGGCCTGACACAAGCAGTAACACTGTTTTCTGGTTTCCCTCTCATATTTCCTGTAAACATATTATGACTGCCTGTTATAGTTTGAACAAATTTGAATGACGACTGCAGGCCATCTCCCAACCGACTCTCAAGAAAAGAAGGATACCTGTAAACAAATTTTCATTAATAGGCATAATAAACTATTTAATTCAAACATTGTGAGATACAATGGTAGTTTAGATTTTCATACTTTTCATTCATGCTCATAAGCAAGTGATGGGCCAATTTCGAATTCGCCTCGAGTGGATCAGTTTCAAGTGCCACAAGACATGGCACGCACGTAATTGGATGAACCAGGCCCTGACGTAGCACTATTTCGACAATCTGCACCAAGTAACACCTCCAATGTCTCAGAGAAACAGCGCATACATGCAGAGGCACAATTCCACACATAAAGGCATAAAAGTAGTTAATCAAATAATAACAACATAAATGGTAAATGCGCATAATTAGGTCAGTACTTTGAGAGCAAACTGTCGAACTTGGTTACTTGCATCCAAGCATCTTTCCAAGATATTATTCCAGTACAATTGTATGATTCCCCCACATATGTTAGTGTCTCCAGCACCAGCAGCCACAGGTACTTTAGCTTGAGCATCAGCAGAACATTCATTTGTAGTCTTACGTGCACCATCTGTACTGAGCTGGCTTTCCGCATCAAGAAGATATTCATATAGATTTTGCAATGCTTGCATCTGATCATCAGGACGAATTAAAATGCGAAGGCAAACATAAAAAGTGTGATCAAGCGAAGATAATAACAATACCTTCAACCGACCATCAGCATCAGAAGATAGTGAGGCCTCTAATAATTTCCCAATATCCTTGTCCAACATGTATTCAGGCCTAGCAATGAGTACATAACCTAATGCCTGCATAAACTAAAAGGGTTAAATAAATAAAAAAAAAAGAATCCCAGCATGCAATGTGATACTTTGAAGCTTAAAGAGAAGCTACCTGCAAAGCTCGGACTTTCAAACCAAAATCTTCTGAGAGGAAATACTTTTTCATTACTGAAAGACTTTTAACAATATCCAGTGGCTGACCATTCCAGGTAACTATCAGTTGATTGCCATATCTAACAAGCAGCCCTAGGCAGAAAAGAGAACGACCCAATAGCTGAAGATGAAACAAATTGAATGCAATAAGAGGGTTGTCTTGCATACAGCAATTCAGATCTACAATGCAAGAACAGTACAAAAATTAAAGGGTGATGAAAAGTCAAACCACTGATGAATATTGCCTTGCAGACCTTATTTGCAACAGTTGAAAAGAAATTAGGATTTTTTCCTTATAAATCCCTTAAAACTTCTTAAATATCATATATAACCCCACATTCTTTGAGCTTACATATATATATCCCTCAAAACTTCAAAAAATGATAAACATACCCCTCAGTCTACCTCCGTCTATCTATTTAACTTAACCCGGGTTTAAACCTAACCAAGGCGGGCGAATTTACTTAATTACCCATGCCCACCCATGGAAATTAATTAATTACTTGAGTTGCTGGACCAAAGATTGGGCAATCAGATGGCTGAAT
Source organism: Narthecium ossifragum (assembly GCA_963920575.1). NCBI lineage: Eukaryota > Viridiplantae > Streptophyta > Magnoliopsida > Dioscoreales > Nartheciaceae > Narthecium > Narthecium ossifragum. Next base: position 2,242,896 of record OY986973.1, read on the forward strand.
CGTGATCAGGATTGAACGGATGGGAGGATCAAGCTACTGGCTTGATTGGAAGGCTGAAAAACGCCGATGATGGATCGACGATGGAAAATGCTTGCCGGAGGTCAAGACCGGTACAGATAGGGTCGTGAAGACTTGGGGAATTGATCCCCGGGGCCTGATCAGCGATCCCGACGCCAGAGGTGACGGACCTAGAGACGCGGCGGTGATGGGTTTGAGGGACGGTGGGTTTGGTGTTCGGCGAGGAGGAACGGTGATGGATTTGGTGTCCGTGAGGAGGAACAACATCGAGGTTGCAGCGAGGCGCTCACTGGGATCTCCGGTAAGGTCATGACCAACGGTGAGGGAGATCATGTGAGGGAGGAGAGAGAACAAGGTTAGGGGCAATAGCGTCTTTTTACATTACGCCGTTAACAATGTTAGAAATATTCCCTACTGATTCGCCGGCAAGTAACCCAAGGGGCATGCTTATCATTTTTTCAAGTTTTGAGGGGAATATATGTAAGCTCAAAGAATGTAGGGGTATATATGGTATTCAAGAAGTTTTTAGGGATTTATAAGTAAAAACCCCAAGTAGTTAACCACTAGATTGATTTACATTGTGTCATAGGTGTATCTCAAAAATAAGTGAAAGCATTAAGTTTAACCTGTCAAATAGAGAAGTTGTGTCCAACAGATATCAGATATCCAAAGAAATTACCTGCTTGTTATCGTCATTAGGGCCATTTAGATGTTTGAAAAATATCTGTATCAGATACTCGACTAAACTTGCACCTTTTCCAGCAATCTTACAAAGAGAACAAAGGCACCTGAAGAAACACACCTTAGTGCTATCTGCAAAAGATGGGTACAAGGGGGGGAACATGACAAGAAATAATCTGCGTAAACGTATAAATCCAAATAAACTTGCACACCGCAAGTTCATTGATACAGATATACTTGAAGAATATTTGTTCAGTTGACAGGAAATTAGCAAAAGATGTCAAATCGTGAAAGCTTTGCTAATTCAATCTGGTTTAATGCTAGGGCACCTACCAGAAAGTGACTGCTGAGGCATCCCTTAATAGCAACAATTGGTTTCAAGTATATATTAGGCAAGCATAAATAGCTATGATAACAGTCAGATGATTCTGATTAATGTTACTATTTAATTACTGTTGACATTAATTACTTGAATACCAGGCACTAGAAAATAAGAAAGGAAGATAGGAAGCAACTCTTACCATCATAAGCTATAGATGGTCATGGCATAGCAACTCAAATAGTAGAGGTTAGTAAATTATTGTTTTATGACACCCAAGTAGATAATTCTAAATTGATTTTGGCATCTACTTTATTGCCACAACAAAAATTTTGAAGCAAAATGCAAGGTCTGCACTAAAAATGTAAGAAAATAAAACCTGCTGATTACTGAAAGGAAAAGAAGTTACTTGATACATGAGTGCACAACTGTCAAAAATGAATGCCGAACAATCATATGTTTCAAGTCTTGTTCAAGCTCTTCAATAACACTTTGTGGTGGCTTTCGAAGCAACGGCAGCACAGCATCAATTACAAAAATGATGCTTTCAAGTAATTGGGCAATGGCTTTATTATCCACCTACACAACAGTATGATGAATCAACTGAAAAGGCAATCAGATATACATTAATGAGATTGTCAATATATCTTCCGGACATAATGAAAAGAATGGATCAGTTTTCTGCAGAATCTCTCTAAATAAAAGCAGGGCACCGTCTATAGCCAAGATGATGTGAAAGCGCAAAGGATAATAAGTCAACAGGCACATCTGCCATATAGCAAAGAAGATATGATCTGGATGCAGTAGCCATTCTGTGTTTAAGATGCAGCTATTTTAAGCCAGCATAGAAACATCTGTCAAATGGACTGAGTTGAGAATGAAAAGTTAGTGCTTTCAAGCACTTTATAGAATCCATGATGTGCTTTTAGCCCAATTTCAATCCAATAACCTAGCAACAAAAATCATTTGGTGATGATGGTAGATCTAGAGTAATCAAAGAAAAATCCTCACGCTCATAAATAATAGAAAAAAACAATTAAACCTGCTTTCATAAGCACAAGAGAAAATTGTTACAAGTACATGGGAAAATTTGCTTTGCGTAAAATGATATACATCATGACACAATTAACTGCAAATCTTCCTCAAACAGGAATATACAAGAACCAATGCTATTCCTGCATTGCATCATTAACAGTTTCAATCGCAAAATAAGAAATAAAATAATTTTAAAAATAAAAACAATGAATAAAGTAATGGTCTTACAGGCTTCAGATTCTCAATGTTAAAAAACTGTTGTCAGAAACATCATCTTGCATCAACAACCATCAGTTAGTTTGTTGCTACAATTAGGATATGGTGACAATGGTGGCTATTACATGACAACGTGCTCCATCAGAGCCAGGTACAACACCGTTGTTTAGATCAATAAAACTAATATTTCATGAAAAACCAATAAAGAACTGTGACATTCAAAGAATGATGTAAAAATAGTGCCGAATCTTATGGCAAGAAGTATTAGAACGATTTAGATATATTTATGGACCCAAAATTCACGAGGAAATTAAATGATAAAAGCGTCAAATTTATCGCATCTAGTAATAAGGATAATGCAACAAACCTGGTTCTTTAGGTATGGCTGGAGAGTAACTACAAATTGAGATGGATCGGTTGCAGGTGCACAAAGTAAGGGATCCACAACACAAAATGCATGCAAAGCAAGCACATAAGGAAGAGCACGAGCCTCCTCCTCCTCACTAATTCCCTCCTCTACCTGCAAATTTCCATTGGATTGTTCCTTAACCCAATCTACACAAAATCAAATGATAATGGCTTTTGCTTTCGTTAGAAAGTGTTACCTGTAAGATCCGCTCTAACAACCGTTTGCATATCAGTTCACAACGCTTTCGAACTGATGCAAGAGAAACAGCATTAATCCCAGTAGCTTTGGCTGATTGTGGAAGAAAATCAAGTGCTAAATTGCGCTTTATGATAGTAACCAGAAGATGATGGTTAGGCATTTTCCGTAAAACATCAACAATCTGTTCTGTCTTCTTTGCAATTTCCATAGGAATAGAGCTACCATCGGCAACGAACTGTGTCTGGCTTCCAGATGGCTCTTCAAACCAAAATTCATAAAATGTTTTGCATACTAAGTCCTGCCAAATTAGCCCAAAAGAAGGAAGGTGAATAATGATTTTACTTTTAAACATGAGCATCGTCAGGATTATTGTATCACAGAATCAGACGAACTTTGCACTTAAACTGAAAGTAGCCACCTTCGTTGCTCCCACACTAGATCGGGAGAACAATCATGCTGCAACGAGCACCAAATATAGCCAGTTTTACACTTTCTCATGCAAGTCATGTGGTAATTAAATATTACATACTATACCCATTCTATTTGTAGACAAAGACCTGATGGTCAGGGAGACAAACAGATTAGAATCCAGTCACGGAGCCCTAATAGCCAATCAGCAATAACTCTTAACACTCCTTAAGCGTACTCTAACAACCCCCTATCTTCTACCTCTTTTGTCAGACCAGATCCTTTTGTTCCCTCCTTATTGTCACATTCATTAATCGTTGGTTAAAAAATATCTTCTCTTGAAACGCCCCACTTGCTGGTTGTTGGTTGAAAGATGGCTTCACTTGAAACAAGCCATCACGAGCCCCACCATGACAAAGCTTAGATGTCAGTCTGATTGATGTTTCAATAAAAATAACAAATGCAATAATCCAAATGTCTTCCTCAAAGACTACCCCAAGCAATGTCGTCGCAAGATTATGTCACTTTGTATAGAACACTCAAATTTATTTGGTTATTTCAATCAAGCTTGCAGAGAGAAAGAAAGGTTCAGATAGACTTTTGGTTATGGCAACTAACCTGTATGCTAGATTCATCATCGCTAACACGAGAAATCATCTCAATGAAAGCATTTGTTGCATCTGGAAAGTCAGGGTTAGAAGTACATAGGTCCCTGATGATCTTAATAGCACGTTTCCGAACACTTACTCCAGTGTCCTTTATTCGTTCAGCGACTTTTTCAAAGTACTGCCAAAATAAATTAACACCTGAGATTTAATTGAAAAACAAATCGATGCAAAAATAGATGATCATGTAAAAAATAATTTCCCGCACCTTCAAACCAACATCTGGATGAGAAGCAATATGTCTACCAACCAGTTCAAGAGCAGCTTCACGCACGGAAATAGCAGAGTCACAGAATCTTCCTTCAACGGCACATTGGACACGTTTGTCACACAAAACCTCTGGGTCAGCTTCAACTATAGCACTTACCTGAGCATAAGAATTAGAAAAAAAAAGAAGAAGAAGCATCAGAATGACTTGCGAGGACATTAAAAATCACACACAACAAACACAATTAGATGCTCACTGCGCGCATGGCCTTCGCTCTTAATACAGGAGAATTTTCCCTCAAACTTGCCTGAGAACAAAGTTCAAAATAAGCCACACAGATAACTAGTCTGAGGGTAAATAAGAATGCACCATCCTTTTACCAGAAGAAGAGAGAGAATTTTATCAAACCCTCTAGGAAAGGAATTATTCTGCCCCAATGCTAGGCATATCCTTTTTGCCCAATCTCTGGATAATAAATTTGTCCCGGAATCCCGCAAAATTGCTTTTGATTTGAATCTAGCGAGATAATAAAGAATTTTTTTCTGTGAGAGAGGATCATCCTTGTACCATAGGCAAAGATAGAACCTGCAGTTATTGAACAAGAATTAATTCAGATCCTCAAACTATGACATGCATACCATCTGAATACAAATCGTATCAGATCAACGAACCAGCGAGTATAGAGATTTGCATCATCTTGCAAACCAGTTTCCTGCAGGTAATTCAGAACCATCTGTTGAATGACTTCCAGTGTGGCTATTGACTCTAATGCTCCAGAAGCCTCATTGTTTGTAATTTTCTTGCCATTATCCTTGCTCTGTGTGGTGCAGTATGACGTCAGAACAATAAGCTGCTTTTTACAAAGACAAATCTGACAGGACCAATCCCGAAGTAAAATTTCTTGTCCAGCAATTCTGATACAATCTGCATGAAAACCTCTCTGGCAACCATGACAAGCAACATTCACGCCCCTCCCACTAAGACAAACAGAACATACATCTTTTATCTCAGTGGAAAGTTCATTATGTCCATCAACTAACTCTTTTAAAATCCACAATCCTTCCTTGCTACATAAGACAGCATCACGCTTCAGCCTTGCCGCAACTGTTCCCAGCAGATCAATAGCTGCACACCGTACTGAAATATCCTTAGACTTCAGTCCAGCATTCTGCAGCAGTAAAACACAAAGAACCTGCAAAAGCACGACAGATTCAAGAATAAAAAAATAAAGTGAACAGTGCTAAACCACACTCGAGAATAAATCACCTCAAGTATAGAAGCAGAGGCAGGATACTCGGGTAGATTCAATGTTGTCAGAAGATCAACCACAAGGTTTTCCAAAATGACTTTGGACTCTGAAACGTCCTGAGTTTTTGCTGTAGTAAATCTCTGAAGAACACTAGTCCAGAAAAGACAGCTTGCCTCAGTTGCAGCTTCATGGCATTTGGTTGGATAACTTGCATCAATTGAGGCATCCAGGATATCATTACAAGTTGATGTTGGTTTTAAAGTATCAGGAATGTGTACACTAAACTGTACCAACTGAATCAACAAGGCTGTTATCATCTGAATCTGCTTCTGATCCTCATCTGGTAGATGGTAAGATCTCAGGGCACGCTTGGAAACTTGCAACTTCCAAAGAAGCTGGAGCATTTCATCTATTAAAAAGTTCCTATGTTGTGTATATGAAGCATATACCTGTCACCAAGAACAAATTGTAAATGAAAATAGTACCACTTACAACAAATCAATGCTAGAAAAAGCCACGAGATGGAACATGATGTACTACCGAACATATGAGATTTATAGACTTCAGCTGCAAAAGTTGTATATTATCCACCAAGAAAGTTGAAAAGCTTGTTTTCACTAGTTGCAGAATGCAACTATCTGAGAGCCGCACTACCAAGAGGAGATCCTTAAGAAAGCCAAGTACTGAACAAAGCTTCTGAACTACATTATAAACAGCTGCAGATATCCTGAATCAAAAATGATGAATTTATTCACAACAAGCCTGATTGTTAGACAAGGGAAGAACCAATGATCGTGAGGGAAATCCTACAAAGTCCTAAATGATAAAGTAACAACCCACTTGTTTCCTGTAGACTTCTTCGTGTTAAGGCTCCTACTATTTCGCCGTTTCTTGCCCATTGAACTATTATCCGCATCATCATCCTCATTTTCATCACCTAAGTAACAACAAGCAACGTCAATAATAACCAGACATGACTATAAATCTTTTTCCTTTTCAAATTTAACATAAGTTCATAGCAGAACGATCTCATAGGGACCAAGCTGTCCGGACTAGCAAAAAACACCATACGGCCTGCTTAAAGCGAAGTGGGAAATCAATTCCCCTTATAGCATGTTGAGTAGAAGATCCAAATCTCGACAATAGAAAGACCAAGAAATCCAAAGAATTACCAAAAGAAAACAAGAACAAATAGTAAGCAGCTACATTAGTAAATAGCATAATATCAAAATGAAGAGCCTTACCATCAAATGGACCATTTTCATTTTGTTTATGAAGTGTTCGATATAGTGGGTTAGAAGCGGCCATGCAGTCCATAATCTGATGTCTCGTGAACTCAAGAATTCGTTCGATGATCTGATTAGTGAAGTTTGAGCAAAAATCAGCATGATTTCATTCCATATGTCACTTTCTTAAATGTAAAAATATGACAATTTAGAGCACAAAACAAGAAAAGTTTAATAGTAAGTACACGTGTGTGCACATGTGTATGTCCTAGTATGGTAACCACCACATACTTCTTCTTTATAGAGCTGCTTTGGCATATCTTCATGAGCCATAATTGCTAGTGAAGCATGAATTGCCTCCAATGCACATAAAATTACTGAGACGGTATCTGGGTCAAGCTGAAACAGCAAAGCACATTTAAATAAAGCACCAGAGGACAACAAATAGAAAGAAATTACACGAAGCACTCTTGCAGGACGAAAGACCTAACTTATTTTTGTCTCGGCATCATAAATGCTTGGTTATAAGCAATCAACTCGTGGCAAAACAGCTTATTCTCCCCCACAAAGAAAATAATGACATAGAGAATGACAAGGAAATTGCTAGCTATTGGAATTTCATCAACCTTAAAAGTGAAAAAAAGGAAAATTTCTCTATGGAAGTGTTCTTATTAAAGGTGAAACAAAGCTGATTGACTAATTAACAACATCAACCAAAGGAAAATAGTCATGACAAAGACCAAATATGCACCAAACAAGCATGCAAAAGCCTTAAATACAATATAGGTCAAAAAGCCTATACACAGACAAGAAACAAGGCAGACATCAATAACAAAATCAAAGCTGAGGCTAATCACAAGTTTAAAAACATTAGACTAGCCCTTCTACTAACCAAACTTTTGACACTAGAAGTCCCAAGTATCCAATAACTTCCTTAAAGATAAAATTGGTTCAATGGCAAATCCAACTTTAGATAACAACCAAAATCAGCTATTAGATAGTAGCTAGTGTTGGGCATGTAGTCCCAATGGCATTAGCAAGAGAACAAGAATCATAGATGTGGTGCGCTTCATTGAAGAATAGGCCCTAAACCACCACATTAAACCATAAAGTACCCTTTTTTTACACCTATAGCTAGAAGAAAGTGACTTCCATATGTAACATAAACATGCCTCTATGTTGCATACCATACACATATTATAATTTCAGAAAGCTTCAAAACAAGTTTGGCGAAACAAAAAAAAAAATTACATCACTCCCTGAGTACCAATTAGCGAAATTATGAAGTCGGCCAGAGAACAAAGGTCGTCTAAAAATATTCCATAATATACTTCAAAGTTTCTGATTGATTACTGGAGGTTTTTTAACATAACTAATCAAGCGAGACTTTCTAGTAAAACCAGTTACTGACATAACTAGTCGAGACTTTCTACTAAAACCAGTCACTCATCAATGTCGTCATCAAAATTTCCATCTGTGACATTTATTTGCAAAATTGAAGAAAGTGCTTCATGTTTCAGAAGGCATTAATTTGGATGTTTAAGATCTTCAAACGAATATCTTTTGCCCACCATGATCATTAAGAAATTAAAGAGAACGCAAGCACTTTTTTCATCAATGAGTCCAATTTTTGGACGACACTAATAACAGCTATAAGCAGATGTGAGTTTCTATAGCAAAGTCTGCAATCACATGGAAAGACCAAAAGATAGCTCGTGTAACTTACATTATCATCTCCGTCTATGGACAAACCTTGGCAGCACTGGATCTGACGATCTAGGACATGTATAAGTCTTACAAGAGTATCTAGAGGAATCGACTGCAACAATTTCTTTGCCCGGATGGTCATTAACTCATTTACTAGCATTTTCATATCAGCTAGAGGAATTGATAATCCATCGGCCCCGTCCATATCATCTGGCATTTCTGCTCTTCCACAAAAGTCTTCCGCCATGTCACAAAAGTTGCTAGTGACATCTGAAAAATTTGATATAGACATTAACTCTGAAATCATACGAGGAGAGATTACTGACAGAAACCCAAAGTATACAACCAACCTTGATGTTCAGGAAAACCCTGATCTGTTGATGAAGGCACAGATTTGTTTTCTTTCTTCTTGACCTTAGGTTTTCTAGAACCAGCAGATGTTGGTGGATCCTGTATATTAGCTAGCATAAGATTTAAAGAAGCAAAGAAGAAATGACGAATCAACTACGAAAAAGACAAATAAGAAACCTCACATGAACAATATTATTCTCGGCACGATAATTGAGGGAAGCTCCATAATCTCTTTGTAGCTGACCCGTGATGAGTACCTTTTGCTCGAAGGGTTTCTTTTCTGGCTCTGGACTGCAAAAGATCTGCGACTGAAGAGGACCTGAGAAGCTTAAACAGCATGATGAAGCATAAAAGCTCAGTGAAAGTCCAATCTCATGGCAAAATAACAGAAAGAGAAACACTACATATGCATCTCATATGTAGAAAAGGTAACTAGATATTCCTGAGAAATCATCAAAAATGGAATAGAACCAGCTAATCATAAAGGCCAAATCAGAGTTTGTAACTATCAGTTAAGTAGACCACTTCCGGCCACCTGATGGTCCAAATTAGACGTAATAAAGAATTAGGCACAAAGAAACCAGACTGACTGACCACCAGCTATAACCATGAAATTGCATGTTCCTAATGAAGCAGAGGTTTCAAGATACAAGCTAAGAGAAATCATATAATAAGCTTGCTTTTCTTATGAGACAAACTAAGAACTACAACCCTGTTTTCATGTTTAGATCTTAAACCAGACAACACATTATCGGGTGACTGGAGTCTGTATTAAGAGATAAGAGTACATATCCAGGTCTTCTTAATTTTTTCTGACAATTAAGCTGCAATTAATGCACCATCAAGTTCATCTCCAGTCTATTAACTATAGATGAAAAGCAACAACTGATAACGCACTTAATCCTAATTCTCGGTCTAGGAAATCTCCAATAGACAAGAGCTATTATGTGGAAGAATATCTAACCTTCTTTTCCCTTCATACAAGTAAAATGTTAAAGACCCTAATTGTTAGTCTTAGAACTAACTATTCAGGAATCAAAATAATCTGATACGCCTGACCAAACCTGACAATGCTATGGAGGGGAACATTTGACCCTTTGAAATCCCAATTAGATTCTTTCAATAAAACGGCACTAAACCCTATTTCTCAATCTCAGAATAAGCTAAAACCATCTCACCAAAATCACACAATCAGCTGATCCCCAAAACAACATTTTGAGCTACCAGAAATTCATGCATGTTCCAAATATACAAATTGCAGAAATCAACAGAAGAAGTGCCTAGTCTAATCATGACATGGTAAAGCAACTAACCGAACATGGTTTACCTCGAATGGAGCACAGAAATGCTTCCGGGTTGTACTTCAGGACTTCGCCATAAAGCCAAGAACGCTCCCCTGATTTCTTTGACAATGTTCTTGCCTCTTCCTTCACATTTCTAATCACGAAAATCAAAGTAGATAACTACAATCTAAATAAGTCAAATAAAAAAGAACCAAGAACAAAACCCTAGTTCGGATTAGATACAAGAAAGACATTTCACGACAGAACACAACTCTTGAAAAATTTCACTCACAAATAAGAGACATCACAGTGTCCAAGAAGGTCGGCAATGGTGCTGGCATGCTGAACGACGTCCGCACGATCAACAGCACGGGCGCCTTGGTCAGAGGGCCCATCAGACAGCGAAAGTCGCTGCTCCGCCGCTCCGCAGCACACCGGTAGCGAGGGGAGGGATAGGGCCGGGGCAATCTCCGAGTGGATGGTATTCGACAACCGGCAAGACCTCTCGTACCCGAGGCCCTGGTTGAATTCCATCGAATCAGGCGACGCAATTGGCCGAGCACCGCTGCAGACAAATCATCGCCCGACTCCTAAAGATCCATCACTTCAAGATTTGGGGTAAAACTAGGGCTTTCAAAGGGGATTAAGATGAAACCCTAGATTTAGAACGGGGAGGCGGAGTGGATGGATGGGGATAGGGGTAATTGGCGGGGAAAATAGGTTCGAGTATGGAAGTTCGCCGGTGGCTAGCGGCTCTCAGAAGCCAGGGAGGCGCCGGTGGCTGGAAAGTCGAGAATTGCCCCTGGGTTTTGGATTTAATTACGAGGTAGTGGTGGCTTCCCCTAGAAGCTTTAGCCGTTGACGCAAATGCCCTTTGTTACTGGCGGGTAGTATTAGCGGCGCATTTTAATTTAGGTACGAGATTGCCCCCGATCTTGACGCTATTTACAATTTCATTAAGGGCCCACGAGGTGGAGTGATGATCCATGTCGGCCCAATTAAAACCCCAGATAAGCCAACAACGTTTAATATGGGAAGCATATAAGATACTGGCTAATATTGGTTGCCAATTACCACCAGCCTACCATGAAGGCCTCGTCTACCATGAAGCCTCGTATGGTTTGGAGATAGAAAACGTAGGAATAAGTGGTGATAAGGAATTTTGGAATAATTAAAAGAAAATAAGGATAATAAAAAAAATTTGGGGTAAAAAAAATAAAAATAATGAGTAATGATTGAAATGTGGACATAAGTAAGGAATCTTGGGTAGAAAAAATGAGGATAATGACTAATGATTGAAAAACGGGGATAAATTGATAACAATTGTTTGAGGATAAGTGGGGATAAGAGATTTTGATATTTGGGGATACATCTATCCCCTCTCATCCTCGAACAAAACAAGCCCAAATGGTAATTACAACGAGAAGAAAAATAGTCAATGATAAATTTTTTGGTCAAAGAATTCCATGTATACAAGAGCATGGATGGGTTGTTAAAACTTTCAAATAATTTCCATATCCACAACCATTCATTACTGGACAAACGTGATCACTGAATACTCTTGTTGGGTAATTAAGACATTATTGTACTGTGATTAGGGGACTCATATGGAATGAAACTTTTGAAAGCTCCCAAACACAACACTAAAGAGGCTATTGACATGTCTTTGTGGGATCGATTAATATCAAATAAAAAAGTATAGCAAATATATCTTTCTAATCATGTATCGTTTTCCTAATTTTAACCAAAATAGCCAGGTATATCAATCAAGTTAGACTTTTATCATGGACAAATCAACTTATTCCTGCATCCTTTCATGCAGGTCATCAAGGTCATGAGTCATGACATAGCATGATTGTTACCGAGGAAAAAAACAGTTTTTGAGCAACAATGATCCAAGTGCATGACCTCCATGATCACTACTCTACCAGATAAACCCAAGATTTCAACCACTCATCTATATGACGTACATCACCGGCATCTAATCTTTGATAAACTTTCTCGGTGCATTTAATGCGGCATGCAGATATAATTTAATAGCCCCGTTTGATTAAGGGATAGTTATCATGAAATATTCTCATTATTCTACACTTTATCCTCAAACATTCATGAAAAGTTATTCACATTCCACATACTATTTCTCTCTATTTTTTATTTATCCTAAGTAATCATTACTGCTTAACCCAGAATAATTTTTATCCCCAAATAACTTTTATTCCCGTACCAAACGGGGCCTAGTTCTATTTGGTATGGGGTAACCGTTTATCCTCACACTTATACTCAAACACCAAAAATAATCATTATTATTTTATCCTCGTTCCATCCACCTCACCGCTATATTTTTTTCTATCCCCATTCTTTATCCCCGATCGAGAATAAACTAACCTCAAAATCCATTGACCCGAAATAAGCTAGAGAGAGAGAGACATAGAAATAAATATGGCTGGAAAGGAGAGGGTTCCAATGGTGGCAATGGATTCAAGGAGAGTTCCATGGAGGAGGGAACTGGTGGGAGTTCTTATGGAGAGTAGGGCGTCACTCCCACCCATGATCATGGGAATTTTAACGACAAAGATTGTAGCTTGAGAAGATGAGATTACTGCTCTCCTCTGTTTCTTGCCATAGTTCTGCCATTCTCAGATCCTCCCTTGTTTCATGTCACAACTTGGATTATTTTGTTTCATTGATGTTTAGAAATGGATGGTTGCGTTCTTTTTCTCGTAGATCATTGCTGAAATCTTCTGAACATACTTGTTGATCTTTGCCGTCTGTGCTTCGGTGACGGTGAACTTGAGCAAGAATGGCACTGTGACATTCCCCGGCATCTGCATTGCTTGGGGGCTCGCCGTCATGGTCCTGGCCTACTTTCTCGGGCACATCTCCGGCGCCGACTTCAATCCGGCCGTCACCGTTGCTTTCGCCACCTCCAGCCGATTCCCAAGGAAACAGGTCGTTCTTTTGAGTTTGATCCTAGAAATATAACTTTAGAGAGGATTTCATGTTCAGCTAGATCGATGCTGCTCTTGTATAATTTCAGGTGCCGGCATACGTTTCGGCACAGCTTCTGGGAGCCACCGGAACACTGCGTTCGCTATTCGGAGGGAAGCCAGAGCACTTTCACGGGACGATTCTGGCCGGTTCCGACGACGTGCAGTCTTTGGCTTTGGAGTTCATCGTCACCTTCTTCCTCATGTACACGCTGTTGTGCCTTTGGGAACTCGGCTACCAGCATTGACACTCCGAGTGGATGCGGCTTTCAGTAATGGCATAGCAGGGCTAGGGGTGGTATGCTTTCTCGATTGTGTGACTTCTCCGGTGTGGACCTGGGGTGCTCGTCAGACATCCGGTCTATTGTGATGGCAGAATTGCTGGCGATCCGGGGGTTGGAGGAGGCTCGTCAGCGGGGTCTGTGTTGGCAGGGGCGGATCCAGGATTTAAAGTCCGCCCGGGCTAACATTATCCTAGTGGTTTGCTTGATAGAAACTATACCAATCACAAGCTTACATTTTAATGTAATATCTCTAATGGATTTCAAAAAGTATACTTCTATGTTTCAGTCATTGTTACTCTACACAAGAACAAGAGATTATATCCAAACAGGTAATGCTCAAGTAACGTTTTCAATATTCAAAGCACATTCTTTTTTGAACACTAAAATAATTCATAAAATAATTTTGAAAACAAAAAATTGCAAGTGAGGTCTAATCTCTCAATTATGCAACTATTAACCTTTTAGGATCGTTTTTTTTACCTTGTACGCTGTAGAAAATTGCTTTTAAGAGACAAAATAACAAAATCAAGGGACTATCAAAAGCCACGATATTAACTTGAAGCCTTGAACCCATGGGTGTCATACAAGAATCAAATACTATGTGAATAAACTATATGCCTAGTAAACATTTTGACGAACGAATAAACAAATGTGAATAAATTAACATGCGTAAACTCACACTATCGAATTTGGGCCCGACGATTCTTTTGAGCACAGAGAAAAGGAGATGAGATAGAGAGAAATAAAAATTAGGAATTTGTGTATAATATCTCAGCCTGACGACCGTCCAATATTGAATTCGAGAGAACATGACCTTTCTTTTCTTCTTCCTTTTCTTCGCAAATCTACGGATTTCACCGTTGCTCAATATTGAATTCGGGACAGTTGCCCAGATTTCCTTGCCGCCCAATGCCTCAGCCGCCGCCCCCTTTACTAGACCTAGCAGGCGTTTCTTACGATGATGTCAACACCTAGCTTTTTAATTTTGACTAATTTTGACCCTTCGACTCTTTTGACGGAACTGGCTGGGCACGATGATGTCACCGACACATTTTGACTTTTTCACGAACTGCTAGGTGTCACTAACAAGGCTAACACCTGGTTTTTAATTTTGACTCTTTTTAATTTTGACTCGGGGCTGGGTGGGCTGGTGGCTAACCATAACCATTAGACTAGGTTGGGTACAATGTGCAATATTGAATTTAGATAGACTAAATTTATAGGCTTTGAGAATTTTCATGTGGACTGCCCGGGCTGCAGCCCGGTGCAACCCACTAATGGATCCGCCCCTGTGTGTGGGATTGTAGTGGAGTCAGATTCGCTACTGGTTGTGGGGTTCATTAATGGGAGGTACGATTGGCCACGCGAGCTTGAGGGTATTTTGCGAGAAATCTGGTAGGTGACGACGCAGTCCGTGACATGCTTTCTTCACATTCCCGGGGAGATGAATTCCCTGGCGCATGAGATGGCGAGTTGGGCAAGGTGGTCTGCGGCCATTTAAATGGGTGCATGCAACTCTGACTCTTTTTTTTCTTTGTTACTTTGATTTTCTTTCGTAACCCAGCCACTCATCTAATAAATAAATTTAAATATAAAAAAAAAAATTCTTCCTCATGTTTGTGATCTCTGGTGTTGCTACTAAAAACCGTGCCGTAAGTCATAGATTCACTGGAACATATCAAACTCATGGAGTTGGTGTAGATTTCTGAGCATGACTAATTCTCCTTACGGCCGGATTCCAGAACGGATTCGGGGGGCCTGCATCGCGGTACAGGAAATACTCCGCCCATCTGGACCCTCGGATTGGTCAGAAAAAGATCCGATGGTTGATGGAAAAATGGGAAAATTGATAGGTGATTTCCTAGTGTAAATCTTGATTATAAATTAAAATATACTGGATAATTTTTAATCTAAATAAGATTGTGTTTGGGCGTGAAAAATAGATACTTAAAAATGATGATTGCTGCTGATACAGTGATACAATATCAAAGGAATTATTTTGTTATATTTCGTAATTAAGTTCATATCAATGATAATTCCTTGGAATTTAAAATCTAAAAAAATTATGGAAAATTGTTGTTTAGTCTTGTTTGTAGAAGTTTTTTGCTTTCTAGTCTTCTTATAAGATCTTAAGTGTTTTAGTCCCTTTTTTGAAAGTTATAAATTTTTTATACCTAAGCTACCCTTCTATTATGGCAGCC
>OY986973.1:2258540-2436040 GCA_963920575.1 Narthecium ossifragum
GGGTGTACATGGACGGGCCGGTCTGGGGCGCCATTGCCGGGGTGTGGGCTTACAACCTCATCAGATACACGGACAGTCATCTGCGTGATATCACCAAGAGCGGCTCTTTCCTCAAAAGCTTAGCTAGAAATTAAATGGCTCTGCGAGCTAATGAACAAATCCATACGTGTCTCTCTCGCTTTCTTGCGGTGTACATAGCGAGAGCAATATTTCTTTTGGATCGTAGATTGGGATACATGGGTAAGGACATGTATGTTGTACATGTCTTTTAATTCATAGATATCTACTGATTGAGTCATGTAATTCATCGGTAGTGTTTCACCAATGAATTAGATCAATTCATCGATAGTGTTTCACCAATGATTAAAACACATGGGACTACACTCCCTCGTTCTAAAATAAGACTCACTCTTTGGTGTGGGCTATGTCTCCGGAATATTTGCAAAAATGGCAGCCGCTGCGCATCAATTAATGCACTCTTTTAAGAGCAAGATCCACCAAAGTTGGTGATATCAAAGGTTTATCGAATCTCTTTAAATGTAAATAACCTTTCTTTTTAAGATCTATATATTTTATCGACAACATTATAACTTATAAGAGGCATGTGTTACATCAAATCATGGGGATCTCTCCAAAAGATTTTATATTGAACGATGGAAAGTTTTTAAGCAAAGGGTGGAAATCAAACATGCAAAAAACCGTAAATTTAACCAAAAATAAAGAAGATACTTAGAATGGCGAAGGCTCTCTTTTGTGCAGCAGCAGCTGCCATTTTTGCAACGTTACGCGCCGCCGACCATAGCGGCTGGGACTCCGCTCACGCCACCTTCTACGGCGACATCTCCGGGCGGAGACACCATGGGTTAGTATCATCATGTTTTTTTTATATACTACAAACAATATGTATATAGCATTAATTATTACAATCTAGTTATGGTGAGAGGTTTATGGAATCTCTTTAAATGTAAATAACCTCCCTTTAATATTTACTATCCATATATAAGCGTTATTCACTGTATAAGAAATGTATAGAAAATTATACATTGGACACCTATAACTTACCATCCTTGAGTTGGTATAACTTTATTAAAAAACTCACTGAATTATTGATTTTGATAGAGTACATAATTACTATATCGGAATTAACTTAAACAGTGGCGTCTTTTTAAGATTCTTTTTGGATTAATTGGGCCAAATGGCTCAGTTACAAACCCTAGAATTGTCTTCCCTCAAAGCTCTGCCCAAACTGCCAACCAGCAGGAGCTACGTTATCCGACTGCACCATCCTCCCATCACTGGTCTTCACCCGGAAAGACAAGCTCTGCCCTCCCAGTGGCACACCAGTCACCCAGTTCTGGCCCCAGGATTGGGACATCTGGATCCAATCGCTGTTCGAACCCTTGATCGAAACAGCATTGACATCACCGGCACCTCCAACGTTATACACTAACACTTCAATCCAGTTAGGGTTCCCCTTGATCTCGAACCTAATGCCACCACTCTTGACACAAGGCACCCTCCGGAACTGGACCGGGACGATGCCGGCCTCTTTCTGCTTGACGATCTTCAAGAACATCGGCATGGAGAGATCGAAGTGCTTGCGAGGAGGGTTGCACCAGCCACCGTTGTCACTGGGCTTGCTGGGATCAGGTGGGCATAAGTTAGTAGCTGTTACAGTGATACTAGTCCCAGGAAGGCACCACTGGGGATCATTGTAGCACTGCAGCTGGTAGCACGCACCACATGTGTAGCCATTGTTGAACAGGACTGTGCTCAGAGCTGTTGTCTCTAAGCCATAGCCCTGCTTGTAATCTCTTCATAACCACAAGCTCCACCTGCGCATATATGGTTAAAACAAAGATCGATGCATATATATTAAGTCGACACAATCCAAGAATTAATGTACGATATACATGTGACTGAGGATGTCCGATCCAAGTTATGGATATATCAAACGATCAAGACAAAGCCACGTGAGAATGGTGATTATCGAATGATTAGGAGAGAGAGAAAAAGGAGTAGTTGGGGACGATGGTTGCCCATGCCAGGTGACTAGAAGGCACCTAGTATATATATATATGGAAGAACATATGATGGAAAGACTCACCCATGGTACCACTTCCGGTAATGTCGCCATAGAAGGTGGCAAAGGCAGTGTCCCAACCACCTTGGGCAGCCACCTGAGAGGTCAGGAGGAGGAAAGCCACAGCAGCGATAGGAACTAAAGCCATTTTATCCACGACTTTCTAGCTCTAAAACACTTGTATAGCTTTGGAGAAACCAGGCTTGGATTTATAGGCAAAGGCCATGTATTTAAGGGAATTAATGTATGGTGTAATGGGTTCCCAAACTTGCACCCATCTGCCATACATATATGGATGGCGATTAGAGTGTGATTTGCTGTAAATCACTGGTTTATTAAGTATATATGAATACATATATTGAAGATATTACATATGTGATGCTGGCTAAAGTAATGCATGCAATAATTTGTATCCACTTATGTTTTGCGAGGAGGTCATCTTGCATGGATTTGCTAGTTCTCGTGCAAGTATGCAATTAATAGGACGCGTTGATCCTGCTGTATAGAATCAGTTTGGGTAAGTGTCATCCAATTTGGTATTTTTCATACCATATTCTTGGTTGCAATTCAGGAAAAAAGAACAAGAATCAAGAAGCATTTATCAGTTGCTTCATTAAGACCCGTTTGAATTGAGGATAAGATAAGTTTGTATGTTTGATAAAGTAAAAATTATGTAAACATTAAAGGTAGTTACGTAAGATTATGAATAAAGTATTTGGATGCATAAATGGAGTTTATGCATACTTATCCTCAATCCAAACGGACCCTAATTATTATCATTGTTTAGGCGTGCGTCATCTACCATTATCCAAACCTACATAAACATAGCTACGTACGTACATTCGGACCGAGCAAATTGCGTCAGGACATCACACACACCTGTCCAATCCAAACGGACCTAAGTCTCATGTGAAGGAGTGATCAGGGCATGTAATTTGGTAAGGGTGCATCGAAGGTGTTTTTATGCCGCGTGATGCATGTGTCAGTCAGGAGCGGATCCACATGTAGGCTGCATCGGGCTGCAGCCCGGGCAGCCCACATGAAAACCCATTAAGAACCCTGGAAGGAAACCCATATGCTAAAGGTGTTTGTTTACTGACCTAACCCATTAGCCTGGGCAAGATTTCTAGTCTAGCACATTAGCCCGAGCAGGCTTATAATCCTGGATCCGCCCCTTGTGTCGGTAGAAATGGTCAAATTGATATATAGTTTCTACCTTGAAAGCCAACATGAGGTGCCTCGGACTTGTGCACTCTCTAGCTGCTTTCTCAAGCAAACCAATTAGACAGCCCATATATATAGCTAGATAGCCCTGAGTAGATTGAAGACGTACCGTAGTGTTGGAGGAGGAAGGGAGTGAGAGTGAGTGAGAAAGCACGTCACGCCCACGACTTGATAGTTGATCCCCGTCTGTGTGGATGGATGCAACCGCGCGCCGGCGGAGATGGCGCCGCCACGTTGTCTACAGCGCGCCGGCGGAGATGGCGCCGCCACGTTGTCCACGTCTGTGTGGATGGATGCAACCGCACCTCCCCCTTTTAGGAGGCTGATTGGGCTACATGAGTCATGACATGTACAATGTACATATTCATTCAATTGATAATGCATTAGTGATTCATTGATCTAATTTATCGATAAGATTCTGTCAATGAAATCAATCAACCAATCAATAATATACTATCGATTAAATTATTAGTATAAAATAGTGTGCAATGTAATCAAATACCTAAAACTTTATCCCGCCTTTCATATATAGCACCTCTGGTAGTGGCACATCAATACCCCCTCCTCCATGCGCCGCTGAGGTCGCCGCTTTAATTAGGATCACCCCAATTAGTAGAGATTAAACGAGGAGACCAGTCGTCGTCGTCGCGTCTCCATTCTCGATATCATCTATCAACAATGAGTATTACGAGGAGAAGAGTGACGGGGCTCTCCAAGAAGTGTTTTAAGATGAGCAGCTAACATCGAGGCACCTCGTCGTCCAGAGGGGTTGCAGAGAAGATGGAGACCCTCAAGGAGTTGATACCATCCGCCGGAGATGGCGCTGCCGGCGGTGGTGGGGATTTTATGAGCACCGACCACCTCTTTGAAGAGATGGCGGATTACATACTCCGTCTTAGGACCCAAGTTGACGTATTGAAGAGATTGCTAGATTTCTATACTCCCGAAGCTGTGAGCATGACTGCATCATAAATTCATTCTTTTAGAGTTCTTGTTGTATGTTTTTTTTGTTGTTTGGATTTTGTGTACATTTATTTTGTGCTATGAAAATTTAATATCATAGAGAGCTTGAATCAAGGAGATTTTAAACATTTAATTGGGTACTGAAAGTAAAGCCACATTCTCGAAACATTTTCTTCATACATGGTGGCGAAGTATATCAATGACGAGTAAAAACGGTTCGGCATAACCGTCCTTTTTATAAAATTAATATAATACAAATTAATGTAAAATTAGATAAGATTAATATCACATGCGTTAAGACACTAAAATCTATTTATTATATTTAAAGGAGGGATTCAATTACTAATATAAATCATAATAGAATAGTAATCTAATCTAACTATGTATAACCATAGTCACGAATCATGCTTTCTCTTTTATAAAACCGCATAATTTGCACAGGAATCCACTGATTGATATATATATACATACATCAACCTTTTTAATGATGCTACCTTCTTCTCCACAAAAATTATCCCTTTTGAATTTCTTCATGGCATTGGTGAAACAACGGAGACGTTTTTGAAGGATGACCCTCGCTCCCAAGTCTCCAATTCCAAGGTCCTTGTGCCTGTAGGCCAATAAATTATGGGGTTCAAGGCTTTTTCTCATCTCGCTGGCACAGATGCACCATCCATAAAAAACCTTATCAAAGTATATCTTCTGCTAACTTGTCATCACTATCTATCCTCGAGATGATTTCTTGGTGTACTGTTTGATCCACTTTAATCGAGCTGTTATATGGACCATCACAAAGTAGGTTGCCTACCAACAAACACAGGAAAAAATTCATCAGATATCTAGCAGTTATACAAGGCACCGACTCATGGGAATATCAGGAACAATTAGAATTATTGCAATGACGAAAAATTAAATTGGTTATTAAACAATTTCACGAGAATTTCTTCAAATAATGTATGAAGCCTGTGAACATACAGATGAACGAGCACTTCAAATCTCTAGCCAATTTGGATAAATGTATGAAGCTTGTAAACATATAGATGGCCGTCGAAGGCAGCATCCATTAAAATTTGCTCCCAAAAAGGGGGCATAACAGATGAAACTATCCAAATCTCTAGCCAATGTGGACAAATTGGGAAACTTATGACAGCTAAAATATTCTCCAGCAGCGGCATATGTAAATTTCAGCGCTTTGGACTAGCTGTCCTTGAAATCCCAAAGTAATTTGTCGTCAGTCCCATAATTGCAAACCTGCCAAAATCAAGAGGTCATAAGTTCATTAGCATTCTATGTTCAGATTTAAATGGTCATTAATGAGGCTTTGTATCAGCTTGGATTGGAATATGAAAATCCACAGGCATAATCTGTCACAGAAGTTGTGCAGGTCAATGCAGAAAGGAGAGATGCACATTCTAATTGTACATTTACATAAAAAGAATCATACAATGAATGAAGAATAGATGATCTGCAGAAGAACTATAACAAACTTACTGTATCATGACAATGCAACTTATTTAACTCTAGCTAGGCTCCATATTGAAGATGCACATATACAACATCTCTGATGCACCTCAAAAGTCTATATTTCAATTTGACTTGTATATGGTAGCATGAAAGTACCCTGCTTATGCTTGCACATAGAGGTAGAGTAGGCGATCATTCCAAATAACACAATAAATCAACAAAAGGGACATTAATCATTTCAGAACAAAGAATGCATCACAAACTTTTTCATCCAGAAAATTCCACATGACTCCATGCATACTTATGCCATATCCAGTGAAGCTAAAAATGTTGTTCTGCCTATAAAGAGTGTCAGGATAACCACTGGCTACTCAGTGCCCAAATATACACTACTCGATCCCATTTAGTTTCCTGCCTCTCCTAAGTTTGCTTCAGCGTTTACTGAATCCCGGGGATTTTAGACATCCATGTGTATGGAGAGGCACTGGTTCGACTACATCAAACAAAAGTTGCATTGCTACGATACAGATAAGTATGATGAAATCTAGTTTTGGGTCGAAGTTTCCAAAATGAAAACGACGTGATAGATGTACCTCCCAACATAGAAGCTTACAAGCAGACAGACAGAGTGCATATAGATTCAGTGTAATGAAGCAGTCAGATACTAGAGCTTCTGCAGCCAATATGCTTGAAACAACATAAGTGGTAATAACAGTCTCAAGCAATTGCATGTCTCGACAAGGGACAGAGTCAGGTATCTGTATCATCTCCTTAGGCATGTGTTGTTATGTGAAAAGATTTTTGTATCTTTTGAGTCTAGCTTGTGACTCGGTATTTTGCTTCTTTATTGAGGTACTCTGGGTGGTTTTAGCGTCCGTAGGATATACTTCTCCATTTGTTATTTTTCCTACTTTCATGATACCAGTGACCTTCACCTTCCCTCCAGTAAACGGAAAAAACAAAAGAAAACAAAACAAGTGGTCATAACATCCAAACATAGCAATAATTTAACAAATGTGTTTTATCTTGAGGCCCTTATCCCAAATCTTCGCACTAGATCACCCACAAACAATGCCAAAGACTCAAAACCAGACAAACCAGAGTCTGGATGACTAGTTTTATGATATGTGCGCTCTCACAATCAAGAGGCACAAAAAAATTAGAGAAGATGAAAAACCTTGGCAAGCTGAACTCAAACTAACCATCACACCATGAAAGCCTACCATGCAGGATTTATGAAGATAATACGCTGCCAAATCTAAATAGGAGACAGGTTTCTGGTTCATCAAAACAACTTGAATGGGTAGTGATGCGAGAACAGGTCCTTGGAAAAAATTTTGATTTAATTTCTACACAAAAAATCTCAATAACCAGAAACGTCTAACAGGCTGCGGGGAAACCCACCAGAATTCCAATAACCATGAGTATCCTTGTAGGTGCAATTATTCATGTAGAACAAAGATAAGCATCAGCAGTTCGAGAGCTTTATACTTACATCATAGCCATGGATATCTGCTTGAGATCATTTTCCCAATTCTTCAAGTTCGCAAGCGACTGAGCGCAAAAGATGATAGCCAGCCATGAGCAGAGCTTATACTGCAAGAACAACGCAAGACATGAGTATCAAAAGCTACTCAGAAACCTTAAAGATAAACGAAAGGCTATACAAAAGCGCTATGAACCCAATTACCCATATTTTCGGGATAACACAGCCAAGCATATAAGATCTCATGGTATGATTAGTCCCTCACAGACTTGGCTGTCAACATTAGTTGAATTCGCGCTAAAATCGTTTAGGAGAGCAAAAAAAGACAGAAAAACACGGTTTTTCTTAACCTAATACCCGCTACTCATACGGATAATTCACATGCTATGATTAATCTCCCGTGAACTTGGTTCTCGATGTCAATTGATTTCATGCTGACATCTTACACAGCACGAAAGCTGAAGGAGAATGGATATAGGGATGTAGGGTTCGTAGATTCGTACGCGGAGCATGACGCCGGTGACGGCGAGGACGAGGGCGAAGAAGCTGGAGTAGTCCATGGGGAGATCCTGAGGAGACACCGTCGGGGCTTCGTACGGTTTGGCCATCGCCGGCTGCCTCGGATCGTTGGCGGAAGGGATCGCTTCCTTCATCGCTTCCACCCTCCTGTTTGCCTCTGCGACTAGTCACCGTCTCGTATAGATCTCCTTTTATTAACCGAGAGATCTGAGAATTTTTACGAACTAGGAGCGGCCCACGAATGCTTTGGGCTGGAGATGGACATGATCAGTCCAGTCCAAATTAACGGCCCGGCGCACATAGCCCAATTAATATGGCAATGGTCTGGGAAACCCGAGCCAAGGACAATATTTTATAATTTAATCTAAAGGTCTTATATGATTATCTAAATTGTATTACAAAAAAGTTATAATATAGCTAATTGAGTTTGGCTCATGAGCTTATGAGCTGAGACTAAAATAAAGAAAAAAAAGGGGAAAAAAACATTTATTTTCTTTTTTTTCCCTTACCAATAAGTAAAGCATCTAGAAAGATAAGCAAATGGACATCAGAGTTGCGATGTTCCCCCGTACCATCAACAGATGCCCCCCTCCGAAGCCCAATGCCGGAAGTTGGTTGGACTTTTGCCGGGCTCGGAGCCGTCTCCGTCCTCGTATAATCTGTTCCGGAGGAACACCGGAATCCTCCTCTTCGAGAAGCTCCTTCCTTTATCCGATGCGCATATAACGTCTTCGGCCACAGAGTCAAATGCCATCGTTCTTAGCGAATGACATAAATACCCTTCGGCCAATTTAAACTCATATAAAACTCAGGCTCTAAAATTACCACAATATCCCTAAAGAACGATGCCCAATTTAAAGGCCCAATTTTATCCATGGCCTTGGATTCGGGCACAGATTCCTTTGTTTATTGGTTTTCTTGATATTTTAGTTGACTTTTAGACTGAGGGATCTCTGGGGTGATACCATGAAAGAATGAAAGATTGAAAGATCTCTTTAAACACTCAACCTATAAGTTTAAGCTTTAAATAATGACAAGTCTGAGAGCGATTCTAACATCCACATGGATAGTCGGTCGCCACCGGAAGCATTTGTTGAAAAGAGAGATAAAATTTAAAAATTCTGCAATTTATATTTTGGGACGAGCTGACAACTTTACCGACTTATCATGGATCCGGGGGTCAGCCAATGCAAGATGCTAATCATCCGATGCATCTTGTCAATCGTTGGATGAGTTTTAATTCATCCAACTGCTACGGGCGAAGGATGATGAGAAGGGCGCAAAGGCCGAACAGGATGATGCGTGCGGCGGTGGGTTTTGGGTCCAACCGGTGATTTGGCAGCGGGTCAGTGGGGGCGTGGATCGGCTCGGTTACCCTCTCTCACGACCTCACCTCCACCCATCTTCTCCGGCAAACTCCGGCCATCCTCCACCACCAAACCCATCACCCTCAACCTTCATATCTACTACCTTTATCACCATCTCCCACCACTATCTCAACCATCCATCATCTCCATTGCTGGCGAGCATCCTACTACATACCACCCCCACCCATCTTCTCTGGCAAACTCCGGCCATCCTCCACCACCAAACCCGTCTTCTCCGGCAAACTCCGACCATCCTCCACCACCAAACCCATCACCCGATCAAATTCGGCACCGTCACGACCACTGCAACCCTCCTCTCCACCACTAACTCCAAGAAGGAGCTTCTCCACCCCAAATCGCCGCCCGCGGTTCCCCACCCCAACCCTCCTCTCCTTGACTTCCCCGGCACTATCGACGCCGGCGCCCGTGATTCTCAGCTCGTCTCCCCCGATGAGCAGCCTATCATCCCTCGCCCGTAGCCGTTGGATGAATTAAAACTCATCCAACGGTTGGCAAGATGCATCGGATGATTAACCGATGCACCTTGCATCGGCTGGCCCCGGGATCCACTTATCATGCCATGGCAACGACTTGAATAGCGACACCTCATCGCCACATCAGCATGAAGCAATTGACATGGAGTCAGCGTGATTGATAGATGGACGCTGATTGAGGTACATGGGCCATATCATGTACATTATACGGTGTCTGTTCAATCGGTTGATCAAATCCATCGATAGGATTTTATTGATAAACTCGATCAACCAGTTTGTAGTGCGCTACCGATTGAATCGGCAATGTACTACTGACAAAACAACAACTTGATGGATAATATACTACCGATAAAATAACAACTTGATCGATAGTAAGTGGCCATGCAGACACGTGCACATGCTAACCCCCCTTAACCTCCCTTATCCTCATACTTATCCCCAAACACCAAAAATAATCATTACTACTTTATCCCCATTTCACCTACCACCACCACTCTACTTTTTCTTATCCACATTCCTTAACCCCTCTTAACACAGAATAAGCTAACCCTGAAATCCCTTAACCTCCGTTAACCCGGAATAAGCTAACCCCACACCAAACGCTACCGTAGCCCCTGTCTTTGTCCTTGATGGATCTCAGCTGAAAGGAGCCCAAATCTTTATCCTTGATGGATATCAGCTCAAAAGGAGCCCACGTGAGTAGGGATGGCAATTTGCCCCACCCTGACGGGGTCTCGCCCCACACCGTCGCTAATGGGGTTGGTTCGAGGGACCCTAAACGGGTTCGGAATCGGGTTTGGGGGACGTGTGTAAAACCCCGATCGGGGTCGGGGAAGGACACCCCCGTCCCGCCTACCCCGATTGGATATTTATTGTGAGGACCATCTCCTCCAACCCAGTCCGACCGCGTTAGGTCGAGGGTCTGGCCCGTTTGGCCTTGTTTCGCGATCGGGTTGATCGCGAAGACCCCAAGGGCAATTTAATAAATTACGCCTTGACGGTTGGTTCCACACCCGCGATGTACACACACGGCCTCTGATTGTAATTTGTGTTTGATTAGATTCTCATAGGCGTTCTCGATCGGAAGATCGGAGTTCGATCGGAGAGGATCGAGACGGGCGGTTGGATCGCGACCACTGTAGCAGCCCGGCTACTGTAGCAGCCGGGCTACTGTAGCAAGGCGGTTACTGTAGCTACAGCAACACCTTTAAGAGCCCCCCTCTCCTCTTCTTCTCTGCTGGCTTTTCTTCTCTTCCCTGGCTGCCGTGACCTTACTCTTCCCTTCTTCACTTCCGTTCTCTCTCCTCCGGCCACCAAATCAAGTGCTTGAAGGCTTGTTGGATTCGTGGAAGCTTGAGGAAGACCTGTGGACTGGTTTGGAGCTGGATTAGTGGCTGATTAGCGAGGATTCAGCCAAGGAAAAGCGTATTAAGGTAGGTTTCTTATTTAAGGTTTGATTAGGGGTTGTTAGTCTTTGTGTTTGTTTGTTCTTGAGTTAAAATATGCTAGATTGTGTGTTATAGCTTGCTTGACACCTGATTGAAGTTTGGTAGGAATTGGATTTGATTTGATATGGATTTAAGCATGCTTTTCATCACTTGATTTCCGGATTTTCTGTTCTGTTTGCCTTCCTTGTTAGTGCCGTAGCATAGAAACATGCTGAGCTTATTGCTCACTCCTACCCGGGCTGCGTTTTGCAGGTGCAGACGTCAGCTCTTCTTCTGTGGATCCCAACTGGATAGGCACATGGTGGCGCGTCGTCTTTGGAGGTGTTCGAGGACTTGGGGTTCATTCAATCTTGATGAATTATTTAATGTATAATTCCCTTTTGTAAGGATTTTGAGGATTTAATATTGTATCTGAATCTTGAATTATAATTGAATTTCTATATTGGACCCCAGATCAGTTGTTAGATTAGTTGTTTTTATTTTATTGTAAATGCGCCAGTGATGATTGAGTAGAGTAGGAACCCTCACGTCTCGGCCTGGATGGGTTTTCTGGGTCGGGGTGTGACATTTATAATAATTAATATAACGATATCTTGAAGGATAGGATCATATAAGGTCGTGGATAATGACTTGTCATTTTGAGTCAATTTTGTTTGGATTGTCATTTGCTATTTTTTATTTGTATTATTTGAGACAATTTATTTGGGATGATATTTTTGAGTTGTTATTGATATAATTCATGTTTGAATCATTTCATAAAAACAAGTTTTGTTTGGATTGCTTTTCAAGATGATAACTTTTTAATGTGTTATTAGATATAATGTATTCAATGTGTCAAAAAAATTTGGGACAAGGTGGGGGCGGGATTCGGATGTGCGAGGCGGAGTTCGGGTCGGGGTGTAGTAACTATTGGGATGAGACCGGTCGGGGTGCTAGGTTAGGTTGTAGGGTCAGGGTAAGAGGGACCCGCCCTACCCCGCCCCGTTGCCATCCCTACACGTGAGGTGATGGATGGCAACGTGGTAATTACGTGAAAGGGGTGGTTTAGGAACTCCACTCCTGACCCGACGAGGACAGCGGTCAGATGTTTTGTGTTCTTCGTCGGACTTGAGGTCAGAAGCAAGCGCAGGAGCGAAGGACCAAAGAGGAGGTCGTCTACCTGGATCCAAGAAGCCCAGGACGGCATGCGACTAGCCGTCCAATCGCATACTACTGAGGTATGATCAATGGCCTAATCGCTGCTGGAGTCGACTCGATCGTCCTAGTTTTAAATTTTCGATCATCGATCTAATGCACTCTACTTGTTTGAAAACGAATCGGTCGGGATGGAGCGCGATTCGTTCTTCAAATTTTATCAGGGACTTAGATATTATGGGAATGTGATTCGTTCAGTTCTTTAATGTGTTAGATTTCACAACAAGATCACGATGATGATCATTTGCTGCTTATTCTTCTTGATAGCATACCCATCATACGGGATCACAGTTCCATGGATGTTTCTTTCACTCTTGGTTCCATATCTGTCGAAAAATTACCGAGAGTCATTCAATAGCTATAACATAGAGGAAATGTGAATCCTGGTTTCTTGTATATATGTCCACTTGTTTTGTTTTCTTTCACCGTGTGGGGGAGAATCCTTTTAGAAAGGATTTCATAGTTTTAGTGGCTGTGAAGTGCAAGATGCTACCTTCTCTTCGCAGTATAAATGGAGATTGCCTTCTGCGGGGATGCGACGTTGCGATATCTTCCTGGCCATCGACTTGTTTCTCGAAAATACTGGCTGCAGAGCTCTGTCGTCTACCAGAAGTGGCAGCCACAAATCTGTAGGAGCACTCTCGTGAAAAAGAGGTAACATTTGATGATTTATCTTGTTTGCACTTTTATATTGTTATTAGAAGTTATTCGGCTTCATATTTTATTTCTACCCTTGCAGGAAAGGTATCTCCTTTAAGAACGGTTTTGGTTCTATTGACATTAGAGTTCATGCTAGCAAGGTATAAATCAAGAGGAGGCATCTCATAATCAGTCTAATTATTCCTTTAACATGCAAGCAATTCCATGAAAATTTAGCATGACACACATTTTTTATTTCAGGGCGACTCCACCGAATTCTTCAAAGACATAACTATAGATGACAATGCCTTTTCACCAGGTGATGGTGATGGTGTAAATAAGACCAATGATGAGCTTATAAAGACCAAAATTGCTTTATCCGAGGCAAGTTCCCGACAAGAAGCCACCGAGAAGGAGAGAAATGAGCTAATTGAAGAGTTGGCTCGATCAGAAGCCAAACAACGCGAATATGCTGATATGGTAAGGCAAAATAAGGAGCTGGCGATTGCTGAACTTGAAGCTGCTAAGTCTTTGTTTAGTCACAAGCTACAAGGATCGATTGATGAGAAGTTTGCTCTAGAGTCCCAGTTGATTCTTGCAAAGCAAGATGCTGTCGAAATCGCTTTGCAAGTTGAGAAGTTAGCAGAGATAGCTTTCCAGCAAGCTACTTCTAATATACTCGAAGATGCACGGCTGAGGGTTTCCGCTGCAGAAACTTCTGCTGCAGAAGCTGCTTACCGCATTGAAGAGCAGATAAGAAGTGCTACTGAGGGTACTATATCTTCTATTGTTGCTCAAACGAGAGACACAATAAACAAAGCCTTATCTGCTGCAGAACAAGCGGGCAGCAGTGCCGAAAAAGCTGTGGCAGCTCTCTCTGGTGGAACAGGTTTAGCAGATGAGATTGTCTCACTTCAGTTTCAAAATTCGGGACTGCAGAATGCAGTTAATGATTTGGAATCTCAGTTGTTGATCACAAGAAGTGAGATAGAGAAATTGAAGTTAGAGTTGGAACAAGCTCTAGCATTGTCAAAGGCTTCTGACAATCGTGCTAATGCAGCTGAAAAAGCCCTCGTTGATCTTCAGGAGGTAACCCGGAGAAGATCTTTCGAGAAGGAAGAGGTGATCAAGTCATTATTAGAGAAAGTGAAGAAGGAAACAGCAGAGAAGGAAAAAGCGGCTGCAAAGGCTTTCAAGGTCGAACTGGAAGGCATTATGGCTGTTGTGGAAACAGCCAAGGAAACTGCACGTTTGAAGGACCAAGCTTACACGAGGAGATGTGCTGCTTTGCAGCGATCTCTAAAGGCTTCTGAAGTTGCTTTGGAGGCCTGGAGGCAGAGAGCAGAAGCAGCAGAATCAATTCTGCAAAGGAAAAGATCTCCTGGAGAAGAAGATATTACCTATCTTGTCAACGGGGGGAGGATAGATCTTTTGACCGATAATGATTCACAAAAGTGGAAATTGCTTGCTGAAGGTCCTCGAAGAGAGATTCCTAAGTGGATGGCCCGCAGGATTGGAGCTATCTGTCCTAAGTTCCCACCCAGAAAGGTCAATTTTTCTGAAGCATTGTCAGCAGATACCCTCTCCCTTAATCTGCCCAAACCAGATGAAGTGTGGTCAATTGCAGAAGAAAAGCCAGAGGAAACTGATCTGCTCGTTGAGCATGTAATAGAGAAAGAAGCCATAGAGAAGAAGCGAAAAGCTTTGGAACGTGCACTTCAGAGAAAAACTGTGAAGTGGCAAAGAACCCCAGAAGAGACAAAACTAGGTTACCTCCATATCCTCAGATTGCTCTTTGTACATAATTCTGTGCACACATAGTTTAATATAGATGTCAATCTTCTGTAAAACACTGGCATCATGACTAATTACCTGGAGTCTGGGCTTTCATGCAGAACCTGGCACCGGCACTGGGCGGGAGATTGTGGTTAGTATTTCCTCCAACAGTTATCCGTGCTCGAGTGGGTAATATTTTTATGCCTTAGAACCTTATGTCAGATGATTTTGAGGTTACTAAAACCTGCATGCATTGCAGAAGCAAGAAAAAAGTAGGATACATGAATGACCACAATGCTGTGACAAAAATTGATCTATTATATCCACATCCCATACACAAAATGACGTTATAGAGACTGGTACATCGTTCTTGTCCTCTTGCTAATTTGACAATATCTGCCATCAACTATGCGGTGATCTTCGTATTTTTTTTTTCTTTGTTATAGATCAAGAGAGTAAATTCTAGGCTCCTTGAGCTGCAGCATAGTCAGGACATGATTACATGCTCATACGACGTTATCCGGAGAGCCTGCTATTGGTTTATCTGGTGTCAAGGATGATAACTTTGACAAGCAAAGTTGCATGGATTGCCAATGGCAACCCATGGAGTGATATGATGAATCAATAACATGATAAACTGTTAATTCTAAGACACTCATATGGTTTTTAGAGACCTTGCTTCT
Organism: Narthecium ossifragum; assembly: GCA_963920575.1. Taxonomy (NCBI): domain Eukaryota; kingdom Viridiplantae; phylum Streptophyta; class Magnoliopsida; order Dioscoreales; family Nartheciaceae; genus Narthecium; species Narthecium ossifragum. The sequence goes on from OY986973.1 coordinate 2,273,881, forward strand.
TCTATAGAAAGTATCAACTCAAAAATGTATTATTTTCAATTTCATCCCTTGCAGAATCTGATATTTCATTAAGCGTAGGCTTGGAGTCGTATGCTCTAACATTCTAGGTGACATGAAGTCAATTAGATGGCTGTTTCAAAATATTCTGATGTCTGAGCTCTTAAACTGCACCATATGCGTAGTGTAGTTGTAGGGAAGTTTCATCATTATAATTAGGCTCAAGTTTGAATTGACAATGGTGAACACTTGCAATTGATCGGAATTTCCTGTTTTCCTTTGAAGTTTCAAGCTTTCAATTGGGAGAGCTGGAGAAGGAGGTGGTATACGGAGCTAGCTCCCAAAGCTGCAGATTTGTCAAATTCTGGGATAACTGCAGTATGGCTTCCACCACCAACAGAATCAGTTGCACCTCAAGGTGATGCACTACGGATTTGGTGACCTTCGTAAGCCTTATACACGAATTAAAAACTCAGTGTTTTGTGGAACAGTGGCTTTTTTTCTAAAACAAGCACATATGTGGACTTTGAGGTAGACATATGGCATAACACAGAGCATAGTGTAAAAAAAATGGTTTCATAACAAGAAGAGTAGGCATGCCTGCAAGAGATTGTAAAGAGAACTTTTTGCATACTTTGGAATAAAGCAATCTGATATTATTTCTCCAAATTGATGGGATAATGCCTGTCATTTATCTTCCAATATGTTAATTGCATGCAACATGGAAATAGATATGCAGCAGTCATTGCCGGCCTCCTTTTAGCGATGCTCGTATTTTGACCGGCACCTACTAGATTGCATACTAGGATTTTAGTCACGTGCATCACTGTAGCGCCTCGACAGGTGCTTATATGCTACAATAATTTCTGATTTGTATCTCTGTCTCTTCTCAATGCTTTTATGAGTTTTTCCTAACTAGTGTTCAGATCATGAATTGTTTTCTTAAGTGGCTTATGATAATATACAATCTGCTATTTGGTTCTGTGCAGGCTATATGCCTTCTGATCTCTACAATTTGAACTCCGCGTTTGGTTCTGTGGATGAGCTCAAACAATGTATTGACGAAATGCATGCACAAGATCTTCTAGTGAGCTTACACTCTATTTATGCTATTTACCCGTCCGATGTACAGTTCTGTATCTGAAGTTAACTGTGAGAGTTATTTAGGTGGGATCCATAGCAATTTGCTGATTAGTTTTTTGTTACTTCTAGCCATGTCATCCTTGTACTAGTGCTCCTATGGCAGAAATTTATTATGAAATGTTCTATATTTTCTTCCTAAAATACTGTTTGCAATGTCATATCATGCAATTGAATCTGGTTTTTTCTTGCTCTGTTGATCTGGTATTGGAACACTTGGTAGATTTTGTATATCCTTTAGCTTATCTTACCTCTTTAAGTATTTTTTTTGTTGGACAGGTTCTGGGAGATGTTGTATTAAACCATAGATGTGCACAGAAGCAGGTTTACTGCCCTATCTGATCTCAGTTTTCAATTTATTACTTATAAGATGTATAAACTTGGGTGATCCAATATTCACTGGTGTTCCCAGCAGATCGAATATGAAAATGTCTGTTAATTTGATCTAAATGAAACTTGTAACTACCTGACAACATGTTCAAAACTGATAGCTCTACACCTGAATCATTTGCACTTCAGCCGCTGCTAATTTTCTTTTTCAAGTAGGAAAACATGGTCTGTGCTATAATAGGTTGCAAACAGTAGCTTTACGCCTTGTAATGATGCTTAACACACAGATGGTTATACCAGAACGCCCTTTGCATTTGTATTTATGGGCTATTCCTAGACTACAATCCAATTGTATGATTGTGATGCATCCTCAGCTTGATCTGTGCTTCATGTGTTCCAGAGTCCAAATGGCGTGTGGAATATATTTGGTGGTAAACTAGCATGGGGACCTGAAGCGATTGTTCGCGATGATCCAAATTTCCAAGGCCGTGGAAATCCATCAACAGGTATGAACTTGCTTACAAAGTTTAAGAATGTATCAGAACGGCTTTTTCATATGTGCTAGATGAACATCATGAGGCTTGTCGATAATTCTTCTTAGCACTTAAGTTGCTTGTTGTTTCAACGCTATTCTCAGTTGCTGCTTGGAAATATGGATATGCAAGTATGCAACTAACAAATATTACACACTCTCTAGGCTGTGTTCTGCTTTCTGCTTTACCGGTAGAGGTCTTAATAACATCTTAAGGCAACAAAGAAATATTCTTCTCTTGGCACATGATATTGTTGGCTAGATTGTCAATGAGTTGATATTGAGCATGTCCGTTTCACATTTTTCAGAAATGGTCCTTGCTGACACAAATCAGTAGCAGCTGCTCAAACTAGCTAGCTGTAATTTATTAAATACTTCTTGGTATCTATTTTTTGCCTTGAGATTTATACCTGAGCTCTCTCATAAACTTTTTCTGCTAGAGATTATTGAACTTTCCATTGTCCTGTATCCAGGTGATATATTCCATGCAGCTCCAAACATAGATCACTCCCAAGAGTTTGTTCGAAGAGATATAATGCAGTGGTTGAATTGGCTTAGGAACGATATTGGCTTTGATGGATGGCGCCTTGATTTTGTTAGGTCGTACATTCTGAACTTTTTTCTTCTTGCCTACTTCCATTAAATTGTGTGGCTCAATGGCATGTGTGCATGCGGTAGTGCTTTTGTGTGGTCATGCAGTTTAATCATTTATTGTGCATTCAATGCACATTACATGCAAATCCGATTGTATCAAGCTAGGTAGCTAAAAATTTTGTGTCTCAAATTTTTAACTTTTTTAATCTGAAAACATGTCTGCATCCCTAACCGTTCATTGGTCTGTTCAAATCCTCACAAGAGCTTAGGTTAAGACATTGGATAGGTAAGGGATAGTATTAATTTGCTTGTGACACTGGACTGCCCCTTCCAACTTTGAAATCTTCAAATTTTTAAAGAATACTCACATATTATTATGCAGAAGATGAGAAGACTCAACAGTTGTCCCAAATATCCTCTGAAAAAACCCCTAAATCGCATGTTTTTGTGACTGCCAATCTTACTTGAGGTTTGCTTTTCTCTGCAAATATATTACTTTTATTTTCCGGTTATTGCTTTCAGAGGATTTGCTGGTGAGTATATCAAGGAGTATATTGAAGCGTCCAATCCTTCATTTTCCATTGGAGAATTTTGGGATAGTTTGGCTTATGAAGGTGGCAATTTAAGCTACAATCAAGGTACCCCGCTCATATTTTTTCCAGTGGCTTAGTTTCACAGAGTTCAACCTTTTTGTTATGCATTCCAATACCAAAAGCTTATATACACACTGTTGTGAACTTTCCAAAACAGTCACATGGTATAAAGCCCGAGGGAAATGCCGAGTGATTTATAATTTGCACACGTGTGAGTGTAGATTAATAGTTTGGCCACATTATCCACTTAGCAGATTTGATGGCAATGGCGGCAGTGGAAGTCTTTTCTTTTCTTCAAATTCTTTGGAGGTTCTTTTGGAATTTTCTAGATGACATCAAAGTGAGCAGATATTGTATGTAGTTGGCTCAATAGGGAGAACTAGTATTTGTTCCATGAGTTCCATATAAAGTACCAGTTGAACGAGCTGGTGCCATTGAACTTTTCGAACAATGCCGAAGAGGACATGTAGGTGCAAAAGTCTACTGAGGAGCTAGTTATTGAATGCATACATTCTAAAGACAAGAGTCCATCTCATGTAAAATTGTACGGAATATGAAAAGATGGTGAATATGCTAGACTTTTGTGGATACTTTTTTCGTTTGCAGGCGATAATTGAACCTATAGAGATCAGGATATCATGCTGCAATTCTTTTCATGATTCTTTGAGTTAGTTATACCCCAGACTGAATATCCGTTTTGGGCAAGTAACTATATATAATGCAAGCTAATCTGATGCTTGTAATATCACCACCTATATAGATGCTCATCGGCAAAGAATTGTGAATTGGATCAATGCCACGGGAGGCACTTCATCTGCATTTGATGTCACAACGAAGGTACTTAGCATTCTAGTCTTTCGCATTTGGTTTCAGCATAAAATCTTCTGAGAGAAATGGTCAATGATATTTGGATAGAAATGATATATGTACAAAACTAACTGAATCTTTTTTACAAGGTGCAACATCTTAACCAGTTGTTGAGAGGTTTGCTGTCTTCTATCTCTAATGTGAAAGCCGGTTGTCCTCAGGCTTCACGACTGCCAAATGAATCAGCAGTACATGCAAAGTCATATGCATGTAGATACCTTCGAGACACTGCTATTCTCACTTGAAGACAAAGATGAACCGCAAAATAGGCCTTCGATTGCTGTCCCATTTAAACTGAAAAATTAAATTGTCTTATCAAGGCTGGAGTATATTGAATTTGAATGTAATGACCGCATCATGCACTTTTAGGGTTAAAAAAATAAAGGAAAAAGAGACAAGAACCTTGCCAATACATCAACATGTTGAAGTTACAAATATTAAATCATTATGCTTTATTGAAAGCTAAACACTGTTAATAGGATCTTGGAACAAAATTCATACTGTAGGAACTTATATGGTGTCCAACAAACAGGCACACACATCTCTAGCTTTCTCTCTCTCTATATCTACATCTACCTTATTTCTTGGTGTGCAGTGTGAACGCTTCTTTACAAGCAGCTATATTTTGCAGGGCATACTCCACTCTGCTCTGCATAATCAGTATTGGAGATTGATAGATCCTCGAGGGAAGCCAACTGGAGTCATGGGATGGTGGCCATCACGTGCTGTCACATTCTTAGAGAATCATGACACAGGATCTACCCAGGTTTGTTCACCTTTGGTTGTCATTAACTTTGCATTTCTCTTCGAACTTCACAAGCCCTCAGCAGTTTCCATGGAATAGCAGAAACTCGACACCATAGTAACTTTTGTCTGATCCATCAACCTCTACCGCATGAATACCGCAACCCCTATAATTCCTCATTCTGCATGTCATTCCTGAGAATTACATCGAGGTATTTGACTTTTCAAGAAGAAGAAACCATCTTGTGCAGTTCTTGATTGTTTAAGTATACAAAGCTATTGCATGAAAAAATGAAGCTCAGAGTTAATTCTTCTTTATCATCTCATCTCAGGGACATTGGCCATTTCCCCGTGATAAACTTAGACAAGGATATGCTTATATTCTTACACACCCTGGGACTGTAAGTGACTGCACCAATCTTGAACTATTTTATCGTGCCAAAAGACTACTATCTAACCTAATCTTTGTGCATCTTATTGTAGCCGGTAATATTTTATGATCACTTCTACGACTTTGGTCTTCGAGAGATCATCGTAGAGCTAATTGAGGCACGTAATAGGGCCGGAATTCATTGTCGAAGTTCCCTCAAGATATGCCATGCAAACAACGAGGGGTATGTGGCTCAAGTAGGTGGGACTCTTTTGATGAAGCTTGGACATTTTGATTGGAATCCTTCCAAAGAAAATAATCTGGATGGGACCTGGCAGAAATTTCTTGACAAGGGCACTGATTACCAGGTCTGGTTGAGACAGTAAAAGCTAAATTTACGGGAAAACAACACAGGCTAGACAATCCTTCTATTTATACTGTGTATCACTTTGTGTTGAATTCTTATACGCAAAGCACAGCCATTTCATCCGGCATTTGAAACAATTCTACATGTGCCATAGGCCCAACATAGTCTCAGTGCAACTTTTGTATTCTTAGTAGTGCTCTTACTCACAGAAGCAATGTATTTCTATGTCATTGTAATAAGTCATGTAGTCAACACACACAGAAATGATGTATTTTAATGCCATTCAATACAAAAAAAATTGTATTTGATATTGAAAAGATAGTTCTCCCTTGTAATGCTTGATGGTGATTTTACACACGGAAATGTTGTACTTTTATGTCATTTGACTCAAGTACTTGGGATTGAACGGGGATAGCTGTTGTTTTCCCTCAAAATTAGTTGCCACATATTGCAGGAAACTATTATGTCTTGGATAGGCTATTTTGAGTCACTGGTGGAGATACAGCCATACAGGGGATCAGAAATGAACATTGACCCAGCCTAGCCTGTTGTCAATAGATCCTGGTCCAGCCCGAGTCAGACATGTTGTTCTCATTGTGTACTTTAAAATTTTCAGGTCTGGGTCGATTATTGTTTAGGGATTCCAATGGTTACTAATCAAAGATAGCAGAATACATTCATGCATATAGTAATGATGATGCATACCATCTTTAGAAAACTTTTGAAGTGTAATCAACCTTATACAGCCAGCTAATACTTGCCTTAATTTCCACAAAATATTCAATACTGGCATACTTTACCTCGTGATTCTTGTGTGACTAAAACCTCCATTTAATAGTTTTATTATTGAGGGATTTGGCCGTCAAAGTAGTGCTGACATTTGTTATTAACAACGATCGAATACCGGTGTGTCTTGATGGAAACAGACTCGCTGTTTGTCGTGAATATGCTACAAGAATGGATTCTTTGGTACGGTCATGGTGCATGAGATTTGGTGAAAGTGACGTGACTTTGTGAAATTGGAGATTAGATACATCCCAAGGGTGAGGATAACGCTCGTGCGAATTTGGTGGCTAACGATTAGCGCTTCCAGGCTATGTTTTGTGAGGAGGAGACTATTGGGAGGTCTGTCCTTAGTCGTCGACTTGGTTTCTGAATTACCTAGAGAGTGGAGCTTAACAGCTTAACTTTATAAAAAATAAAACAAGGATTGGGATAAAAAAAATCAAATTATCTAGACTAAACCACATTTTCCTATTTTTTCTTTTTTCCCTGTTCTTTTCTCTCCCCTCTCTCTCCTCCAGCCACCCCTCGCCGGCCGGCCGTCCGTCTCGAACCACCTTCATTTCCGGCGAGCTCGTCTTCTCCGGCGATCTCTCAATCATCACCATCACCAACACTCCGCCACTGTTCCAGGCAAGCCACGGCTCCCCCGACACCTCCGACGAGCCCACAGCCACCCCTCACCTCCATTTACCGCGCCCTCCACCATCCTCACCATTCCGGCGAACCCAACTCCCTTCTCCGGTCAAATCTCGCCGTCCAAACCTCCCACGACCTCACCAGACCCGCTTCAGCCTTGTCTCACTCCTGCACGCTCCGATTCCGGCGAGCCCATCCCGCAAGACTAGCGGCGGCCTCGACTCCGCCAGCAACTCCACTCCGAGCACCCACCCCTGCTTCCGTGACTTCCCATCCCTCATCGCCTTCGGCGCCGTCGCCCCCGACCTCCACGACCTCCGTCCTCACTCGAAGACCATCCCCAATCTCCACCCTCATCCTGGAACCGGCGCCGCCACCATCAAAACCCATCACCCCTGACCTCCAAACTTCCACTTTATCCCAGATCCGGATACCCCAGGACCCTCCGGCCTCTTCCCGATCCTTTTCCGGCATCGCACCGCCGCCTCGTCGCGCGGCTCGTCTTCTCCAAGTGAACCAGCTCCACCCCTCTCCTTTCCGCCTCCCACGTCGCCGAATCCGGCGATCCAATACAGTAGATCGACTCCCCACCTCCCAACGAATTCTCCTCTACCAGTCCATAGCTCCGGCGAGGTCCCCTTGCCGACGATCCAAGTCCGGCGAGTCTCAGCCGCTCGATGAAGCCTAGCTTCCTCTCCAACAACTTGGTCTAATCGGGTTGAGTGAGACTGGTTTGACCCGATCTGGCTCCACCCTAACGTGATTGAGTCATTTGGGATCATACCAGACCCAATCTGAACCAGATCTAATCAGCAAGATCAAGCCATTACTTCAAATCAGAATTGATTGCAAGCCGGATTTGAGCTAGATTCCTGCCATCAAATTTACGCATCAATTTTAGCATAGCAATTTTATATCTATCTAACATATAAAATTTTGATCCATCGCCGACACCCACATGAAAAATTGGACTGTAGTTATCAGACTGAACCGAACCAAATTCATGTAAAAAACAAACCAAATCGAAAAAATTGAAATATATTTCTACTTTTTTACTCTACAATATAAAATATGATTATTTAGAAAAAATAAAAATAAAAAACAGAACCGAACTTTTAAAATTAAAAAACCGAACCAAACCAAAAAAAAATAGAAAACCCGAACCGAATCACTCAATTCGGTTTGGTTCGGTTTTGCTCTCTTCTACATGTGCTGGTATTGACCTTCGGTGAGCTCATTTCGTTGTCGATCCAATTTCATATTCCCGCCAATTTTATCGTTCTTCAAATTTTATATTTCCATCAATTTTATCTTTTCTCTTTTTACACCTCAAATTTGCTGCCTCCGACGCTGATCAGACATTGGGATCAATTTCTTAGGTCACTGTGAACCCTCCTGTGCGGATCTTAACCTCCGCCTCATTTCGCCGTCGATCTAATTTTATCTTTCCTCCAATTTTATCTTTCTTTTAATTTTATCTTTCTTCTTTTTATACCTCAGATCGCCGTCTCCGACGCCGTTCTCGCCAATCAGACACTTGGGATCAATTTCCTAGGTGCTCTCGAACCCTACTATGCCGGTCTTGACCTCCGGCGAGCTTATTTCACCGTCGATCCAATTTTATCTTTCCTCGTTTTACACCTCAAATCCGTCGCCTCCGACGCCATTCTCCTCGATCAGACACTAGGAATCAATTTCCTAGGTCCACGATAACCCTCTTGTGCCGGTCTCGACATCCGGCGAGCTCATTTCGTCGGATGATCCAATTTTATCTTTTCGCCAATTTTATCTTTTTAACTCCTCAAATCGCGACTTAATGTTCAATTGGATGAGATTCTCCATCAAAGGTCTCTTCAATCACCTTTGTTTTTCTTTCCTAATTTTCTCTACATTTTCCCATATTTCCCCTATTTTTCTCAGCTTTTCTCTCTCTGTTTCCTATTTTCTCAATTTCTGGTCATTTTTCCTATTTTCTCTCTCTCTCCTTTCCTTGTCGGCTCGCTCGCGGCTCACCCCACTGCCAGCGTGGCTTACCGAGGGAGCTGGGGCTTCATCGTCCTGGCCCACCTCGGCTTGAGTTAGCTCGTCCGTGACCCGACGCCACTACCGCCTCCTCGCAGCTGCTTTGACACCCGCACTCCCTCCAACCACCACCAACCTCTCCACCTTTGCTTCCTCTACCTTCCTCTGACCTCATCTCCCTCTATCACCCTCTTCTTCGACGCCGGTATCAACCCCCAAGACCACCACCTCTATCTACCACTCTACCAGTCTCCCCGCTCCACCAAACTCCAATCCAACCACACCATAATGTTCCTATCCTCCTCCCTGACCCTCCAGTAACATTCACAACCCTCATCGACGTCTCCTCCGACGCAGACCAACTCCACCCAAACCCACCTTGCTGACGCCTTCAGAACCGCCCGCCTCGGACTCTGATTCCACATTTGGACCTTGCAGGAGGATTTCTCAGCTTCCGAAGGACCCTCCGGTGTCTTCCCCGAACTCTGGCAATGAGGTTCCACTTTGAACCATCTCCGACGAGGTCTCAGTCGTCCGTTCACCATAAGGGTAATTTTGTCATTTTCTAAAATAAACATCCATGATAAACACACGTGGAGGTTATAACCTGAAAATTTTATAAGATGTGTTTTTTTTATTGTTCTCTGGTATGGGGGTTAATACTAATTTTCTATTTATTATTCGGCAAACATCGCTGGCAAAGTGTACTAATAATAAAATAACACGTGTACTACATACACTTGGGCCGTTTGGCTGCCCCGTTATGGACGGAACTGACGGTATGAACCCGCAAAACGACGGCGGAGTCTCGAATTGAACGGACACCGTGATTCTGAATTTATGGAAGAGTGATTTTAAATACACCCAATATTTTACTACATGCTACACCCAATATTTTACTATATGCACCCCTGGTAAAATCTTTTTAGTTAATACCCAACATATCCTTCAGCCATTTGACACAAATACCCTCGTTCTCTACCTCCGACCTGGTCGGTGACTTACGACTGCGTCGGCGCAACCCCAGGTCGGCGATTGATGATCTAAGGACATGCATCCGCGTTGGCGCAACTCGTTTAAACCCCGCAGTTGATCTCTTGTCTCTGTTGGAAGTTGGTGATGCAAAGACACCGTTCGGTGCGAATGCACCAACACATAGCATGCTCGGTTTGGTGCGAATGACCGAACAAACATTGCATGTTAACAAACATTGCATAGTATGGATTTATTGATTAAGGTCTCATTTGATGGCATATACTTTGGGCATGCGTCTTGGGTGCATAATATGGATTTATTCATTAAGGTCTCATTTAATATAAAACCGTTCGGTCATGATCCACCGTTCAATATAAATTGAATCGCCCAATATGACCGAACAATTATTGGTTCGGTCGACCGCCAATATAAGTCGAATCGGCGGCATCGGGGTTTGAACGGGTCGGCAGACGCATATCCTTAGGTCATTGGTCGCTGACCAGATCAAGAGATAGAGGACCCCAAGGAAGTGGTCGCCGACCACGTCGTCAGGAGGTTGAGGACGGTGAGGGTAAACTACGAATATTATGAAAAGGTGTTCCTAGCAAAAATGATGGTGTATTTAGAAGGGGTATTAGGCCATAACCCATAAACCAGCCCCCTTCTTGTCCATAGCCCCATACATCTTGCTGAAAACCCCACCTTCACAGCTTTCACATGAATAACCCAACAACACATCAAAATGACAATAATACCCTTTTTTTTCTTTTTTTATACCATGCTTTTCTCCCTCCTCTCTCTCTCTCTCTCTTCTCTCCTCCGGCGAGACAACCCCTCCCTTCGCCGGCGGTTCCCCGAGCTTCCTCCTTCCCCCAGGCCTAATACCCCCTTCGCCGGCCACCCACTCCGGCGACCTTTCCCACCTCCGGCTAACTCCTCCGTCCAAACCCAACATGAGCTCGCAGTCCCCGCGCGCGCGGCATCAACTGCAATCTCGGCCGCCGTCGCTCATCCCTCCATCTCCTCCCGCGTCGACTGCAACCTTTCATCGTCTTCGCCTTCCTCGACGGCGCCCGACGCCGTTTGATCGCCCTCCTCGCCGGAAGCCACGCCCCGAGTTCATCCCCTCTATCAGATCCGGCACCGCCTCCACCTAAACCCACCACCCAACGGCCTTCCAACGCCGACCAACCCCGGATCCGGTGTTCCCGACGCCTCACGGCCCGTCCTCCACCATTCTCCGGAACAATCCACTGTCACGTTGCCCGCCCTTGCTCGTGATCATCGTCCCCGGCGAGCAGCTGACTTGAAACGACGGGAGATGGAGAGAGGGCGTCGCCGCTTCTCGCCACACGCACTTCTCCGCCGTCGGATCGGCCGGAGAAGAAGCTCCCGATCGTTGTGGTTGTGGATCAGCCGTCGGAGACCACTGATCCGATGGGTTGGCCGGCGGTGAACCCAAACCTCAAAACACCTTTTCTCACATTATTTAATGTATATTATATATTAAATAATGCTTTTAAAATCCGAAAAAATAATAGAAAACTATATAAAATTCCAGCCGCTCCCCGCTAGTGATGGCCAAGTCGAGCAGCACCACCATCTTCTTCCTAGCCACGCCGACGCCCCCACATCCCCATGGCAGCAAGCACTGGTACAACGACGATGATGTCGATAACGGAGAATCCAAAGTGAAAAGGACCTTCGAGCATGGGTGGCGTTGTGACCACATCGACGAGATGATAAAGATGAAAATGAGAAAGATGACCATGAGCTGAGAAAGATGAAAATAAGCAGACAAAGAAGAAAATGATTTCAGAAATCATTTTCATATTTCAAAAATCATTTTCATCTTTAAGAGATGAAAATGATTTTTGAAACATGAAAATGCATTTAAAAAGATGAAAATGAATTCAAAAATATAAAAATAAAGTTACGAAGATGAAAATAGATTTAAAATGATAAAATAGAGTTAAAAAGATGAAAATGAATTCAGGAAGATGAAAATGAATTCAGGAAGATAAAAATGAATTCACAAAGATGAAAATGAATTTTGGAAGATGAAAATGAATTCAGGAAGATAAAAATGAATTCACAAAGATGAAAATGAATTCACAAAGATGAAAATGATTTTTGAAACATGAAAATGCATTTAAAAAGATGAAAATGAATTCACAAATATGAAAATGAATTCACAAAGATGAAAATGAATTCAGGAAGATGAAAATGATTTCAGAAAGATGAAAATGATTTTTGAAACATGAAAATGCATTTAAAAAGATGAAAATGAATTCAGAAATATAAAAATGAATTCACAAAGATGAAAATGAATTCACAAAGATGAAAATGAATTCAGGAAGATGAAAATGAATTCACAAAAATGAAAACGAATTCAGGAAGATGAAAATGATTTCAGAAAGATGAAAATGATTTCAGAAACATGAAAATGATTTTTGAAACATGAAAATGCATTTAAAAAGATGAAAATGAATTCAGAAAGATGAAAATGAATTCACAAACATGAAAATGAATTTTGAGATATGAAAATTAATGCGGGAAGATGAAAATGAATTTTGAAAGATGAAAATGATTTCAGAAAGATGAAAATGATTTCAGAAAAATGAAAATGGCTTCATTTTCATCTTTCATATATTTTCATCTTTTTAACTCTATTTTCATCATTTTAAATCTATGTTTCGTCCTGTTTAACTTTATTTTTATCTTTTTAACTCTATTTTCATCTTCTAAATTCATTTTCATCTTCTAAATTCATTTTCATCTTTTTAAATGCATTTTCATCCGTTTAAAATCATTTTCATCTTTCTAAATTCATTCTCATGTTTCTAATTTCATTTTCATGTTCTAATTTGATTTTCATCTTTCTAACTTTATTTTTGTCTTTCTAAATTCATTTTCATCTTTCTACCTTCATTTTTATCTTTTTAAATTCATTTTCATCTTTCTGACTTCATTTTCATCTTTCTGAATTCTATTTCATTTTTCTAAATTCATTTTCATCTTTTCAAATGCATTTTCAACTTTTTAACTCTATTTTCATCTTTTTAAATACATTTTCATCTTCCATGTATTTACATTTCTTAACTCTTCAAATTACAACTGAATTGGATAAAATTCTCCATCAATAGTTTCTTCAATCACCTCCACTTTTATTTTATAATTTTCTTTATCTTTTTCATATTTTTCCCTATTTTCTATCACTTTTTGCTATTTTCTACCCCTTTTTTCTCTATTTCTCCCGATTTTTCACCCTCTTCTTCTATCTCCACCCCCAGCTCCCCTCCACTCAACGCCGCCGCCTCCTGCCTCCCCATCCCCATCTGGATCCGGTGGTCCCGTCGCCTCACGGACCGACGGCCCCTCGCCTCTGCAACCCTACCTCCGACCATCTCTGGGCCCGATCCAGCCGAGCTCCTCCTCCCTCTCAGATCCGGTGAGGAGATCGGGGAGGTCGAAGGTCGCGAAGCCAGGAGGTCGTGACGCCGGATGTCGGGAAGATCGGGGAGATCGGAGGTCGGGAGGACGGAGGTCGCGATGCCTGGAGGTCGGGAGGATGGGAGGTCGGAGGTCGCGAGGTCCGGTGCGGAGATCGGGGAGGTCGGGAGTCGCGACGCCGGAGGTCACGTCCCCATCCGCTGCCTCCGGAGACTCGATTCTTCCATTGTTCCTACCGATCTCCTCTCTCCTCCGGCCGGCCCACGGCTCATCCAACACCTTCTCCATCGACACCGGCGAACTCCACCCAAACGCCGATCCGCTGGCTCCCACGTCAGGATCCCATCCGACCTCCTCTCCCTCTAGCTACTTCCTCTTCCTTCCCCAACGCCGATCAACATCGCCGTATCCCAACTTCGGCGACCCTCCACCGCGCAGTCCGCCACCGCGCCGCCGCCACCACCATGTTGATACCATAATTACCATTAGCATATATTTTCTCTAAAATGAAGTTTTTAGCAAATATTAATGGGGGTTTTTAGTTTTCCATGGTTTCAATTTAACATATAAGGGTATTTCAGACTTTTAGTTTATTAATATACCACAACTATCACCATAATGGGGTTTTGACCTTAAAAATGACACTAATGGGGTTTTTAATGATAATTTTTGTTAAAATGGTGTTATTGTCAATTAACTATATTTAGAATTGCTCTTTACCAAAAATTACGTGATTACTAAAATTCGGAATGTAAGGAGCCTCCTTCGCTCGATTGCACTGGTTCGACTAATTCCACGCATTTGGTGCAACCAAACGCGCCCTCGGACCCTTCAGATCTAATCTGACGGTCCTAACTGGCCCATCCTGTGTGATCCCACTGATAGAGTCTTGTGCGGGCAAATCGGGGGATCCGACGGCTGGATGGGGGGTCGTCTCCTTCCCAAAGAAGCTCGGATTTTAACTGCCTCGAGGCCTGTTTAAAGGACTCTCCTCTCGCGTTCTTCGCGTCAATTATTTTTCCTCCAGACCTGTTCCGCTCTCGATCTCGCTAGGGTTTCGAAGGTCTTGTTCGGGTGTTCACCAATGTCGACGGAGAAGGAGAGGGAGGGCCATGTTTACATGGCGAAGCTCTCTGAGCAAGCCGAGAGATATGATGGTAAGGGTTTGGGATGGGATCCCTTCCTTTACCGCTCTGCTTTCCTTGAGTTTTTGTTCTTCTCCGCTATATTTAGCCTAGTTTGATCTTGCGTGTTATTTGATAGGTTTTGTTTTATTGTTTGCGGAGGCAATGAAAAGCATATATTTGGTTGGGGTGAATATTTTGTGTCACTTTTGGTTTAAATTCGCTATAACTTGATCTATGGATGAATTTCATTTGATTGTTGTCCATTCTCTGTGCTCTTCTGATAAATCTTAGGTTTTTTACGCTTGGGCTTATGTGCTTATGTAGATTTATGGCCTTCTTCAAGTCAATGGAGTCACAAAATCGGTCTTCCTGTGTTCCATTTTGTGGTTATGTAACGCATACTGTTATCATTGAAGGTTGTTCTTTTACTGAGAACCGTCAGAACCTTATAAACTGGAGAATGGATTTGGTCACGATTTTATTTGCCGTCCTATTTTACCTTGATGCATGTATGTTTATTTTTGGTTTTCCAAGAACGATCATGTGTTCTTGTTCTGCCCTCAATGTAGGCACGAGTTGAAGCTTGATAATTTGCGTCGGATTGACTGCAAATATTTTTCCTGATGATATCTTCAGTCAACAATAGCCGGTGTGCTTGTATTTAATGCTAATCAACCTTCAGATGAACTATACGTGTATAAACCTCCCTTTTGGAGTGGATTAGCACTTAAGACCTTATCACCCTGATGCTTGGCTTGTTATGAAATGAACTGAAGAATTATGGTATTGTGTGTGGGTTTTGTTGGACTCACTTTAAATAAATTGGCTATATTCTGTTAAAATCTCCCTTAAATTTAGTTATTCCTTTGAGAAAATAATGGTCCATTGTGTCTAGAATGAACTAGTTTTTTTTTTCAACCATGTCTTGATATTTGATGCCCTGGGTGCTGCTATTATCTTGATGCAGACATGGTTGAAAGCATGAAGAATGTTGCTAAGCTCGATGTGGATCTGACCGTTGAGGAGAGAAATCTCCTTTCGGTGGGCTATAAGAATGTAATCGGAGCTCGCCGGGCATCATGGCGCATCATGTCATCTATTGAGCAGAAAGAAGAATCGAAAGGGAATGAGCAGAATGTCAAACTACTTAGAGGTTATCGTCAGAAGGTAGAGGAAGAACTTACTGGTATTTGCAAGGATATCTTGAGCGTGATCGATCAGCATCTGGTTCCTTTCTCTGGCAATGGAGAATCTTCTGTTTTCTATTACAAGATGTAAGCCATTTTCTGCCTAAATTCTCTTTTGTTAAAAAGTATGTTCTTGAATGCCTTTTCACAACTACACGCTTATCAGATGAGAATTTTAAGATAGCTTTTTGAAGTTTGCTAACAAGTCTATGATGGTTTAAAGATGGCAGTCGGCAAATAAGAGTGTCTCATTGATTGTAGTTTTAGTTGTTTCACATACAAGTGAATGGCCATAAGTGTAATGATCTCTTTGGAAATGCAGTTGACTGTTTATTTGAATGACAATGCTTGGACAAATAAAAAGTTTCACTTTGGTATTTTGATATGCATTGTAAGAAATGACTGAAGCGTTAAATTAAAACATTTGAATGGTTAAGTCTGATGGTACTTAACCCAGAAAGTAACTGCCTCTTCTAGCCTTCACACATGATCTTGCATGCATCTGTTGAATGCTATCGCAGCAAAAATAAGAATGGTTTAAATTTGGTTAGTTTTTCTGTCTTTTGTTATCTTATTTATTTTATTTGCTCCCTACTCAAAGTGTAATATGTGATTACTTCTTCTTGTTAAAATTAGCATAGGTACTTGACCTTGCTTTTTACTTTTTTCATTTAACATACACATCTATGCTTGCTTCTCTCATTGCGTTTGAATTGCAGGAAAGGTGATTACTATCGCTATCTGGCAGAGTTTAAGAATGAGCAAGAAAGAAAAGAAGCAGCTGAGCAAGCGTTCAAGGCCTATCAGGTAAATCCTGATAAATCCTCAAACTGCACTTGATCTATTCCTTTATTTTGTCTAATCTAACATTCTCTATTATTTGTTAGGCTGCTGCTAACACCGCAAATACGGATCTTCCGTCAACCCATCCAATTCGACTTGGACTGGCACTTAATTTCTCAGTGTTCTATTATGAAATAATGAACTCCCCTGAAAGGTATTTTTTGAAAAGTTTTGGTGTATAGACGTTAGCTTGGTGAATTTTTCTGCCCCCTTTTTGTCTCTTTCTTATCATGGGGAGTATATTTCAGGGCATGCCATTTAGCAAAGCAAGCCTTTGATGAGGCTATTGCGGAACTGGACACCTTGAGTGAAGAATCGTACAAGGACAGCACTTTGATAATGCAGTTGCTGAGGGACAATCTCACACTCTGGACTTCTGATTTACCTGAGGATGGAGGTACTTTGTCATGATAGTTTAAGTTCTTCTCTTAGAAATCTTCATTCCGCTGTCTTCATAGATGAACAAAGTCTGCAACTGTAACTGTTGAAGCTAGGGGGGGGCATATTCTACATAGATTGTCAAATTTGCATGCCATTTTGTCCACTTTGTATTTAGGTAATTCACTTTCAGGGAACCATAGTGCTCTTAGTCTAAATCAACATGCCGCGGTCCTATGGCTGGTAAAAAGTAGTCATAGAATCCATGAAAAGTTAACAGTCGGGCATTTGATTGTTGTTATTCTTTGAATGTCATTCCGACCATTTCTTCTGTGGTACATATGGATAATAGTGTTTGTTTATTTAGTTGGCCAATGTTGATGTCATATCATCTTGCCTTGCAGGTGATGAGGCGCACAAAGCCGAGGAGGCGGCAAAACCTGCTGATCCGGAGGTATGTCTCTGTTTTCTTAAAGCCCTCGATATTCCCAATCCCATGCTACTTACACATATTTCTGGCGTTGTGTATTGAATTAGTGTGAACTTTAAACAGAACTGATGATGACAGCAACACCACCTGGCTCAGAGCATCCTATTTGTGGCTCGCTAAGCTCTCAGGCTGCTTTTGATGGGGCCTCTGGTGTTTAAATCGGTGGTGTCATCCTTTCCATATCCAGGATCTCTCCAGCGTTACTCTTCCCCTGATATAGATCCGTGTAGTTAGTACTGCTCTAGTAGTGGGTTATAATTAGGTTCTTTTAAATTTTATTTGGAACTATTTCTATGAATTAAAGAATTTTATAATGGGTTTTAATATCTATCAAGCCTGTTTATAATGGGCAACCAAATGCTGATAACTGAAAATTTACGGGGATATATTTTTGACTAGATTAGGTGGGGTGGCGTTATCCTTTAATTCTTTGAAACAAAGTTATAGGAGTTGATTGGCTGGGCCACTGATGCAACAGCAAGCATGCATGATGAGCCACAATGCATACCATAAGAATACAGCAAAACTCTTGTCATTACTCATTAAGTTGGCATCCTGCACTTTCTGTCCCTATCCGTTATTTCCATTATTGGCTGGTCACGCAGGTCGGTTTCTCCGTATCAGTCTATTGGCTGGTTCCATCTGTGACGAAGGTCACCTTCAGGGTGCCCTAGTAATTCAAATCTCAATGATTGCCTGGTTTCTCACCAAGAAAGAATCAAACTTTGAAGTTCTCGTCAATGTGTAGATCATACGGAGATCATACATACTAGCAGTCAGGGTTCCTAAATTCCAGTATGAACACACAGTAAACAGTGCTGACAATCAATGCATATGGATTGCA
Organism: Narthecium ossifragum; assembly: GCA_963920575.1. NCBI lineage: Eukaryota > Viridiplantae > Streptophyta > Magnoliopsida > Dioscoreales > Nartheciaceae > Narthecium > Narthecium ossifragum. Next base: position 2,292,156 of record OY986973.1, read on the forward strand.
TGGACTGATGGCGACTACACATGGGTTTTGAGTCTGTTTGTGTTATACATATCACTAGAACCGTTAATGTTAGGTTTGATAGAGTCGTTAGATGGTGTCGTGGGCACCAGTTTTGTTAGGCAATCGGGGGAAGGGCTAGATGCCCTCCCAATGAGTTTGTAAATAATCTTTACTCTCAAGCTCGTAAAATAAAAAAAACACATGGATTGTAGTATTTGAAATACAAAGTAAAATAGAAAATATAAACTAAAATTAGAAAGCAAACACATAAAAACATGTTCTAAACCAAACACTCCCCATATTACCAAATTTCATGTTTTAGTGTGTTCAATAAATGCCCGTTTTGTATACACTTAATCTCGATCCGTCCCGTTAACGATCCGCTTGCACTCCCATAGCGGATAAAAAAAAAGGGATTTTTACATTATGGTATGCTGCATTTTCTCGAATTCCACTTTGATATCATCGGGTTTGAGATTTGAAATTCGATACCACCAAGTTATAATACCATGACAAAATGATATGAGTCCCCATCAGCGTTACGTGGCATGATAGTAAACTGGTTACGTCACACGCACGTGACCACCATCATCCCTTCCCAGCACGCGAGAGAGAGAGGACCACCACTACCAACACACCGACTCCACTTGTCGGAGCTCCTACCATGAATAACAACGTGAGATCGGCGACGTTTCAGACCTCGATGCCGCCGGACGAGATCCACGGCGCGACATGGGGCAGCCATGATTACAAGCCTTCGATGGCGTCAACTCGTGCCGAACCAAAGGAGACGGAGACGGAGGCCGCAGCCCGGAGCAAGCATAACAACGCATTGTATTGGGCATACGAATGCATTGAGGTCTTTGGGAGATCTTGTTGCTGCCTAGGCAACGGATCCGAGCGACGATGGTTGTGTTGCGAGAGCTTTGGTGCGACAACGAAGGCAGCGACGTCATCGACCGCGCGCTCTGGCAACAACGGTAGCTCCATATTCTCGTGCTTAGGACGGCGATGGTGGAGTGCGACGGAGTGATCCCCGGGTTGTCGCGACGGCAGTAGCTCCATATTCTCACGCTTAGGACGGTGACGGTGGAGTGCGACAGAGTGATCCTTGGGTTGTCACAATGGCGGCGTTGGAAAGCGCAGCTACAACACGTGAGAGAGCGATGATGGAGGCGATGCCACCCGCCATGTGCGAGGTCTCGGAGATCTCACTTCGACGGCGTGTGCAAAGGGAGATCGGGAGAGGAGAAGAAAGAAGAATGCGACGATGGCGACACTGACGTCGTACTCGAAAGAAAACATAGGAGGGGGAAGAAAGGGGAGGGGGAGAAACAAAGGAAAGAAAAGAGAGATAGGGAGGAGAAGAAAGAAGAAGAAAGAATAAGAAAGAACAAGGGAGATCGGGAGAGAAAGAGAGAGACGTTGAAGAAAACATAGGAGGGGGAGGGGGAGAAACAAAGGAAAGAAAATAGAGATAGGGGAGGAGAAGAAAGAAGAATAAGGAGGAGGAGGTGGCTTGGGAAGGGCAAAGAGAACAGAACGGGGAAAAGAAAAGAAGAAAAATAGAGGAGGATAAGGAAGAGAAACACGTCAACACACTGGTCAAAATTAGACATATGATTCTTTATCGTCAAATTAGTGTAACGACGTAGGGATCTATATTAAAATACATTAATGTATAAGTTAGATGTATTAAATTGTAATTTACAAAGCGTGTGGTATCAAAATGCAATTAAGAGGAAGTGCAAGGTATTTACAGTAAAAGTTAAAAAAAAAATCCGAAAACTCCAAATTACCCATTTCTGAGGGCAGCGATTGGCGCGGAAAAGGCTACAGTTAAAGAAATCCGCATCGCATTCAAACGGACGGCATCGGCGCAGTCTCCAACGCCCCTCGTCCATCGCGATTCACGGATGGGCGAGCACCGACGGTTGGATCGGTCTCCCCCACCACCACTAAGTTCTCGACCTTCACCCCTCCACCTCACATATAGCTATTTGGTTATAGCTATATATACACCTCTTGCCTTGCCTTTTACGGACTTATTCGCTTCCGTCCTCGATTGGCTCCTCTCTCTCTTGTTCTCCAGTTCCCCTCTATTAGGCGCTCTAGGGTTTCGAAGGTCTCATCTCGCAATCGATCTCCAATGTCGACGGAGAAGGAGAGGGAGGGCCATGTGTACCTGGCTAAGCTCGCCGAGCAAGCGGAGCGATACGATGGTTAGGGTCTATCTCTCAGATCCAAGATCGAAATTCCCTTATTTTTGCTCTGTTCGCTGGTTTGATTTGTAGATTTAGTGTCCTCTTTTTGTTGTTTGTAAATCAGGTCCTAAACTTAGTGGTTATGTATGTGATTGCAAATTTTTCTACCTTTTCGACTTAAATATGGATTAGATCAGCTGATTTTTGACGTATTTATCATTGTTGTTACCTTTGGAGCTCATGATGCTATGCGGTTTAGAGCTTCTTTTGCTTTATGTAAGATTTCTGGGGATTTCTTGCTTGATCTACCGTAGATCTGTTTTTGCTCGTTTCAAGACGCCGGGAAAAGTTTTCTTGCTGTTTTTCACTCTTTATTCTTGATATCTTTGCAAATATATGTTCGAATCTCTAGTATATTTAGCTTGGACCTTTGTAGCTACGCTAAAATTTCTCGGATGCAAGTCTTTGGTGGAATCGCAGGTGGTTTCCTTGTTAGGTTCTGTACGATCTCTCGGATGCATGCTTGCTAGAGTTATATGCTCTTTCTTGTTTTTGATGCATCTGTACCTGTGTCTTGAATCAGTGTAAATAATCGGATGGGACTTACCATTATTTTTTAGAGTTTTATATCTTTTTCTTTGTGTTCTTTAATGGCGGAATCGCTACTTCGCTGCAGAAATGGTTGAGAGCATGAAGAATGTTGCTAGACTCGATTTAGAATTGACAGTTGAGGAGAGAAATCTCCTTTCAGTGGGTTATAAGAATGTTATCGGAGCTCGCCGCGCATCGTGGCGCATTATGTCATCAATTGAACAGAAAGAAGAGTCAAAGGGGAATGAGCAAAATGTGAAACTAATCAAAGGCTATTGTCAGAAGGTAGAGAATGAGCTCACAGATATCTGCAATGACATTCTGTCTATTATAGACAAGCATCTCATTCCATCTTCCACCACTGGAGAATCTTCTGTTTTCTACTACAAGATGTAAGTGTTGCTGCCACTACATAATGGGTTAAGTTTGTTTTTCTTGTTGTGTGTTTATGCAAATGCCTTTATGTCATTATATACTAACCAGGCGCAGCGTTTTCAATTTGACAGAAATCACTAAGTTGTGTTCTCAGTTGTTTGTAAAAGTGGCATGTTCTGTACATTTCATAGGAAAGGCAGGGCATTTGATTTATCAATGCATTGTGTTACTGCATTTGTTAATATGCCATCGTCTTGGTGCTTGATCCTGGATTGATTTGTTCGGCAAATTTGTTTGGCATCAGTAGCAGACAAGTGTTCCATTTCTTCTGATTTAGGACAGATATATGCTCAATGTTGATTAGCTATCTGTTATATGTTGTGTTAGTATATGGCGATTTTCCTATTGGCATTTTACTAGAGACACTATTGAAAGAATGCACACTTCTGTTTTACAGCTTTCACAATTCTTGGAAATGCCTGATTTCTAGTGTTATCTTTGTATTATCATTTTTTTCCCTGCTTTAGTTAATTGTCGAATACTTTGGTTACTTTTATTGAAATTTAAGGGTGCAAATTATGTTTTCCTTTATGAGCATTGTTGGTGCTGTCTACATCTTATGCCGAATTTATAATGCTCTTATTTGATCTGAAGATTTCCTTGTCCTGATATAGCTCATCTCTGATATGTTTCTTTGCTGTGTATAATGCAGGAAGGGCGATTATTACCGCTACCTTGCTGAGTTCAAGAATGACCAAGAAAGGAAGGAAGCAGCTGAGCAATCTTTGAAAGCCTACCAGGCATGTCCAGAACATTACAATCTACTTTGCATAACCATCTCTAATTGTATCTTTTCTGTTTCATCAGGCTGCCTCTAACACAGCAACCACAGATCTTCCATCAACCCATCCTATTCGACTTGGTCTTGCACTGAACTTTTCTGTTTTCTATTATGAAATCATGAATTCCCCAGAACGGTATGAGATAAAGTCGCTTAAGTGTGCCATTTTTTGATTGAAAGCACTTTGCTATTCTTCTTTTTTTCTGTGGAGTGACGAAGGACTAAAACTTACAGGGCCTGCCATTTAGCAAAGCAAGCATTTGATGAGGCTATTGCAGAGCTGGACACCTTGAGCGAAGAGTCATACAAGGACAGCACTTTAATAATGCAGTTGCTGAGGGACAATCTCACACTTTGGACTTCTGATTTACCTGAGGATGGAGGTACTGTGCATTATTAATTGTAGCTGTTTTTTAAAGAAATCTAAAGAACTTGTTTTCTACTAAGCTGAAAGTGTTCGCCATATGAGTATTTTACATTTCTAAACTTCACAGCCACCATTCAACCTGTGACTATTGACCCTTTGTCATGTTGTTGTATTGCTTTAAATGCCAGCTTTTGATTTAATTTCTTCTTTTGCCACATGATATTAGAATGCTCACCACTCGAAACCAGAGCTCTTGGTCTGCACATGCTGATTGCTAGGTTTATCAAGATAGAATGAGCTAGTACATAGTTGCACATCTAGTTATCTTCAACCTATATAGTGCTCTAGTTCATTTATTTAAATGCTTTAAGCTCCTTTTATAACCAAGGCATGCATTGTTTCAAATTTTGCACAATGGTTGAGATATGAAACTGAACATTCTTCAGGTGAGGATGGACCCAAGGGAGAGGAGGCTACTAAGCCTGCTGAACCAGGGGTATGCAGTTACTTATCCGTCTTCTTAGGTCATTTGTGTCAGCTGACTTCTCATTGCATCTTTACTTATTGTTAATGTGATTTCCTGCAGCAATGATGGTGATGAATATCAGGAACGTCTTCTTTTTGACTGCCATTTTGCTTTCTCTCTACTGTGGTACTACGTACTTCAACTTGTAAGGGACTTCTTCCGCCCGATTCATCCCGTATGGATCCGATGGTTTTTTTTCCTTTCTCTGTTGGATATGGGCATAATATGACTTGGTTAGCCGGGGGAGCATAGTACGGTATGCTCCCTTCAGTAATATTGCAGTGGGAATGATGTAGCGGGTTCATAGGTTATTATGTTATGATGGCCTATGAAGCTTCATATTATCCCCCCTGTTGCTATCATTTTTGTGCCTGCTCGTTTGCTTCTAACATGTATCACGTTGTTGTGGTTGAGTTTAGTTTTACTCCATGTTCATCTGAAAATTTCTAGGTCCATGCCACTAATGCTGTGTTATATAATAGCCTACTTATTTAGGTACGATCCTTTAGATGGAAATTCCATAGGAATAATGTTGATATCTCCTACGTTTGTCGTCTTTTCTGTGATTTGAGTAATCCTTTTGTGCCTCGTTTGCATTTTTCATGCATTAGTCGATGAGAAGGCTATACTCTACCATGGCTATATTTGGGGCCTGAATATTTTTGAATGCCCTTTACTCTTAAAAATATTATTAACTCTAAAAAGACGCAGATTTAATTATCGTTGTTAGTTATTAGCTTTAACTTGGATCATTTAGGAGCCCCGCAGCCCACACGAGGGAGTTGGAATTGGAATCTCTATACCTGAGCTTCTCGTGGGTTTTAATCTCGGGTCCACGAAAACGTGCTGAATGTCATACGATAGTTGACTGACGGCCCTTTATGCATGGAAGAGTGATCCAAATCTTTAATTGGAGTTTATTGGCAGCTGTGATCCTTAGGGCCGGAGCTTATTAGACTTAGAAGTAACAAGCCTGCGTTTCCTATTGCCGGTTATTCCAATTGCTTTTTTACATCCAAGAGTTGCATTCAAGCTGGATAGCAGCTGTTCATGCTTCAGAAAAAAGAAGAAGAAAGTGTCGAGACGTATGATAGTGGCATCGAGATTTAAGACGAGCGTAAGAGTGAAAATTATGAAGTGAGTGTTGGGAAAGATGACTCATGCTTTCTGATATTTAATAGCGAAATAGTGGGGGAAAAAAAGGAGTGATGATAGATGAGAAGTGAGAGGCACATTTTGTATCATTCAAACGCAAGACACCGGTTGGTATGTTTCAATTTCTTCTCCACTTTTTTACACGCAAACAGCCCCAATGGGAGACTACTGTTGAGCCATATTTGGTTGATATCAACAACGACTAGTTTCTATCCTTTTTCCATTGACTCAATTTTGATGAAAGAATCCACTTCAAACTCCGGCCTTATATTACCTGGCAGTGTTCCAAAACATCCTTCCCTCCTCAACGATGATCTTGCAAGCCGGAATTCAAACCCTTGGCTGCGTAAGCTTGTTAATAAAATAAATCGGAACTACAAAAATCACCTTTGAGTAAAAATCAATCATAGTTCTTGAGTGCTCCAGAACTTCTCAAATCCTATTCGTTTCTGCGGCGGTAATGCGCTAGCTCGTGAATAAAAGAAACCAGACTATATAACTAGAAATCAGATCAAACAAAAATGGAGTTCAGATGGACGGGGGGGATCCGGAGAACCTTCGGTGGAGACTGAACGGCCTGGATCGCTCCATTCAATATAGATTCTCGCGTACAGGATCAAAAACAATACTTCTTGGAAACCTTTGCGCTGACGTATATATAAGATACACGTACGTGTATCAAAGCCACACCGATCAATAAATTTCATGTATAACACCCATAGTTATATTTGGAAAATACCTTAAGTCGTATCTATCAACCCAGGTGTTATTTGGAGCTAGCCAATTAAGCAAGCTTTATATACTTGTATTAATACTTGCTATGATAGTTTTGTACTTGGTCATTGATTCATTGCTGGCAATTGCTTCCATATCTTGGTAGACATAATGGTATTCAACTTGTGGCCTAACATTTTTCCAACATGATGTTACACATGTAGTTGAATCTAGCTAGTTATTTAGGCTCTTACAAAATAAAGACAAGAAACCTAGAAAAAGGAAAGAAGTGGACCACCTAGAGGTCCAACCCCAGATGACTAGATGAGTTCATGGTCACTCACATAGTCACATACACGCCTCTTTAGCATTAGTTTACAGACATAGGACCATGGCAGTGCTGTAAAAAACGAAACTCAAGTGGCATGAAAGCATCTTAATACCCAACCCCAAAAAAAAAAAAACAAAAAAACAAAAAGAAAGCTGTGTATATAGATAGATATTCTCTCTCTTTGCATGACACATGTGAAGGCTTTGATGGCTTCTTTTTTGTTACGCGACTTCGCCAACATGGGAGGAGTCAGAGAGTGATGAGGTCAGAGGTTTATATCATAACATAGGATATGGATTTGATTGAAAGGTGCCACGTGAGATCATTCCAATATCCTGGGACCTGGGAGGAAGGAGGATCCACGTACGGCTTGGCTTTAGTTGTCAGCCCCCCCCTTCTTCCAGGACGACGTACAGGAGATCACATGTCTCCATCTTAGATCCGTAATTTTATCCTTTTAAAGACCCACAGAACATTCCAAAAGTGTGGGAGAGAAAGTTGGAAACAGACTTCTTAATAACGAGAGATGAGTGTGATGCAATAAATATATAAGGGGCAAATGGAAGGAGCAGCATCATCCACCCACGAGTTTCCTTTTGTTTTATTCCTCCTGCCCTGCATGCATGCATGCATGGCTGGCATTATATAATTAACGGCCGTGTAAGCCACCGTTTGCCTGAGAGCATACGTAAGCAGCTGCTGCATGGTTTGTAAACATACGGTGTCTTTATAATAACAAAATACCGTATTATAATTTATAGAAGGAACAGTGATATATGTTTGTTTTATTAAGGTATGGAGGCATACATGTTTCCTGGAGTCAATGTTAATAAGGTAGGTATGGTGTTTTGCTTAGGGAACAGCACATCATATATTATTAGCTAGGTAGATTCTTATTGGGTAACATTTGGTTTTAAGAGAGAGCTAGTGATACTGATAGCCATGGTTGGGATTGGATTATTTAGGTTTGTGTTTGTAAAGATTTAATGCTTGGTGAAACAATAGTGTGGTAATAGCTAGTGGAATATAGGAATTAATAGTTGATATATACTGGTGATCAATAAGAAGGTGTCTTCATCACGGTTTAAGTTTGTTCTCTCCCAATTAACTACACCAATGTGCATGCAATATGCCACCATTAGTCATGTCATGTCATAGTTATAGTTCTTGCAGGCAAAGCCTAGGAATGAGGCTGCTCCTTTTTATTCTGATTACTTCATGTTGTTTTTTGAACTCAAAGGAACAAATATCTTATATACTGACGTCTACAAATTAACATGTTTATGTTAACAATATAAAATAACATCTACAGTGAAAAAATTTAAACGCTCTCATCATAACCTTTAGTCAACGCTAATTATAAGTAAACTATTTTCTCTTTCAGAGCAACCGTTCGAAACCTCCCCTGATCGATCTAAAAGAAAAAGGAAATAGAAAAGAACCATTGAATTTTACTTAATGCCGGAAAAGAGTTAGTCCAAAGGATATATATATATATGGAGGATAATTGTTCACATATATTGGCCCACAAATATTAAATAAGTCACCATAATTCTAAATATTGGCCATAAAAAAAACTCAATCGACATCAAACATCTTTAATAAAATAATTAAACGAAATACAATCGATTACAAGCAATCTTATTATTATTATCATCATTAATCCAACCCAGCAATCTATCTAATCTAATATAGGCTAACTAATCTCCATCTCCCCCGTCAACACGGTGCCTACCGAGGGGACCCGATCAATGCCGTTGGCGCCCCTCTCGGGCAAGAGGCAATTATATACTTACCGAATTGGACGGTCTAGATCTGCACATAGACATATGACCGCACCTATATATTAAATGAAGGCCCATAGAACGGACGGTGAGGAACGGTAGTTACCAGTTCAGCCTAGTCCAGTAGTCAACTGAAACGAGATTAGAGTGTGCTATAAATATGATTTATTTCCAAATTTAATTTGTCTTGGAAGAGAAAATTTAGACTGCATAAAAACTATTTTTCTAGAATATAATGGAAATTATTGAATTTATGCTTTACTATCAGCTCAATTTTGGGGACAAGGGGGGCTGGGTTTGGTAAAATAATTTCACCTTTTTCACTTATATTTTCAGTTTTTGTTTTCCAATTTCTAGAATATGTGTTTGATTTGGAATACTCGAAAACTATTTTTCTAAAAATAAAAACAGAAAAAAAAAATCTAAAATACATATCGTCTTGTCCTCGTAAAAACTTAAGCATTTTACCCTAGCTTAAAATTCCTCGAATACAATATAACCATTAAATTAAATTACGACGGCTCGATATAAATAATAGTTACCCCAATGACTTATCTTTATTTTTTTAACCCATCAAATTAGGAACAATTATTAAACCCAAGAATCCCAATCCACCTGAACGGCGACATCTCATATCAATGCCTCCAAAATACCTCTGCTTTTCGTATTAAATTCCAAAGAGCCAAATTTATAAGTTCTGTCAATCATGTGTGTGATAAGGGTGTAATTATTACTCTCAAAAAAAATACGAGGGTGACTTTTTTAAGAATCCCAATTCACCATCGTGGCGACATCTCCTATCAATGCCTCAAAATACCCTCTACCTTTTCTATTAAATTTCAAAGAGCCAAATTTGTAATTTATGACAGTACATGTGTGTTTGGTAATGGTGTAATTATTACTCTCGAAAAAAAAATACGAGGGTTATTTTTATAAGAGTGATAATTAAGGGGTAACATTTACGTATTAATCATGTTTGAAAAGAAAATGTAAATTTTAACTTGTAATACTCATATATCAATAAAACTCTACTATTACTTTATCTATCTCTCTTACTTTATTTCTCTATGCCTTATCTCTCCTATTTTATATATCTCTCTACTTTCTTACTCCATTTACTATCATATTTTCTCTATGCTTTCTCTCTATTATTTTCTTTTTTTATTTTACATAGAGAGAAAATAGGAAAGAGAAAGTAGATGGATGAAGTAGAGAGAGAAAATAAAAGATAAGAAATTGAGAGAGAAAATATGAGAAAAGAAGTAGAGCGAGAAAATATGATAGATGAAGTAGAGAAAGAATAAGAGTGAGAAAGAAGAGAAATAAAATAGGGGAGCAAGTAGAGAGAAGGTAGAGAGAAAGCATGAGAGAAGAAGTAGAGAGAGAAAACATGAGAAGAAACTAGCTAGGAGAGAGGAAGTGAAGTGAGAAAAATAATAGTGATGAAATAGAGAGAGAAAATAGAGATGGAATCGGAGAGAAAATTGAAAAGAGGTAGTAGGAGAGAGAAAGTAAAGAGAGTCAAGAGAGAGGAAGTAGATATATTAGTAGCGAAAGTTTAGTTAAATTATTACAATAAACTAAATGATGGTTTTTTCCAAGAAAATCCAAAGAAGAGATAAACGGCAAAAATATAAATATGAATAAGTCTTTTACTCCATGTTACTCACATCTCATATATATATCGTAAAATGTACTCCCTCTTTACTCTATTATTAAGATATATTTTATCGTAAAGTAATTTTTACATTGTTATTTTAAATATAAATAAAAGAGATGAAAATTTATAAATTCCCTGCCAAACACACCCTAAAAGCGGCCAAAAATCAAAAGTCCAAGAAGACAAAATGACGTCATAAATCCCTCCCCCCAACCCAAAAAAAATCCCTTGCTTTAAAACCACTAACGGCGTCCCACGCCGTCAAGCTGCATCTTTGAGCACGACACTTGAGGCACAGGTGTCGAGCGGTGGAGTCCAGCGAGAGTAACAACTTGCGGTGGCCAACGCAGCTAACCCAGAGTGCCCCCTCTTTTCTCTCCTTCGAGCTCCTCTTCTCTCCCTTTCCACCTTCCTCTCTCTCCCTCTCTCTCTCACCTCTCCATCTCTCTCTCTCTCCCTCCCCTCCTCCCTCCCCTCTCTGGAGCTCTTCCTATCTCTCTCTCCCGCGCCTCTCTTCTCCGCCTTTTGGCGTATCTATCGCACTTTCTTGTTGGCCGAGGGGAGCAGCGGGTGGGACGACGGCCTCAGTGGCGGAAGGTGGAAATTGCTGCGGCGGAGAGCCATTGGTGAGGTGGTGCTTTGAAAGGGTAACCATTTTTCTTCAGAATCGAGCTCATCAGATCTAATTCATTCCCGTTTCTTGATTTATCCGAACCCTAAATTAGGGCTCCGATCCCGATCCTGTTGGGATCTTGATCCCGCTGGGACGGGGTTTTAGATAGTCCCGGTTCTGAGAGGTGCTGATGAGGCGTTTTTAGCTAGGGATTTCTGGGCCTTTGGCGACCGCTTATGAGGAGCCAATACCCGGGAATGCCTCAGCCTCACCAAAGGCAGCAGCAGCAGCAGCAACAGCAGCAACAGCAGCAGCAGCAACAGCAACAGCAGCAAGGGATCAATGAGATGCAGTTATGGAAGCAACATTTGATGTACAAACAGCTACAGGAGATCCAGAGACAGAGGCAACTTCAGCAACTAGATCAAGGGGAAAGCCAGCAGTTTAGCCAGGTACCCACTGCTTCAAGCGGGTCCAGTAGCGATGCATCCAAGTACATGTGGTCAAATGAGCTCCTTGGGGGTGACTCAAGGAGACCTAATAGCTCTCAGGCATTTGTTGCTGAGAACCCGAATGGATCACAGTTCAAAGGGTCGTCGGCAATGCACAGTATCCCAAATGGGTTTGAATCAAGTCATTCCGTGGGGTTTTTTCCGCAGCAACTTCAGCAATTGTATGGCACTCCAGTTTCCACTAGTAGGGGATCAATGAATCATCACTGGCAGTTCAAAGGGATGTCTCATGATAGCATTGATTCAGGGGCCAATGCTTCAGGTGGTAACCAGGAAGAACACACATCAAACGAGTTAGCTGCATTTGATTATTTTCAAAGCAATCCGAGCGTGGGAACAAATGAGGGCTTTCAAGGGAAAAACTTTTTTGGAAGTTCTCCGGTGCAAGGTCTAAAAAGTAACACAACGACAGGAAGTGTCCAACATTATGGTCACCTCTCTCGAGGTGTTCAGGCTCAGGAAATTCAAGGTGTGCGAAGCCAAGACAGTTTGGTGGGGACCTTGCAGGAGAAGGCAGAAGGTCAGGTTGGCCCTTCTGGTGGTGCCTCTAATTTAGACCCCACAGAGGAGAAGATCTTGTTTGGCACGGGTGATGATAGCGGTTGGCTTGCTTCTTTGGGGAGTAGTAATGTTAATGCAGGAGGTTGCATGCATGGGAATTCTCTACAGAGTACAGATTATTTAGGTGCATTTCCTTCTGTCCAGAGTGGGAGCTGGAGTGCTCTTATGCAAGAGGCTTTAGGGCCTTCAAGCAGTGACACAGGGATGCAGGAGGATTGGAGTGGCTTGGCCTTTGAAAAAAGAGATCTGTCGACTGTAAACAATACCCCTGTGCCGAGCAATCCTGTGAAGCAGCAAGCAAATTGGAGTGATAAGAACATCCAGAAGGCACCTTCATTACCATCAAGGCACTTCCCCTTGTTTAGTGATGCAGATGCTAATCCAAATATCCAGAGTGCCCATGCTTTTCAACAGTCTGCTACCAATTTCTCATATGAACAGAATGAGGGATTGCCACTTGATACTTCCCATGAAACATTTCAGCAGTCAAATAGAGGAATTAACCACAGGCAGGCAGATCAGAGCTACCAGCAGAAACAGTATATGGCGGGTAGTCCTCAGCAGCAAATTCAGGCCGATAATACTACTAATAGCATCTGGCCAGGGCAAAGGTATGAACAGTCTGCAAATGCTGCATACTCGACAAATGTGGAGCTTAATCCGCAGGGCATGTGGGCTCACCAGCAGAAGGCATCCCTGCATGGTGCTAGCAGTCAGGTTGGTAAGAGACCAGCTGGGAGGAGCATCAACGAGTCAGTGGCACCTGTTGGTGAGAATTCTTCACAAATCCATGACAGTGACATGATGAGGATGGTGCATATGGAAAGGGATCCTAATGGCAGCATGTTGAAGATTGGTGGGAACCAAATGCCCCATTTCTTCTCAACTGGAAATACAGACTCGGTTAATTTTACCACGAGCAGTCCTAATACACGCCTAAAGGATTCTTTGACGGGTAAGTTTGCTTCTATGACTTCAAAAACTCAAAACCTGAATGAAAATATGGATCAAGAATTACAAACAAGTGCTGATCACACGGAACATGACCCTGATAATTCTTCTATGAGATATAAAGGGGATGCAAACCCAGCAAATTACCATCATCAGCCAAGCAGGGACCTGCAAGGATGTGGGACTATCTTGAACAGTATGAACAGAGGATCAGGCGAGACAAGCAATGACAGGCAAGGAATTAACCATCAAATTGGGTTGTTGGCTGAAGGAAAGTCGTCCGATCATTCAAGATCCAGCCAGCACATTTATAGTGGATCTGGTGCAAGTTTAAGTACCTCATTATCTGGCAATAAACCCCAGACTTCAGTTGGTGGCGTCCAGAAGTCTGTTGGTCAGCCCAGTCGAAAGCCTCCACCGCATCGCAGGTTTCAGTATCATCCAATGGGGAACTTGGAGATGAATGTGGAACCTGCTGATTCTCATGATGACACAGTATATCCTCAGCACCCTTCTCAGTCGATTGCTCGAGGAGTAAAAAGTCAGGAGCAAGGGTACGCTGGACACGCTCATTTTGCCAGCCATGTTTTCAACAATCCTATGGATAGGGCAAAGGTGGATACTAAACTTCTTGCAATTGCTAGTAGAGGAAATTAACTTATACGCTCCCGAATATATCTAACTTCAATCTGCAGGGTTCTGTGGCCGATTTGCAAAGATATGCGAAAGGAGCAGAGGAGATCAAATCCATAGGAACTATCTCTGGCCAGGATTCCTCAATATCTGCCTCTTTGGGAGGTTTAGATTATGGGTCCATGAATAAGCAATTTGGTCAGACAAGGTAAATAACATTCTATTATGTTGCTCTTTTATGCTGTGAATTTCCCAACCTCTTTTGGATTTATTGATAATGTTTTGTTTTACAATTGCATTGCTAATTCATGGCAATCTCATTTATGTTGTTGATTGTTAGATTATCTCAATGCAATTTCTCTGATGATTTTGATCTACATTGTCTATGGGTTTTCAATGCTGTGATGGGAGCTTGTTGTTGGCTCTCATCACAGCATTTACGTTAATCTCATTTATGTTGTTGATTGTTAATTATCTCCATGCAATTTCTCCGATGATTATCTCATTTATGTTATTGATTGGTAAATTAGTTCCATGCAATTTCTCCGATGATTTTGATCTACATGGTCTATGGTTTTTCAATGCTGTGATGAGAACTTGGTGCTGACTTGGTGTTAGCCATCCTATGTGTGCTTCCTTTCTAATAGTAAATGAATCCTGTACCTTACAGTCAAAATATGCTTGAGCTTCTTCACAAAGTGGATCAATCAAGAGATAGCAGTTCCGCTACAGGCTTCTGTTCTTCTGATGTCATTAGGGCATCTGAGATATCTGAAGCAGCTGCTAATGACAAGGATGTTTCTCGTCTGCAGCATAACCAGTTTTCTGCATCTCAAGGTTTTAGTTTAGGGTTGGGTCCACCATCTCAAGGGCAATTGGTTAGAAATGGTTCTTCGCCGATAGAAACTTCCTTCCAAACAGTTCCTAACTCTTACTCGAGAGATTCAAACTCAAACGGAGGTGGCAAGAATCAGGCCTGGCTTGCACCTTCCACTTCACAGTTCCTGCCTCCTGCTTATGAGGCCCCTCGAAGAGAAAATCAGGATAATCTTTCAAGTTCATCTGGGCAGACATGTAAAGAAGCTTCAAATCCAAGTATGGAGGATAAATCCATGATCAGAGCATTCTCTCCTCATCCAACTATGAAAAATCAACTTAAAGAGCAAAACATCTCTAGTGGGTCTGAAGTTGCCCGAATGGCGCATTCCCTGGATCAATCTATGAGAAGCCAAGGTGGTGAAAATGCTCATGATAAAAATGCTCCTCAACCTTGGCAGACTCTTGACTCTCATGGTAGACCTGCTACTGATCAAGCTGCTCAGGCTACACTGCCTAGTATGTCTGGTAGCATCTCCTTTCACAAAGTTCACAAACTAGCTTCTTCTTATATTAAGATACAACTTCGCTCCTTAGTTTTACTCACTTAACACAGGTCATCCTCACCTGACTAATGCAGGTCCTTTTCATGTACAAAACGCACGTCAGCAAGTCTCTGTTATGCAAATGGCATCTGTCTCGCAACCTTCTGCTACACCAGCCATGTCTCAACAAGCTGGTTTTTCCAACATGTTACATAATGTGTGGAGAAATGTATCAGAGAAGCAACGCGTATCTGAAGTGCAGCCTCAGAAGGTTAGTCCCCATCTTCCACCCATGAGTGTAGTATCTACCAGTGGGGAAACAACAACTTGTGTGCAACAGAAGCCACATGATCTGACCGAAAGAAAAGGTGGATTTGGTCATGCTGCTTTTGCTTCATTTTCTTCTAATTCACAGAACTCTAAATGCGAAAAACAGATAAATAAGGAGAGTTCTTTGCAACAAATACCTTCTACGTGGTTGAATGCTGCTCCTAAGCTTGACAGTGATTCTGAAGAGCAAGAACCAATGTCAAAGGATGGAAATTCTAGTGTCTGTATATCATCTTTTGGCCGTCAGCATGAAGAAGATCTCAGAAAGCAAAAGCATACACAGGACTCGCCACTTGAACGTGTTTGGCGTCCAAATGCTTCCTCTTCTAATCATGATATTCTGACCTCTGGACACATCCTTAAGCCATCAGATGGTCAAAAGCCGAACTACTCCCTATTGCAGCAAATGCAAGCAATGAGAAATGTAGATTCTGATTCAAAAGAAGGGGTCAGAAAGGGGCTAGGTTCAGATATAGGTGATAGTGATCGAAAGGTGGACTGGACAGCAGGTCATGGGTATACTTCTGGCCAAAGTAAATTTTTCAAGCATCCTGTAAACACTGAACTTGGTGAAACTTCCCAGCAAAGTTCATTTCCATCTGGCAAAATGCTAAGCTTTTCTTCAAGGGAAACTGAAGTGAAAACTGCAAACACATCCTCCCAGCCAACTGGTAGGGAGTTACTTCAGGATCGTACCCATCCTCGTCCAACTTCTAAGTCTGCTACCATGGAAGGAAGTGATTGTCTCCAAATTAGTTCTCAGATGACTCCCTCGTGGTTGGAGAGGCATGGAGGCTCTGAAAATGGTCTGGTTCTAGCGAGGTATGACGGGCATCTGAGTTCTCAGAGGAATGAAAATGATCCCTTTCAACATTACCTTTTGCCAAAATCTTCTGAAAGCAGGGAACGAATTGCTATTATGAGGCAGAGAGCGGACTCCAGTCAGACTGGCGGTGTTTGGCAGGGTTCATCTGGCGCTATAGCTGCCATGCTCCCTCATCATTTCCTTCCAGGTGTCATCGATCTAAATATGGTCTTGAGATCAAATAAGCGTAAATATGCACAAACAGAGCGCTTACCATGGCACAAGGAAGTGACACAAGGTTCCCAGCGTCTGCAAAGTATCAGGTGATGATGTTGGCGAACAGCACATTCTTGCTAGTAGTTAAATATTGTTATCTTTTGCAAATTTTTTGTTTTTCCTTTGCAAGCTAAAAGAGCAGATTCAAGATATGTCATTAATTTGCTCCATGACTATTCTAACGGATAGGAGTTGTTTTACTGCTGCAGTATGGCTGAGCTGGACTGGGCTCAAGCTGCCAATAGGCTAGTTGACAAGGTTAGTTTGGATTTTTGCAAATATGATGGTTTAGTTGTTGTGTTTCAAGATGCTGGCTTAGATCATTTTTCCTTTTAAAATATTCTGCAACCGTTGCTGTGTATGAAATTGGCTTCATCTATCATTGCAGGCAGAAGATGAATATGACGTAGAGGATTTTCTGTCAATGCCTCGATCAAGGAGAAGGCTTATCTTGACCACCCAGCTAATGCAGCAAATTCTCTCCTCAGTGCCTGCCACAATTCTTACTGCAGACGCCACTACAGCATATGAAAATATTACTTACTTCGTTGCCAAATTAGCACTAGGAGATGCATGCAGTGCGGTTGCATGTCCAGAAAGCAATTCTGATGCGCAGTTAGATGACGCCATGTAAGCATTTGCCTTCCATGTTAGCATTTTTGACCATGCACACAGCTACATGCTTCCCAAGATGCTACTTCTATATAGGCTGCACTTGGATGAACAAGAAATTTCCTAGAATTCCATCTCTAGATTGTATCCACAGCTATGCCTGTGCCTTTCCTTTGTCACAATATTATCCATCAATTTTTGCTTGCTTTTTTTTTTATGAGATTTGACTCCAAAGCCATTTTTTCCTTCCCAGGAAATCTGAAAGGTCAAAGATTTCTATGAAGGCAAGCGACCAAATTTTTAGTAAAGTCATGGAAGATTTCATCGGAAGGTCGAGGGAGGTGGAAAGTGCTGTGCTGAGGTATGAAGTGGCTATCAAGAAATTCTTATGTACATCTGCTGTCTGCTTTGCTTTCTGAAGTGTGTGCAAAATTGGCTCTGCTGTTCCTTCATCACGCTATTACAGTCTTGCATTTTCTGTATGTGGATTATTGTACTGGTAGACCTACAGTTCTACACATCTTTTTGCAAGCCACCATCCTTTCACCTGAAACGACAAAAACACTACCGTCACCTAATTCTCCCGTGCTTTCTGTTTCAGACTCGAAAAGAAGGCTTCCATACTAGACATGAGAATAGAATGCCAAGACGTTGAGAGGGGCTCCATCATCAACCGTTTCGCAAAGTTCCATGGCCGGTCTCAAACAGACGGGGTTGAGGGCTCAGAAAATTTCCATCGCCGGGCATTTCTACAGAGACATGCCATCGCACTCCCCGTCCCTGGAAAATTTCCAGAGGAGGTGCCCTGTCTCAAGCTTTAGTATACTAGTTAATTATTTTGCCCCCTTTTGGTGCAATCCATCTCCCCCCATCATGATATCCAAATCATCCTTTTATACACACATGAGAGTACACGTACATGGATCAGGGATTCAGGGATCAGGGAGGAAGAAGGTGCATTCGCTGTATACACAGTATAAATGAGCCAAATCAACTCTGTAGAAGCGCCCAATCTTTTTGGAAGCTAGCTTCGTTGTCCTCTTTTTCTTTTTCTTTTTTTTTGGGGCCTAGCGTAGGTCTTTGTATATGCCGTGATTTAAAGAGGACTTTGGGGTCATCAGTATCAATTTTTTTTCCTCCCAAATGGAGAATAGAGGGAGGCTTTTGAAATCGTTTGGGGGATTGTTACATGTGTCTTGCATGATTTGGTTTCTGCTGACATCTGTGTCAATCGAGACGATTCTTGCCAAGCTTCTGCCAGGTCTAATTCTTGCCAAACGTATCCTCCAAGCTCTGACATGGGTTGCTTGCATCAAGGCTCTTCCAATTTCTCAATTGACTATCTCGTTACTTGTCCTCAATGTACCTAAAAAGGAATACGAGGAGGTGTGCCCCTCTCAAGAGCCTTTTTCTAATGGACCAAAGTCTCTCACAGTCACCGGTTAGTCGTCTTAGGTGGGTAATGATAAAACGGACTTATACCTAATATCCCTAGAACAAGTAACTAGCCCGTCTAGCTCAGTAGGTAGAGCGCAAGGCTCTTAACCTTGTGGTCGTGGGTTCGAGCCCCACGGTGGGCGTCTATTGTTGTCTCTTTTTCAGTTTTTCTGGGCTCTTATTCTTCTTTTTAAGCTGGAGCCATTTCGTTTTTTTAAGGTGGAGCCACTATTTCTGATAGTTTTATCTACAAATATCCGAAATCTAGTCGACGACATAGTATTATTCTTCTTTGTATATGCCGTGATAATTTTTTAATTCATGTGCAAAATTGAAGAGCAATGGGCTTCGGATTCTCTTCTACATAGTTCGAGTCCCATGGAATCCAGTTTCCATTAAAAAATATAGTCTACAACGTTCTTCGTATTCCAATTTGTGCACACAAATGCAAGCATCATCTAGTATTGCTACAAAACTGAACTAAAACGATGGCTTTTAATTGGACGTCCATGGGTTGAGCAGTTGAAGCCGATTGATCAAGCACATCTATCTATCTTGCAAATCAGCCATTTTATGACACACTTGCAGTTCTGCTTCTCTGCCACGAAATTCCACCAGTGAAGTCCAAGCAACAGCAAAGTTCCGAAAAAAAAAAAAAAATCTCCGGAGTACATTTGGGATGAACATCTCAGATTAACTGCAACAATACCAATAAGAAACAATATCTTAGTAACTAGGTAGGACCAAAATGTAAATATGAAGCTAACAGATTTCTAATCAAAGTCAAATGAAGTAGAAGGATGAAGTGATACTGATACAAAGTAGATGTCATATTTCTCTGGATGGAAAAAACTTCAAAAATTAATCTTTGTCCCCCAAGATAAGAGCTATAAATCTCAAAGGCATGGACATCCTAGTCAAACAACAAATTTGAGTAAAATATATCATTTTTTGATTGCCTCGCAATCACATTAGAAGAGAAGCTACAATAAGCTGAAAAGGAAGGGATGAGAGAGGCAGAATAGCTAAAACGTAGCAACATCATAGCCAATGAGGACAGAAAATACTATGAAAGCAACCAAACTCACCCTTGCGCTTCACTGGATTGATATTCCTGAAGAAATGCAGAGCTTCGAATCAGCTCCTCCACTTACAATGCTATCATCTTTCCACCAATCAGTGCATAGTACCTAGATAACCAAAACAATCAAGTCAAGATACCTTGTTATCGAGCTCAGGCACAGGCAGCTTATGGGGAAAATGGATACCTTGTCTTTGTGCGAGTCAATTATTGCCAAAGGCCACTGGAACAAAACATTTACCAAGTTAGTGCAATATATGACAATGTAGGCACAAACTGAAACACAGAGTAGGTCCTTACCGCTGTTCTAAGATCCCATAACATCACCTTCCCATCATAAGAACCCGAAATCAAATGAAACCATGACCTCGAATGCCACTTGCAGGCAGTGATCCAAGATGCATGAGATGAGAACTGAAAAATAGGAGCAAGAGTTCCTGCAGAGAAAAGGTCTCCAGCTTAGGTCTAGGATCGAAAATATAAAAGAGGTATACACTATCACATTCTGCAGCACGGCACCTGGTTTGCGAGGATCCCATATCCTCAGAACAGGGTCAGAACCACCAGCAGCAATAAGTGCACAGCCTTCGCCTCCCACATCAAGGCAATTCAGCACTTTTCCACAAACCTACATTTAAACATTTAATACTTACAAAACTAATACAATGGTTGAGAATGGCATAACCAAAGGTATATGAACTTTGGACCAGAATCATTCAACATGATTATTTAAACTGCAGCTCAATTAATTTTTGGTTTTCTTTTATAAGTAAGAATCATCCAACACAAGCACGCTTACAGAAAGCCAAAAATCAGTATCAAGAATCATGGTGACGAAAGATTCTCTCACAGCAAACTATGACAAAATCAGGATAACATTATTAATGGGATATTCAGGCTTGAAATATTTCACTGGGAGTGCCCAGGGGGACTGCCATGTAAAATACGCAAACTTGAAACAGAAAAGCATGATGCAGTACCCCAAGTCTACGAGTGTAAAAATGGTCAATGAATCAAAAAAAGAAACTGGATAATGCTGAACATACCATGTTCCAAGACTGTTGACCTGTTTGAACATCCCATATTCTAATAGAATGGTCCCATGATGCTGAATAAATAGTTTGAGAATCTGGCCAGATGACTGAAGATACACATTGTGTGTGTCCCAAGAAGGTTGAAGTAGCCATGCCCTAAAAGGCATGAATAACAGTTAGCTATATATTTGTAAACCATATAGCCTAATAAAACTGAAGCAAAAAGATATCATCTAAAATTAAGAAATTTCTCCATAACTGAACATAGATGTTACCAACGGAAACCAGCTGGGCCCTATCAGAATCCTATAAACGACCATTTAACAGTAAATACAATCAAGAATACCTCCAGCTGAGATTCTTCTGAAGTTGTATTGGAGACAACCTTTCTTTTCTTTATAGACACAGAATCATCCTCTTCATCGTTTTCCTTCACTTCCCATAACTTAATAGAGCAGTCCCATGAGCCTGAACACAACTAAAAGCAAGCACAGAGCGTCCTCCGTATCAGATTCTATCTTAAAAGATAAGTGGATCTCATCAAACGTAAATTTTTTTTTGACTTTGCACAAGAGCAAGAAGGTATAAGAACTCACCATATCTGAAGAAGGCGATGAAGAGATGCTTTGTACCAATGATGTATGTCCTTTAAGCCTTTTATATGCTCTAATCTTTGTCAGTTTATCAGCATCTTCCACTGTATCAAACTTCAAGGGGGGGAGAAAATAAGTAGTGGAGAAAGGCTTCCTTAGGTTCTCCTTCATTAAAATTAGCAAATAAGTAGCCTACCTTCCATAACCTCAATGTCCTATCTTTTGAGCCAGTGGCTAAACGACAAACACTGTCAGATGCAAATCCTGCCATGATACAAAATTCTAATATAAATACAAATTTGCTTGATGTGTCCTCGAAAATGTGCAAATAACCAAATATAACTGCATACAATTGCATGGATGAATTACACGGCAGCAAGTAAAAATAACTTCTGAGGAGTTGATCAAATGAAAGGGAGCAAAGTATGCAGAACAAACCCATCCAAAAGAAAAGATTAGATCGACATAATTAGCACAGTCAAGACAATATACTGAGCCTACCTTTATGATTCATGATATTGACTGAAGTTATTGCAGCACTATGCCCTTCCAATATGTGTGTACATGATTCTCCATCTTTCCATACTCTAACCACAATGATCAAAATGAAAATAAATAAATAAATAAAAAGTACAACACAGGATGTGTGCTTTTGGCACAGAAACTGGCTTTAGGTACACATCAAAACAAAAAGATTTGAGCATATGAACTTTACCTAGCCGAACCATCATAGCATCCCGTGATGATAAAGCTGCAAGGGGAGACAAATCAGTACCAGACTATTTGAATGCCGAATAACTCATATATGTTTTATTTCAAATTTTTATTGTCACATAAAACTAAGCAAGTTTTCCACACACATGAACTAAGATTAAAGTGGAAAATTCTGAGAGGCCCATAAAAACCAAATTGCTCCTCCTCTTATCCCTATAATATCCTTATGTTTTGTACCATCTGAAGATCCAAAACAGAAGCCAATGAATGCCTTCAGGAAATTCTCCTATTAACAACATCAAACGGACATAGAACATCAAGAATGGCGGGAGGCATAGACTACAGTACTGCATCATTGGCTGACGAGAAGAGCAGTTTTATTTGGAACAGAAAAGTAACAATAATCACTAAACTCATCCAAGTGAAGACCACAGCGAGAGAGGTCCCCATAAAAGGCCAATTAAGAATAGTATCATGTCCATCAAGTGCCCACCTCCGGTTAGAGCCGTCGACAGCACTGACCCAATCATCATGCATGCAAGGATCCTCTTGCTTTCTTGGCGCCACAGCTTTTATGTACTCGATTTCAAGTACTTTTTCCTACAGCCAACAAAAAATTCCAACAATTATCAAAATGCAAGTAAACAACACATTCGAAATACAAAATACTTACCGCGGAAATGCCTTTGGCAAGAAGAAATCGTTCAAGCGACATGCGAACGAGCTCCCCATCAATGACAAAGTCAAAAGGTTGTATTTCATGTTCAGAATTCACTATATCATCAAATGGATCCAATATTACGCGGTAAGAATTTGATTACTGGATACACATCTAAAAAGAAAAAGATTTTAAACACAAAGAAGACAAACCGCTCGTGAGAAGATGATTGACGATTTCCGACAGGCCCATCCGAGTGAGGTGTGACGGCACTGCGATAGGACCCGCTGGGGCTCTCAATGGAGCCTGGAGCTTCGTAACGAAGCGTACCCGTACTTGCCTAGCCGCCTCCCAGCTGCTTCCATCGGGATCCATCTCCATAGCTGCAAAGAAGACCAAAATCGATTCCAGCAAACCATAAAAAAGATCGCACGAGAGAAGCAGCGCATACAGTTGGAATCAAATAAAACGAAGAAAGAGAGGGTATACGCGATCAAACGGAGCGAAGGTTCCAAAAAGAACGACTGACCTCCGGCCGGTCTCTCGCCGTCTCTCGATGGGCCGGCGGTGGGCACGCAAACCCCTCGCGCAAAACCCTAGTCCCGCCTGGAAACCGGGAAAGCCATTTGCGTGCGATGACGAGCTTAACAAGAGAGGGGAGCCAATCCAGCCGTCAACCAATGCGATGGTCGGTGTTTATTAGCCGTCGGATTTAAGCCGAGCCTGATCGAGCCGGCTACGAATCAAGATCGGCTCATTTAGCTTCGAGCCGAGCCAACAACCGAGCCGAGCTCGAGCGTAGTATAAAGAAACCATCAGCAAAGAAGTCCAGTCATGAGGATTTTTAGAGAGAGCGAGAGAGACGCTTTAACCGCTCGCCAAGAAGCGAGCGGAGAGGAGATGGTTCGAGAGAGGGAGAAGGGAGGGGGGCGGGAGATGGAGGAGGAGACGAGGAACAAGATGATGCAGAACCTCTTCGGGGACCAATCGGAGGAGGAGGAGGAGGAGGAGGAGGAGGAAGAGGAGGAGGATGAGGTCGACTCCGAGCACGAGGCCGCCGCCAACCAATCCGATTTCCATTCGGTATACCCTAATTTTCCTCCCAGATGTCGGATCTTTATATGTTAACAACCCTTGCTTGTCATGTTTCTTGAGGCTTTTGGGAGTTCTGATCCATGTGGAGCGAAATGGGCGTGCTTGGTTGTTATCTGGGATTCTTGATTTCGTCCTTTTTGGTTTGGTTTTACGTAGAACGCTACTGTTAGTTTATGGAATGTGATTGCTCATCGTCTTGTACCATTTTGCTATCTTTGAATGAAAACCTGAAGTTTGGACAGGGCTCAATTATTTTGACCGACGAGATCTAATATGTCGAAATTTAGGGCTGGAATATTACTTGGATGGAAGTTACCTACGTTTTTCTTGGGAGGACAGTAAATCAAATCTCAGGTGTTGGTTCATGGAAAGATTTTCAGTGGATGTTTATTTTTTTTGTTATTTTTGGTTATTTTGTAAACTTAAGCCTCAAATGGTTACAGAACTCCAAAGGGAGAAAGGCTAAGTTATTTACTTATTTATTGATTTCTTGATTTATTTATTATTATTATTGTTGTTATTATTATTGGTGTTTCTGAAGGGATTTAAGATTATAGTAGCGGCCATTATCTTATCATTTTTCCTCACGTGGAACTGATAACTACTTCTATATACATGCAGTTTTTTATAATTGGATTGCCTAATCATATGTGTCATTGCTGTTGTCTACGATCAATGACCTTTTGTGTGCCATGGGGCTGGCCAGAGCTCAGTTTCTGTTCATTTAGTCGAGGACCTAATACTTTTCCAAAGCTTAGTCTTCACACGACTTTCATTAAGTGTATTAGAATGGAAAGTCACCAGAGCTTTCGATAAGCCAATCCCGGAAGGAATGGAAAAAATCAATGATCTTCGAAGTGAATATCTGAACAGGTCAAGCAGCTCCATATTTGTTTGACAAATTGAAATCATTTAAGTGACTATATTATTTTTTTCGCCTGCATTAGGTTATTCCGAAGAAATTTCCTCTTTCTTTGTACATTCTTCCTTTCTTTGATCAAGACATCTGATATGGAATTTCTATGATCAACAGACATGTGCATAATAACGTTAGTGTATCATTTTTGGGCAGTGTGATATTTAATGCTGTCAGCTATTGTCTCAGGCCATGATGTTAAATTTAGATGCAAACAGAGTGAGAGGATGTTTATGTGGTAAAAAGAATTCTTGTATATTTCCATTTGGATAAAAAAATCATCAAAATATTTTTATCTTATTCATGAGCAGACCTTTTTTGAGGCCGTGTAAAAACTTGCTCTGTTTTCTTTTCCTTTTTTTTCAGCTTTTGGTTTCATGCTATTATCCCAAAGGGGATTTGAGTTAGCGGAAGAAAGTGTAACTGGCTGAAAATGTATTTCTCAATTTTTTGATTGACAAGCATCCCTATTAAGGATCTATTTGACATTCTAAGAAATCAGATTTTGGAGTAGAGCATGCACAGATTGTGACGCGAGTTATTATTTTCCCTTACATCATATACCAAATATGCTGGCCATGTGCCCAAATGCTTCTCATGGGCTATATATAACCATATTGTTGTTCAACTGATAGTGGCAAAAGAAAGGTGATAGGATAAAAGAAGGGGATCCCCATGTATCTGAGTTGAAATTAGAAATGTATGTTGTATGCTAATAACATACAATTCTCTCTAAAGTTTTTTGTACAATCTTGTTGTGATAATTTAACAAATGTAGAATTCCCTCTTGTTTTTTGTGTAGCTGAGGTGGTTTATCTGACGAGATTAACATTAAATTTTGCCTTGCTCTTTATTAAAGGAAGAGGGCGAGGGCGAGGGCGAGGCTGAGATGGAAGGTGATGGAGAAGGTGAGGGTGAAGTTGAGGGTCAAGGGGAGGTTGAAGTGGAAAGTGAAGCAGAGGCACAAGGTATAGATCATGATCCAGTAGAGAGTGAGGGGGAAAGGATTCAAGTTTCACTAGAACGAGAAATCAGTGATCAAAGAATGGAAAGCGAAGGAAAAGATGCTGAGAGTGAAGAGGAAGGAGTAGGCCCTATGCAGAGGGTAGTGACTAGTCGCAGGCGAGAAGTAATTGCCAGCGAATCAGAAGGATCTGAAGATAACCAGTTTGCTGATCACGAGGATGATGATGAAGGGTTTGATCGGGGAGGAGAATCAGGGTAAAAATATGCTAACCATATTATTTGGAGGCTTGTCTATACTGCTTACATACACCATGATTAGTGTTCTCTGTATTTGGAAATGTGACATGTTCTTTAATGTAGTGCTATCTCCGATCTGCTCATTTAACTTATGCGTTAATTGCTTGCATGAAAGAGTAGTTATAGTCAAATGTTTCTTTTTCCATGCAAAGCTTTTATAGTCTGAATATATTTGTTGTTCATGGTGATGTTGTCTGTTTTCTAGTTTATTGAAGCTTGAAGCTCTTGATTGTTTTCCACTTCGATCGTTCACATATGGGCACTTAATTACTTCCAAGATGACTTAATGGCTTGATTTGTGAAGCATCCATCATATCTCTGAATATATGTTCTTTAAATCCTGCAGTAAGCAACCAAGTAAGAAAAAAGAGCAAAAAGTTGTTCGCCACGTGTTTGGGGATTCTGATGAGGATGAACCAGCTGGATACGGTGCCCAAAACGACCTTGAGCATGACTTACATGAGACAGATGTAAAGCTTTTTCCCTTTGATGTCACCCATACTTTTCAGTAATTAAATTCGATATTCTAGCGAATCAGTGCCTGTTTGGCCTGACTGGGCATAAATGGTCTCCTTGTCATCATAGACAACAGACTCTCAGAGTAGGTAGGATCAGTACCTTGACCTTATGCCCGACATTCATGTAACTTCCCTGAATGAGATTGTTGGTAGCTTTTGTTGGCCTACTCTAGGGATATGCCACTCCAGATAATTCACTGAAAAGTGAGAGAAATGCATCCAAATTCCGAAGATCTCTGTCTATATTGCGTGCTTCTGCTTCTGACAGATTGATACTTTCACCAGAGATCACCTATTGAGGAGGAAGGAAATTACGAGAAGGATTTGAGAGCTGAAGATATTGTTCCAGATGAAGATGTGCATTACGAATCAGAAGACGATAATGTCGAACAGAAACAAAAGGAGAAACCAGTGGGCCCCCCTTTGGACTTGGAGATTCCCCTGCGTCCACCTCCTGGCCAACCTGATAGGGTATGTCCTATAGTCTTCCGGATTCTCTGTCCCTCTCTATGATAAGTTCCTATTTGCGGAAACCACACATATTACAGTATGATGAACTTCTAATTTTAATAATCTATAGAAGCATTTTCTTTTGTATTAAAAGTGACAATCTGATTGCTCGATGCTATTTGTACAATGCAGAAAACTATCAACTATTCTTTTACTTTAACTATTTTTCTTTTTACCTTTTGTGTTTAAGTGATTAAAGTTCTTTTAAGATATTAGCTCGAATCTGTACCTTGTTGGCATGTGAAGAGAGACTTGGTCTACTGATTTGATTGCTAGTTTGGTGTCCCCTTTTCCTGCTTATGTATTGTCCATGTCATCTCACATTTGATCAGCATGAATATTTTCCTGTTGTTCACATGCTTTATTTCATCTGGTGTCTTTCTTTTTCATTTTGGTAGTAACATCAGTTTTGAATAGTGGTTATTACTGACAATAGGCCATCCTGCTTATGAAGTGGCTGGAGAACCGAGTCTTGCAGGCACATATTGAACTTAAAATTTCATGTAGGAAACCGATGGCTTACCTTTCTTGACTGCATTTTCTAGCAATTTGCAAGTCCTGGTGGTTCAAGTGCACTCCTTGAACAATTATAGGTGGCTGTTGTAGCTAATATTAGGGAAACATATAGATTGATTACTTATAGGTGTCTGTTGTAGCTAAGGTTAAAGAAGCATATAGATTCTTTATATATGTCTTTATTTAGAGCTTTGCTATTTATTAACCTATACTTTGTTGTTGGAAAAATTTGTCCTAAAAAAGTTTTCTTTCTTGCAGATGAACCTGATTAGAGTCTCGAACATCATGGGTGTTGAACCAAAACCATTTGATCCGAAAACATACGTGGAAGAAGATGTTTTTGTAACAGATGAGTCTGGTGCTAAGAAGCGTATACGCCTAGAGGACAACATTGTGAGGTGGAGGAGTGTCAGGAAACCTGATGGCACAACCTCTGTAAGTCCTTTATCCTGGATTGTAATTTATTAGGCAATCTAATTCTCTGTTGTCCTTATTTTTTGTTCGATTTCTTGCTTTACAGTGTGATTGTTTGATATTTCGTTTTTTTTTTGATTGGATGTTTGTGCTGCCCTCTCTCTTGCTACTGTTTCCATTTGTTGATTTTGATTCATGATTAGGAACCATAAGGGACAAGCTATACTCGTATTTCTGTTCGATTTTGAGTACATGTTTGGAAAATATTTGTTAGCTATATGTTCGGACTTTTTATGCATCTGATTATTTTTTAGTTCTATTCTTACAGCATGAAAGCAACGCACGGTTTGTAGAGTGGAGTGATGGAAGTTTACAGTTACTAATTGGGAATGAAGTTCTGGACATAACTGTGCAAGAGGCACATCATGACCAAACTCACCTTTTTCTCCGACATGGAAAGGTACTCCTCAACTATTGCATCTGTAGTTCTCAGGTTTTCAGCTGTTTGTCGCTTGGTGTTCATGGTTTCCTGCCCCTCTTTGGAACATAGTTGTTTCGTGACATGGTGCAATGATGTATGAAGCTTCATGTACAACTTCCTAATACTGTCATTAATTTTGTTTGTAGGGAATTCTTCAATCTCAAGGGAGGCTTTTACGGAAGATGAGGTTTATGCCATCTTCTTTATCATCGAAATCTCACCGGCTACTAACTGCTCTTGTTGACTCACGCCACAAAAAGGTATACAAGGTGAAAAATTGTATCACAGACATCGATCCAGAGAGAGAAAAGGAAGAAAAAGAAAAGGTAAATGCGCTACTCAGCGTTTACGTTGATTTTTTAATTATTATGCTACAATTGATTTCTTAAATCAGAGTCCTGTGCCTCCTATTGTATTAGGATTCACTTTGCAATTTGTCACTTGTGCTTAGTAGTTCCATAGACTGCACGCACCTATTGGATGTCAAATGTGCTTTCGAACTCTATGAGGATTTTGGCTTTCTTTATATGTGACATTCTCACTGTTAAGGCTTCCCTATTTGTGCTTATTCTGAATATGGTCTCTAATTCCAAAGATTTTCCTGACAGGCTGAAGGCCAGACTATCAGAGCCAATGAGCTTCTTAATCGTAAGCGTGAAAAGGTGACTCGCAAGTATACACAACCTATAAACAGAGGGCGGCAACTTTCTCCAGGGTTCTTGGAGGATGCATTAGAAGAGGTTTGTTTTATCCTGTTTCTTACTTGTCGAAACTTTCAATACTGTTAGCTTCTTCAAGATGGTCTTAAGCATTACTTGTGCCATTTATTTGTCTCGATGGCATAAAAGCAACTGTTACTAAATAAGAATGGTACTCTTTCTGAATTGGCTTAATCATGTTGCATAAACCTATTAGGACGATGAAGATTATTATAGTTCTCGTCGGTCTTCAGCTCGTCATCGCTTTGAGGAGGATTTGGAAGTTGAAGCGCAAGCTGAGAAGCGAATAATGAATGCGAAACGAGTATGTGTACATTCATTTATCAGCAGCAGTTACAGTTTATAATCCTCATTTATTTTTTTTCGTAAGCATGCGTGCAGTCTTTTTTGGATAATCATTGCCAAATCTTAGAAGCTTTTTTTGGTTACATCGTCAGTCACATAAAGATGCCTCTTGGAAATCTTCTTTACCTGCTGTTCGCTCATCAAAGCGTCAAGTAGAGGAATATAGTGACAGTGAGAAAGAGGAATCTGAATACGAAACTGATGGCGAAGATATTGCAAGGTCGCCAAGTAGGGAAGAGCCCGATCTTCCAGACGAGGAAGACGAGTATGAGGATGAGGGAGACAATGATGCTGAAGGTGGAAATACAGCATCAGAAGCAGAGGAAGATGAGGTACACCATCTTTTGTGATATAAGTACTAGATTTGACCTACATCAACAGCAAAATGCTGCCGGTGCTGATTTAACTTACACGTATATGTTCGTGCCTGTTGTAGCAGCCGAAGCAAAGAACCAAGGGTACTGGAGGCAACGGTCAGAAGCGCAAGGGAATTGATTCAGATGAGGACTCTCCACCGAGGAAGGCAGTTCATCGCAGAAAGGCAATTGTTTTTGACAGTGATGAGGAGTGAATGACGGTGGCCTATCAATCCTTCGCCAGCGTCACGATAACTGCAAGATAGGTTTTTGTTACGCGAAAATGTCATCATTGTGTTGTATCTGTCATAAGCTTAATAGAATCCGAGTTTTCCATAAAATGTTCAGAATAGTTTTTTTCTTCTCGTGGAGAAGATAAATCGTCTTTGATATTGTTGAGAGCTTTGTTAATATAAATATTTCTTGTGAACCTTAATATAGAGATTTTTGAGAACCTTGCTACATTCCATGGTTCTCACTGCATTTGCGACTAGGATACAA
This sequence comes from Narthecium ossifragum, assembly GCA_963920575.1. Classification (NCBI taxonomy): domain Eukaryota; kingdom Viridiplantae; phylum Streptophyta; class Magnoliopsida; order Dioscoreales; family Nartheciaceae; genus Narthecium; species Narthecium ossifragum. Next base: position 2,322,509 of record OY986973.1, read on the forward strand.
GCTTCTCATAAGGCAACAGTCATGTGATCCTCATCTACAGCCATTTCCCACGAATCAGAAGGTTTCCCGTGCTTCTTCCAAAGCCTTTTTCATCATTTACATAGCCACAATGCACACGAACAGTTCTTGAGATTTGACAGGAGATTATCAAATTTCATGGATTTTCTATTGTTCACATTCCGTGTGAGTTTAATGTAAGGACAGATTGATGATATGATTCCAACTTAATGTCTAAGTTGTAGACTCTGCTTATCTATTCAAAAAAAAATCACTTACATAGCCACAATGCGTGCCATATTCTAATTCCCATTGTCCTGGATTTAGTCCCCAGTTGGGTAGTTTTTCGTTGCAGCCCAGGTTTGGCCTTGTAGCTTTGGCTTGACTGGGGAAAAAAAGAAGGGAAACGAAAATTCTATTCCATTGTAGATAAATACCAACTGGGAAAGGCTCATTGATATATACAAATAACGTTAACAATCATATTAGGTTAAACAGGGGTTGGGGAGAGTAAAAAATCTGGGAGGGGTCTTTGAAGCATTATTCCACAAAAAGGACAAAAGGGTTCTGGATTCAACTCTGTGGTGTCCAAAGAATTTTCGTGTTCATCTCTAGGAAACTTGGACATCTTGAAAAATGATCGAGGTGCCAATACGGCGGCGGACCTCTGGCAGCAAATGCAAAACCACATCGGCTTCATGATGGAGCAAATCTGCATGGAAACTGCACATCTTGATAGTCTATGGCTTTTTCCGCATTCATTATCAGAATTGCTGCCTTCGCAATAAGCTACTTCTGGAGATGTAAATGGAACTGAAGCAGAACAAAAACTGCACCTCTCCTCTGTAGCATATGTACTGATGGCATATGTTCTGGTAGGTAAGAAAGATGTCTTAGTAATGAGAAGAATAAACATGCATGGAAAAACACCAGTTTATACTTTAGATGCCATGTCAGTACTCGTAGTTTTCAAGGTCTAGATTTCTGATGCAAATGTGCGTCTAGGCATTACAAAGATGGATGAGACAATGAATGTCTCCATATTGCAGATAAAAAAAATTATTCTACTATATGTGCGCACCTGGTTTGAAATTCTCTAATTTCTGAGGCAAGAACTTTAAGACGATGGTTGACGAACTCAGCATCCATTGCAATCCATTGTTCCATCTGGGCAATTCCAACAGGGAACCAAGTTCTAATATTTGCAGGAACTGTAGGAGAATTAGGTACATGACACAGAGTGGATCTGAAAGCTAAAACCACAAGTCTTTGTCTTAATTCTCTCTCGCTGTTGATGAGAAGATTTTTCCATAAAATTGGCTGTTGCTCTTCATCATTATTAGATGCACTTGATGTTTGGTGTATTCCATTAGGTAAATCATCAGCCTTCACCTCAGCCGGCATCAATCTTCTACAGATAATATTGAGAAGATGAATCTTGCGCGAACTGGTATCTGGCAATGAAGTTTGTACATGAAGCAGTATCTGCTTGATGGAAGCATCTGACTGGAACCCTGAAAACCAACTTGAAATCCATTTTGACAAAATATTTTCCACAAAACTAGGTGCAGACTTCTTGAAAGCTCGCAGTGCATCTATAACATCCCAGAGAACAAGCAGCCTATCGACATTCTCATAGTGCTTTAGAGACCACATAATGTTGGATTCCCAGCATATCAAGTCCCTCTGAGGTGATGGAGAACATGTTTCAGCAGTAAAATTCAGGTGATTGCCAGGCAACTTTGACAGTTGCCGGTCACCAGTCCAGTAAAACTCAACTGCAGCCTTCTGCATCCTATATGAATCGCATGATATTTGGGTCAGACTGATAAATGTATCATTTAAGTTATAGCTCAAAGGAAAGTGTACAATAGCATTAGATTTGCTCTTATCAAACCAGACCCCTCACCTGGCCTGGTACATTTGGTTTAAAAGATCAGCATCCAAGCCGCGAACCTGGGATAGATTCAGCAAAATCATGAGATGTTTTTTCTTTAAAGCAGCAGACAACTCGTGACAATAAATGTCAAGTTTAAACATGAAACCAGGAAACATGGATCAGCAGGGTGTTGGAGCACCCAATGTGGAAGGCTGAAGAAGAGCTCAAGCATTTCACTCAAAACCACACCCTCAACACACATGTTCTTCATACAAGGGTCCATCAAAACAGTAATATATTAGTCCAAGACCTCTGATTTTTTTAAAAATAGACAATAACCTCAATCAACTTAGAGCCAAGGAACTCATTCAATCAACGGATTTATTCGAAGTCCTTACCACAGCAATCATTAATTCTCCAGGAGACAAAGCAAGACCAAAGCATGGGTCAGATAATTGTAAATGCTGCAAATGAGAGTTAATTGTTCATCAGGAAAAAAAGATTAACCGAGAAACAACTTCAGGGGAAATTTGGGAGCATGATGGTATACTTTGGTTGAAGTTGCACTCCCTTGACAGTTTGTTGGGAAAGGCACTTCATAAAGCAAGTTCCCATCGAAAAGCCAGCTATGGACAGAATTATCCTGCACTGAGATAAAAAAGTGAGTTTCAAGGAAGAAATTATTGATATAGAAAGTCTAACTCTTACAAAAATACTCTCTCCAACACAGTATTCAACATATAATCGACAGTCCTACGTCTTTTAGGGCAGTGGGACTTTTTGCCACGAAAAAGGACAAGTAGAAAGTAAATTACATAACATCATGATAAATTTGAGCAACAAAAGTCATCTTACTTGGCTGCAGCTGTACAAACAACGGCCACCAGAAGCCCAAGCTATACCTGTGACCTTCACCATTTTCAGGGCAACATTATTCACCATTGCAAGCACAAAACAGGAGAAATACAGACAACCAACAGCATACCACTTGGTCATGTGTGCTGTAAAGACCAGCGCGTAGAAGTTCGGTGCTAGATGTATTGTACGTCCATACTTCTAATGATCCACATCCTTTCCCAATAGCTAAGAATACCATACAGGGGGACTGCACTGGTACAACCAGAGAAACTGTTGAGATTGGTCCGGATGTTGCAGCTATTACCTAAGTATATCAATAATCAAATGTTTGAGAAGCAGAATTTCAGGATTGAAAAAATTGGAAGATAAGAAGAACCCAGGGACAGATTATACCTCTGTAAGTAAATAAAATGTATCTTTATTAGACTCCGATGATTTTACCAACCTCCCAACATCTCCAGACCACAATTTCACACTGAAAGCAAAAACACACAGTTAACATTTTTTTCATTCCTTTACCACCATTTCTCTCCACTGCTGATATTTAACATCGTCATCCAGTGAAATTTGAGGCATATCAAGATGAAAGCTTTCCTGAGTGAAAAATGTAAACAGTTCCATGATGCATACATACTTAGATAATCAGATCCATCATTAATATCTTATAAAGTCATCTTATGCTGAGACGACTTAAATGAGCAGTTCCATCAAACACCAGGAGGGAAAAAAAAAGCTCAATACATTTGATTACATTGTTTAACCTATCGCTTTGCAATACCGAACATGAGTCTTTCAAAAAGGAAAGAGAGATATTAATGTGCTGAAAAGCCACCTTCCATCAGAACTTCCACTGGCCAATATAAGTTGCGAACTTGAAGAACTTGACACACAAATTCCCCAACAAATTGCAGTAATCCATGATTTATGGGCCTGGAGAAGTCCAATGAGCATCACATCAAGAGTATCACCATCATGCTCTATGATATACTGTTGTGGCTGACAAATTCTCCAAAATGAAATAACACCAGATTTCCCCCCAACAGCAAGTATAGCACAGCATGAATCCAATACAGGCGACCAGGCAACAATCAGAGACGACAAGAATGCAGTGCGAGAAGCATACTCCACTGCAGTAATTTGAGGGAGAGCAATATCTCCACCTTTTCTACGCAATGATCTATTTTTGGACATTCGTCTAGAACATTGTTCCACCTCACTGGTTAAATTTTCGGTTCTAGCCTCCATAACCTGAATCATTATGAGAAATAAGCATCATAGTTAAGTGAGCAAAAATAGGCTTGATGTGTAACACACAGAATATCCAGCCAGAAGCTTCAGCAAAAATAAGATCAAATAAAAATAAGACCTCCATTTGAGAACCTTGCTTGTAAATGGAGCATGGCTTTATAGCTAAGTCAGAATTGGTGGTAACAGGTTTATCTTTAGGAGCAGATGTGACAAGTTTATCACTGCTGTTCAGTCTATTTTCTTGAAAGATATCCTCCATAACAGTGTTGCTGTTGTCCTCCTCAATTCTGCAGCAAAATGGATCAAGCAGCACTAAGAACAAAGACCATAAAATATGAAGCAAGGAGCCCAATTCATACACATTGGTCAGCACATGAAGATAATATCTGTGCACACATCCAACTGGTGTACATGGCAATGCATGTGTTACAGAAACAATATCTATGACGAATTACTAAATTTGAAAATTTTCAAACAATAGCTACAAATGATAAGACAATATAAACTAACAAAATGACAAAGACGTATCTCTGAAAAGAAAACTTAACCAAAACATTTACCTGCTCTTAGAAGCCTCAAGCTTCCTGCGTTTGGGAATCTTGTCAGAAATAGAGTCTTGCAACTGAATGGCACATGTACTCTCATCAAAGCAGTCTAAGTTGGTTTGTCCCTATATAGGACAAAAAGTTCGTACAAAATAATAAGCAGCGGTTAAAAAGAAAAAAAAAAGCATTCTTTTGAACAAAAGTTACAAAGCCACGCTTATAAATGTTTCATAAGCACCTTCGGCTCTCCAAAGTTGATGCTTTCGAGATACTCATACAGCATGTCAGAAATGTCCTTAACCTACAAAATAGAACCAAAATTATTTGGCCTGTAAAATTAGAATATAACTTTTAACATATTGTGAGATTTTGTTAAGGTGCAGTACTTGAACAAAAGAAGAATAAAAGATGCATAAGGCAGAATGAGGGCAAGCATCGTGCGTATAAGAAAGCAACATTATAGAAGTTTTAAATGATGACATAATTTGCCCACAAAAAGATAGTCAATTACCATCAGAGGGTAGTCCTTAACTAGAAGTTGTAACCCATAAGGTACAATTCTAGATTTCATACCATGATACACTCAATGTGACAAGTAACAGTATATCGATCTGTCTGAAAAACAAGTGCATCATTCATACCTCAATCCATTCAGCACAAAATTCAGAGAATGGTGAACGATACAACTTCACGCGACCCTCAGTGGTGCATACAGCAAGCAAACATCTGGAGCAATTGAAACCAATATAGACATAGAAGACATTTTAACCATAAGCTGCGTGAAGGAAAATTTCATATTGAGATGTATGATAGCTTTTAGGGAATAGGTCATCCAAAAAAGATCATAGCCAAAATGAACTGCAAGAATAGAGCAAAATAATTACCAACCCAGAATTTGGTGCAAATCCAGGATGAGACCATGAAATTGATCGAGCACATGGACGACTGTCATGTGACAAACATGTAGGCATCAGACAAGCAGTGAGAAGATCTGCAGATAGTTTCAAGAAGGTGTTAGTTAATTTACATCCGTCACAAGTAGGAAAAGAAAATCTATCTCTATTGGATTTAGTGAGCTCCAAAGGACATCTGTAATTTGTCTTCAGTAAACACGTTGCACTGTGCTTTAGGTCACCAAGACTGTACACAAGGCCAATGGACTTAATTCAAACTCAAAACAATCAGCAAACGACAAGGCACTAAAAATGTCATTCCGATTCTGAGGATGAACAACGTGAGAGCATAAATATGTATACCAAGTGACATGGTATTAAGCCAAAAAAACATGGTAATATTATCCTAATATAACATACAAGACTGACCTTCTCTTTCCAGGGCACCAATAGGAAATGGCATATTTGGAGGAAGCATTATCAGCCCTCGAGGATGTACTAGAGAAGTTGGATTCTGAAAGATTTTGTAGGAGAATAAATTAAACACAACTCGATCGTCAAGAAACATGTTTGGCACTTGTAGTGTAGTACACTGACATGATACTCAGGAAGTTTTCCTTACCAATATGGTGATGATATGTCCTGAAGCCACCGCTACCAAGTTCTCCTTTGACCAAATGATAGAGTTCGGATAAGATGGAGAAGCAACCAATGGTGCAGCTTGAAAATGTGAATCCATAGCGTTGAACGTGCAAGCTGAGAGGTAGACATTGGTAACGGAAAAATTGGAAAAATATGAGCATCTATACAAACAGACTCAGACTAAAGGAACACCAAGCAAAACATGTATATGTTTGTGAAGCAAAAATAGTGGTTGGAAGTAGAGGCAGCGTCTCATACAAGAAAAATCCGGTCTAGACCCTATAATGTAGTCGGAGTTAGAGACAAACAGCAATTAGTGGCATGGAATACTTATACATATCAAGATATGCTAAAAGTTGTCGTCTTTGCTCAATGCTTAAGACATATCAGCATTATATCAGAATCCTGAACTTTTTTTAACTCTTCGTCACAATTGATAGCAAATACTACGATTTTACAGAACAACATCGATATAATTGGCAGGAAAGCCATAAAAAACAATCAATAATAGAGAAAGGAAGAGGGATACCAGAAGAGTAGGTCGACGGTTTAGCTTCTGTAAGACGGCTACGCTCGAGCACGAGTCCGAATCCGATTGAGCTTGGGAACTTGGTTGGTCGGAGTTGCATCCGAAACTGATCTCGTCTTCGGATTTGCTTCATATGGCATCATGACGCTCCGAATCAGCCGTGATGGAGGACTGCGGGCGGCGTCGAGACGTCGTCGGGTGCTGTCGGAAGGGAAGGAAACTTCGGGTGGTGCCGGCTCCGGAGGAGATGGAGGAACGAGCGGCGGCGGCCGAGCTCGGGGTCGAGGTCGGCCGTCGTCGGTGTAGGGGGGACCTCGGGGAGGTCACGGCGTCGTCGGGAAGGAGGAGGAGTGGAGGACGGTCGAGGGAAGTAGATCGGCGAGTTCCCGATGATGCAGGGGGTTCGCCGGCATTAATGGTGGGCTCGCGTGAGTTGGAGGAAGAGGATGGAGGGCACGGTGGATGGCGATGGCGAGAAGAGCCAGCTGCCTGAGATGAGATCGGGGGCGAGGAGGATGGAGGGGAGGCAGTGCCCGGCGGGAAGGTAGATCGGAGAGGGAGAGGGCTCCTGCGTTCCGGCGAGAGGGGGCTTGGAAAGACGGGCGGCCGGCGAGAGGGTTGGGAGAGGAGAAGGGAGGAGGAGGAGGAAGAGGTGAGGGTTAGGGTTTTTTATCTCCTTTTAAACGGGTAAACGGGTTGACCCGTGGGTTAGCTGGGTAAACCCGACCGACCCATTTATTATGATCCAAATCTGATTACACCAAACCCAAACCCGTTTATGATCGGGTTAGGTTTACGGTTTATGACCCGGATTGCCAGCCCTAGTCCTATTCGATTGATGATCTCCACCGTTCATTCAAATCCGGATCATGATGTTGTTTGTTCTAAGTTCTAACATTTAAAAAAAGGATTTTTACACTATGCTATCCTGCATTTTCTCAGAATTGCACTTTTGTACCACTATGTTTGGGATTTGTAATTCGATACCACCAAGTTATAATACCAGAGTAAAGTGGTCCAAGCCCCCAACGGCGTCGTGTGGGCTGACGATAAACTAGTCACGTGACCTCCGAAATGTCTTGGCGGCTGTTCGACAATAAAATCGCTATTTTCGGGGTGAGATGTTTGCCCATTTTATTGTGATCAAAAAATCGATTTACATGTGGTGGGAGATTGTGAGAACAACACTCCTGAGTTCCCTGTATCATCACAAGCTGCATATCTCTTTCTCTTTGGACATGCATACTCATGATGAGACTGGCAACTCATCATTTACATCCCCGTAGGGAAGACCCCTGATTAAGGATCCGAGACTTAAAATCCTATTACATCATCTAAAAAAAGGAAGCAGTAGAAGGGTATTGGGTGGAGGCGGAGCCTCCACCCTCACCTTTGTTGGTGTTGATCTACCTTGGTTTTCCTTCTTAATCTCCTGGGAGTTGCTGCAGGTCTTCAAAATTGATTGAGGCTCGGTTGGGAGAACCCAAGAGCTGAAGAATTTGTTGTAGGACCTTGTCGATTTGATGAAGGACTTGCTCTAGGAGTTGGTGGTGGGCTTGCTGTGGATCCTTCAGGAGCTGCTGGAGGACTTGGTGTCGAACCCTTGGGAGTTGATGAAGGGGCTGCTTCAAGATCTCCAAAAGTTGGTGAAGGATCTCCAGAGTTGAAGAAACTTCAAGAATCAATAGCCAACTTCTGCGAGTGGATCTGGATCCACCCGGGTCTCGTTATTTCTTGAAAAACTTCAAGAATCAATAGCCACTCCCAACGGGTGGATTGAAATCCACGTGGATTGTGCTATCTCTTGAAGAACTTTCAAGAACACGAAGAACGCGAAGAACAAATTTTAAATTTTCAGAGCTCAGCTTCCTCTCTTTCAGAGTGTGACTTTGCTCTCAAATGCCTCTAGCTCCCCTTCCCTTCAGCCCCCTCCCCCTCTATTTATAGGTGTTGGGATAGGTGGGATTTCCGAAATTTGAAAAGGGGTTAGTTGGCTGAGATATTCACGGTTTGAGAGGAGATTGAATCTTCTCATTTATTTGGAAGACACGTGTGCATAAGAGGGCTGAGGCAGATCAAATTCGGTGGAATGTATGGATGTTGTCCCCTCGGAATTTTTCCTTAACCTACACCCTACCTTATGTTACTCCTTTGGAACTCTTCCTTAAGCTAAACCCTACTCCAAGTCTCTAATTATATGATACCATGTCACATCTTATAAGGCTGATGGAAGGCTTGGACGTAGGTATGCACACTTTTATTTAGATCGGTTGATTTTAGATTTGAATTTTAGTTTGGGGAGTTGAGATTTGGGTGGTTAAGAGGGTAGGATTTAGGTAGTTTAAATTTAGGGTTGGGCAAATCAAATCTATTTGAATTCGAACTCAAATCATGAATTTGAGTTTAAAATTTTATATGTTTGTTCAAATTTTGAATATTTTATTGAATTTTCAAATATTTGAACATGGTGTAGATAATTTACCCTAATGCCATTGGGCAAGGGTAAATTACCAGAATACCCTTTTTATCGGTCATATATGTTTTTGGACCGAAATACCCCCAAAGCAGGTAGAGGTGCCTTTATATATATTTTTTTTGGACCATTATACCCTTAGAGGTTTTAAAATGTCCAAAATACCCTCGCCCCCATAGCTTGTGTAGGATGCTAGCAAAGCTTTAAAAAGGCTGATTTGAGGGTAAAATTACCAAAATACCCTTTTTGGTGCTCTGGTTGGTGTAAAGTCCATATATGTTTTGGACAATAATACCCCTAAAGCAGATGATACTTTAAAGGGCGGAGGACATATTTGTCATGTGTACGTGGAAAATGTGTATTTTAGAGTAAATGACCAAAATACCCCCGGGGGGCTAAATGACCAAAATACCACTTTTCATGTTTTGGTTTGTGTAGGATGCCTTCAAAACCATCATGAACTATTTTGGAATGTTGTAGTTGGGTCAAGCCTATATTTGACTAGAATGACCAAAATACCCCTGAAAGGTAAAACTTACCGAAATGCTCTTTTATGCTTTCGGTTCGTATAAGATGTTATAAAAAACCATATGTGGATATTTTTTAGATATTGTAGGAATCCTAAACACGTATTTTAGTCAAAATTCCCAAAATACCCCTGGTGGGCAAAATTACCAAAATGCCGCTATATCTTCTTAGCTTTTGTAGGATGCCGTAAAAGCTATATAGGGTTATGATAGGATATTTTAGAGAGTCCAGGTATGTATCTTTCCTTGAATTCCTAAAATACCCTTGGGGGGTAAAATTATCAAAACGCCCTTTGTTCTCCCGATTTGTGTAGGATACCATCAAAACCGTGGAGAATCGCATATAGAGCAGCGTATGTGTGCTCTATGAGCATTCAGGTTTGTATGCTTGGTGATGTGTCTTTGAAGAGTGTCTAAGGCGAGTAGAGGCAATTTTGTAAATACTCCAAAATTTGACCTTAGTCAAAATTGGTTTCTACAGCGGCATCAAGGGGGAGAGAGGCAGCGCCGTAGAGGGATAGGAGGCAGAGGGCGAGCTCGGGGGAAGCGCTTCTAGTTAGGGGTGGCAATTCGGGTAATGACCTGCGAACTCGACCCGATCCGAAATAAATGGATTTGGGTTTGGTGTTATCGGGTTCGAGTCATAAAAGGGTCGACCCGTTTACGACCCGTGAATAAATGGGTCGGGTCGGGTCGACCCGTAGGCGGGTCCACCCGTTTAATTTTAATGTCACTTAGACTTTTAGGGCTAATTAAAATGTGATCTTATCTCATCAAGGAAAATTAAAACAAGTTATAAGTATATTATTTAGGTTGGATGGTTTGGATGTAATTGACACAAGTTGTAATTTTATGCTTACTAATTTTATTAATCAGTTGATAATTTGGTGCTTGATTGTTGTTAAACGGATTGACCCGACCCGACCCGTTGAATAAACGGGTTAAATGGGTCAGGTCGGGTTGACCCATTTATAAACGGGTCGGGTTCGGGTTGATAAACCTGAGGGTCAGGTTCAGGTTTGGCCTTTGGGTCGAGATATCGGTGCTCGACTCAACCCGAACCCGACTCGTGAACCCGAATTGCCACCCCTACTTCTAGTCGCCGAGGAGATCGCAGACGAGGTCGAGCCAGCCTGCGGAAGAGAGGTGGTTGACGGTTGAGGAGTAGATATTGTAGCGGCAACGGAAGCGGTATGACTCGGAGGCAAGCTTGAAGCTAGAGAAGAGCTTCTCGGGGTTGCTCTCGTGGAAGAGCTTGTTGATGGTGGCATCGAGGGTTGTTTGGGATTTGGGGTTGGAAATAGAGTTGGTAGGGTTAGGGATAAGGTTCGAGGCGGAGGAGGAGGAGGAGAAAGGGCGGAGGAGACGACGAGAGAAGCGGAGGAGGCGGAAGGAGGACATGGTATCCGCCGACTCGCTGATGCTTGATGGTCGTGATATAGTGAGGGTTTAAACTTTGGATTTTTGCAAGCTGCTTGGCGACCTTCAACAGCTCCATCGCCTGCGTCGACGTCAAGATACTAACCACCAGCTCTCTCACCGTCTCTATCCTCAGCTCGTCCGCCTCCCCCAGCAGCGTCCCCAACAACTCCTTGTACCCTCCAATCACCACTGCCACTTCTTTATCCTCATGCCCACTACCACCATCGTCGTGATTTGATCTCTTCCCCCCCTTGTTGGTCCATGGCGATTGGGATAAGAGGCTTATCAGCAACGTCCTCCTAGAGAGTGGCCATGCGAGCCGTGAGCTTGTCCTCCTTGTGGAGGGTCCTCATGTGGAGGGCATTGACGAGAGCGACATGGCGGGCGGAGAGCCGAGCCACGTCACCCTAGTCGCTAGCAAGGAACTCGTGGATGTGTTCGCTGATGTACGGGAAACAGGTGTAAAACCACCTCCCGAAGCGGGAAACGGTTGCAAAACCATTCGTCAAATTATAGTAACGGAGACGGGGTCGGAATTAAATTTCACTTAATTTATAATTTGATGGCATCGAATTGTAAATTCTAAACCTGGTGACACCAAAGTTCAATTCTGACATAGGACAGTACAAGAATGCTAAAATCTTATAAAAAAGCATTTCACCCCCGAACCCAACCTTGATGGATCCGGATGCTAACCCGAATCCGAAAGGTCGACGCCTCTGGCCGGCTTCCTTTCTCGAGTCCAGAGTCCTTGACGTACCATCAACGATAGGGATAGGGTTTCGTCTCATCTCCTCCGCGCTTCGCGTTTGCTTCCTGCTGGGGTTTCCTTATCACAGAGTTCTTGAGGGTTGAGTAATTGGATTGGATTTTGGGGTCAGGGTTTTCGTACCTTCGATCCTCGGAATCTGTACGGAAGGATCAATTTTGATGCTTTGCAGCGCCGATCCTCGGAGATGAGGGTGCTGGAGCAGCTTCAAGAGGCGGCGATTCCGATCGTGTCGGCGTCGGCGGCGCCCCCGGAGGATGGCGATGCTGGCGGCGGTGACGTTCATTCTTGGTTCGCGGAGTGCCACGGTCTATGGTATAGCCTCGCTCTGGTGGTGCCCTCGGTGCTCTTTGTTGCCTACCTCGCCTCTCAGGCGAGGAGGAGCTTTGCCAAGCTGAATTATGGCCGGTCCTCGATCATGATCGCATACTACGCTCTCCTATGGCTCGTTACCCTACTCAATCTCGTCTGGTGCGTTCTTCAGGTAGGACACAAATCTTTTTGGAAGTTGGTGATTGAATTTTTGTTATATTGAATTATCAACCCTTGAAATTGATTCATGATGTATCTTTTCGTTTCTGTAAGAGACATGGATCAGCTTTTTATGTTGCTTCTATTGTTCTTTAAGGCATTAGGGCACGAATCTCCTATAAAAGATCCGAACATTTTGGCAGTTAAATCTCTGCATATAATGCCTTCTTGCTTCGGAGAAACTTGAGTTTTAAAAGCCACTAATGTATATATAGACTACACATCTTACCATAAATCTTTATGAAAGGTTTAAAAAGTTCTTGACCGTTATGGTTACAAAATTACCACTTTCTAAATGGCCCATGGTATCTATATTGTAACCATATCTTGAGGTAAATTGATGGTCATGAGCCTGTTAAATCTTTCATCAAAGATTTAACATGTCTGTATAAATAACTCCACACATGGAGCTTGGCAATGAATAATTGCTATGCAATTGAAACTCTACGGCTTCCTTTTTTCTTGAATTGCTATGACTTTGAATGAGATCTCCTAAGAATTTCTAGCACAAATTGTCAGGCATGAGTAAACGTGGAATACTAGGGGATAACCTAGCCACTTCTTTCTATCTTTGACGTTTGCTGTCTATGCATTCAGTTCACTAAAAATCTTTTATGTTCCTTGTGTTTCTTCCAGTCTTCTAAAAGATAGAAATAGTAGATCTTGGATGTGAAAAGGAATAGTTATTGATTATACCTTGTTTGAATTGAAACCTAACCCATTTACAGCCAGGTTTTTTGAGGGGATATCATACATCTTTCATGATGTAGATTGTTGGGGTAGGGTACTGGAAGTGATTGGATTTTATGGACGGATAATTACAAAGGTGGGCGTGTTCCTCGGGGATCATGAGCCTTATGTTTGAGAATAGTGCCACTAAATGTCCTGATTTGCTCAAATCTTTAATAGTTCAAAGTGTTGTGCAGTAATTTAGTGAATTTATTTAATAAGTTGGTTTGAGTGAAATCATTAACATGAGTGAGTTGTAATTACTATATACAAAACACTAGTCCAAGTGTGCTAAATTTAGTTTGATTTGGTTTTCCTGTATGCAGCATCTGTTTCAGTTTAGTCATTGCTGAAGAGATCTTCTTTTTACTTGCATATTCTAAAAATAACATATCGACAACTGCATGAACAAATATTTTTATAAGTTTGCTTATTCATGTGAAGTTTATGGATAGCATAAGCACGCGAAGAACGTGTCGTTGTTTCATTCTTTATGGAAAGTCTAAGTACGATGACTATGTGCCCTTGTTTCATTCTTGTTAGGTTGGATTAGTTCTGTTTTGGTGTGATGGTGTCAATAACTGCTGTTTAGCAAGTGTACTTCCAATTTAAGGCTTCTACATTAATGCTTGCAGTTTATTTTTGGAAACAGGCATGGCAGTGTACCCCCACAAAGCAATTTTCTTGGAACGTTCTATCAATGTTTACATCAACTGGAATGCTCTTTCTGGAAGTTAGCTTGATGGCATTTTTACTCCAAGGAAATCATGCTAGTGGAATGGAAGCTTTAACACGCACTTTTGTACTATCAGCAGTCATAGTTGCTGGAGATATACTACTTAAGGTATTGTTTGGTTATCATCTGAATGCTTGTTTATGTGATCTAGCTTTCTCTTTCATTCACATTGTATATCAGCTCTGTTTTTCCTGCATGTGAGACCTAGTTAGAGTGGTACATCCACAACCTTTGCTTTTAACATGTGTAGATGGGGATATCTTTTTCTGATATGAAATCTAGGTATTGCAACATGTTGACCTTATAAGGGGCCATTTTTTAAGCTGCATCCAGTAATCAAAGGCATTGCATAATCCAGTTTACTTTGTTAGATGTGCACGGGATGATTTGGGATTGCATGATAAAAAAAATAGATCTATGATGCTCGTGCATCAGTTAAGTCTGGCTGGCAAATATGTCCTAGATGAATCTACCTGAAGCACAAACCTCTCATCACATAGGTAATCCTTATGTTTCAACATGCTTGACTTTGTGGATCGGCAAACAGATCTCGTGTTCATAGCTGCCATACAGTAGAAACCTAAGCCTTTTGAGTTTGCAACAATGTTCCTTATCTGGCCATGAGATGCATAGCTTATGGGTGGCTTCTGTTATATGCTTACCAGCTGGTTATCTGCTTGCTTCTTTTGGAACAAGAACACCCTGTATAACACTATGGATTGAGCAAAATGATTTTTAATACATGTTTCTTCTATGCTTGTGAATCTTCTGTAGGATATGTTTTGAGCACCTTTTTTCTCTTCAGGCAATTTATGTCTTTGGTTTTGGAGTTCCCTTGTTCATTAATGAGAGTGAGTCTGCCAGTCGGGTGAAATGGGGTTTGTGGATCGTCCACAAGTTGTTGCTCACTGCAGTTTATGGTTTCATTCTTTTCATGTACCATTCAAAATGGAGAGAGAGGTTACCTGGTGAGGCTTATTCTCCCTCATCTTTGCTGTTCTATTAGTTGAATCTGTCTGTTTTCTTTATCAAATGTTCTCTTCATATCTGTTCAGCAAGACCAGCGTTCTACAACTACATCTGTGCCATGTTTATATTGTACGCTATGATGCTGTTTGCCTGTGTCCTTGTGGGAAATGGTGCTGCCCTGGGGTTCTGGTATAGTTGCTTATGCTTTTTAACCACTTGGATGCCATTTGTTTAAGCATTTTTGTCTACATTTGCTCATTTTGTTTTCCTTTTTCTTCTTGAAGGTTGTTCAATCTCACAACTATATGCTACCACGCTCTTTACCTTCCACTTCTTTATGTAACATTTTTAGCAGATTTTTTCCAGGTAAATTCCTGCTCCTTTATCCATGCAGAATACGATGCTTTACCTATTAGTTGACTTTGTTGCATCTGCTTCAACTGCTTCTTTCTTGTCTTGCTATTGTTCTCAGGAGGAAGATCTACGTCTGGAGAATGTATATTACTCAGAGATGAAAGATGCTGGTTTCTTTGATGCTGATTGGGACTAATATTTTGAATAAAGAACAGTGGTAAGTGGTAAAGTGTTAACCATCATCCTTGGATGAACAATTTGTATCTGATAATTAACTCGCAATATTCCTTTGTAAATAAGTTTGATGCTATCCTTGTCAAGCCTCTTGGGTTGAAGGACTTCACACAAATTATTAGCTGTACCAATCTGTAATATTATTAGGCCTCTCTTACAGATACTTGAAACCCTTA
The DNA here is from genome assembly GCA_963920575.1 of Narthecium ossifragum. Lineage (NCBI taxonomy): Eukaryota > Viridiplantae > Streptophyta > Magnoliopsida > Dioscoreales > Nartheciaceae > Narthecium > Narthecium ossifragum. The sequence continues at coordinate 2,338,020 of OY986973.1, forward strand.
CTTTTGTCATTTCCGTAAGCTTTGATAACTTATTTCACGTTATAATTTACCTCCATCTTTCGGTTATAGAATGATACCAGTGTGCTACCTAAGAAGCAATTTTTCTCGGACTGTGAATTCTCTCATTTGGTTGTTAATGCGAAGATTTAGCTAAGTGGATTGCACTTGGGTAAAAGAATGTGATTGTTTGATTTGCTACACGGTAGGTTTTTATTTTGGCTCTTCTCATATGCAGTATTACCATTCAAACCTTCAAAATAGGGTATTCCCTCTTTTGAGCCCCTGAGAGGGACCATGGAGAAGGAAATCCTGGATAACTTCTCAAGATATGGAGAATAGGGCCGTTGCCTTTTCCTCACGGAGCAGGGCTCCAAACAAACTCTGGAAGATCACGGCTGGATTCTTAGATAGCTCTGCGCCTTTTAACCCTGGAATGGGTGAATTTTTTGTCAAATGATACCCCTAAATATCACTATTAGCACTTTGATACCCATCCACTATTTTTTTTTGTTTGCAATTTGATACCCATCAGTCACTGAAATTACCATCCTATACCTTTATTTTTCGCCATAAGCATACATACATATCATGTCACATGACGTGGAATGACATGTATAGTTAAAAAAAATATATATCATTGTTGCTTTGAAAGTCACTGATGATATTAATTTCTCGTCATATACGACAAGTAACGATTGGTGACGACGTACGACGATGTTAGCATTAAATTTTGACATCGTAGTGACTAATGGTTGCTTGTCACATATGCGATAATTAATGTGGCCATCGATTATTTTGATGTTTTTTTAATTATGCATGCCATGGCTTAGGGTGTATGTCAGATATGCTGCCAATAAGGTAGGATGGAAATTTCAAAGATTGCAAAAAGGATTGAAATGCTAAAGAGATCCTTGGGTATCATTTGGAGAAAAAATTCGGGAGTGGGTCATATCCATTCAAACTCAGTTGAACGTTACAACACTAACTTCAAAAACTTTTTAGGATTCCTCGCCGAGATACGAGCGACATGAAATCCAGAGGACGCAACATAATTGTCACTGATTGTACGGATGAAAGCCTGCAACGACAAAGACGTGTCAATCTGTATCTATAACATTTCATTATATGATAACCTTCAAGATTTATGCACGCTCAGATCTAGCCCAGAGATTTAAGCCCATCTGATCAAGTGGATTCGATCAAATTGCGTTGGAATTCAAGAATTATAAGGCGCTAAAAAGAACAAAACTTTATGGTAGGCCATGCTGATCACAAGGCCACCTGAGACCAACTTGGCCCATGGAGAACAGAATATAGGATGCAAAGCAGCTAAAGGTCATCAAATCACTCCAGCAACCCTGGGACCAAAACATGCTGATGCCCCCAACCAAGCTACCTAGCAGAGGACAAGTGACCATCGACCAATTGGCATCTATAGTAGAAGAGATTAAAGCCCATTGGACCCCCCAGCCCACCAACCACTGGTCACCAGGTGGCCGTCATATCTAGATCTCTCTCTCCCAAACGCCTCATCACTACACATGAGGGTTTGTGACCGTTGCTCGAAAAGGACACTGTCCGTAAACAAGGAGATGGCTAGCTCACTTCCCGAAAGGACACAGCACCAGAGACAGAGATAAAACAATAGACAGGACTTGAGCCATTAAAAGCCTTAGCAGAAATATACAGCAATCAATACTGCCTCCAATGTCAGCATCCACATTTTAATTCACTTGCTCTGAGCTGTTTGGCAAACTCCTAAGCCACTCCCCACTACTCCACTCCCATGGCTGCTCTGGTATCTCTGGTGCTGGTGATGGCCATGTTTAGTGGCTCAGGTAAGAACCTTTGAACCTCTGAGCCATTCTTTCACATGTTTCTCTCCAGTCCCAACTCCAAGATCCACAATGTCTCTCCTAACAATATGTCCTCCATGGTTTGGCCTAGAATGGTCTCTGTTTCACAATCTTATTTTTACAGGCTTTAACAGAGGAAATATAGTAAAATCTACCAGCTATAGACAGAAACTACAACTTTAAGAAGGATTTTAGAAATGGCTTGCAGTGCTTGCAAATCTCTTCATTTCGTTCTTCTGACCCCCAGTTTGCTTTCAATCACACCCTCTATGGCTAAAAGACTGAAGCCCCTTGTTCTTCGTTTGGTTGGAAGATGCTGCTTGGTGTGTTTGCAGGCAAGATGCTGGTACCGGTTCTCTGCAGAAGACTTTGGACTATGCTTGTGGAGCTGGGGCTGACTGCAACACTATTCAACAGAGTGGAGCATGCTATAATCCCAACACAGTACTAAATCACTGCTCTTATGCTGTTAATAGCTACTACCAGAGAAAGGGGCAGACTCAAGGGGCCTGTGACTTTACAGGAGCTGCCACGCTCACTACAACAGACCCAAGTAAGTTTCCTCTCAAATGATCATTTTTTCTCTACTTCTTGACAATTTAGGCATGAGATCAAAGGAGCAGTGACCTTTCCCTTCGATTGCAGGTATTAATGGTTGCACTTACCCATCAAACCCCAGGTACATTGTTACTTCCACTAGTGAGGATTATGTGACAAGATCTTTATTTTCAGTTCTTTGAACTGAATAACTAGTTTACCTTTATTTAATACGAATACTTTAGCTTAAGTTTTTCAGGTTCTTTATAGACCAGTTTTTTTTAAAATATTTCCCAGGCTTTTATAAGCATTTGTTTAAAGGACTTCACTTCTAAATCCTTTTTGCCCAAACCTTTGATTGAATCAAAATAAGGGACCTTCCCCCCCTTCCATGCACTCTGAGATCTCTTAATCCGTCTTAGCTTTTTTTTTTTTTTTTTGTCTGGTCGAAGGATTCATTACTTAACTATCATCTTTAAATAATAAAGTGTCTTTTTAAGTTTGGAACTTCGTCCATCTTTTTATCCTAATGAGCTGTTTAGCAGGAGCCTTTATCTCTTCTCTATTATGTCTTTTTTGTTATCTGTAATTCTTTGACACTGTTCACAACATTCTCTATTTGTTGACTTACTGCTTCATAGTTTATATTCTAGCTTCAAGATATTGTTTGGGCTCCAGATTACTCATAGACTTCTTTCTTGCCCTTCATATCACTGACGTAGAAAAATTCTCTTCATTTCATCTTCAATGGTTTGGAATACTCATCTTGCTGGATCTAACTCTTGTTTCTAATACTTTGTTTCAAATCACAGTTCTGCAGGAACAAGCACTACACCATCAACCACAAACTCAGCCACAACCCCTGGCAGCTTTACTCCAAACACTGGGACTGGAGGAATAGGGCTTGGCCCTTCAGGGTCTAACTTGAACAATGATACAAGTGATGGTGGCTTACTTCCAACTGCTTGGGTGGCCTCTCTCTTCTTTACTATCATGTTCTCTGTCCTAATTTTGTCCAGGTCTTGATAGGAAGCATAATCTAGTCTTTCTTTAATGGTAGCCAGGTCCAAAGGGTGAGTATGGGTGGCTGAAAGGTTTTGTCATCAAGCATGTGATGTCACAGTGGGGTTAATTAGAGTAGGGAACCATTTAGAAATATTCCCAACTTAGAGTTCATTTGTCCTTGCTCGGTGGCAGGACAGGTTTTTTGATTCCATCCGTAATGCTATGATATTTTCTATCTTCTATTTGGACACTTGGCTGCTTTGATGTCTGTTTCTGTTCCTCCTTTTGTTAATCTAGTAAGAGCATCCGCATCATATATTGTAAAAGAGCCTTTTCCTCTATTTTAGAGTTGCTACAGTGCCTATTTTGCCCAAATGTAAACTGCATCAGCTCTTGGAAGAAAACTGTAAAATAGAGATTTGCTACGATGATTCTCAGTATCACTGTAGCAACTGTAACCAGTATTTAATAATAAAATATGAACGTTTTGCTTTTTAATCCTCTATCAAAACTCATTTTATCTTTTTATCTTTTCTCTAAACTGATATTGTCCAATGAATAGAATAATAAGATATTATGATTTTCATATTCTAATACTTTTAAATAGTAATAAATTACTATTATATGGTTATTTGATAATAAAATGAACTTTTTTACTTTTTAAAATATATTCTCCCCCATTTATTCTTTTATCTCTTCTCCGAATGAATCTTCCATAAGAAATAATAATATATTAAGGTTTCCAAATTTAATATTAAGGTTGATATATATTAACTATTCTCAAATATTTTTATGAATGTAAGTATAAATATTTAAATGAAACGGAGAAAGGTTTGGATTATCTCACGCGCAGTATTGTCGGATGAAGAATCTGTAGAGAGTGGTTATTATTATTATTTTTTACTGTAGTTTAGAGAAGCTGATGCGGATCCTATGGGGCGGTACATTTATGACTGTTTGTCTGAGGACATTGGTTTGCCATCTTGTCAATGGTTTAAATGTCCTTATCTCACTTTTACTTTGATCACATGCATCCTACCGTACTTCTCAACATGAAGCCTAAAAAGTTTCTCAAAGGAGCGCCATTGATTGTGAAGTCAAATGTTTTGAATAGATAGAGCTAAAGAAACATGAAAGGAACATCACTCTGAGAACTAATGGTGGTCCATGCCAAAGTGAAAGAAACACAAGAGAAGGACCAACTTTTCTTTGTCATCTTCTTCTACTCTCAACTTGGGGGATTCTAAAACTTTGCTCTAGCTCTATGTAGACCGCATCTAATAAGAAAGTGATAAAGAAAGGATACTTCAAACATAACAGACGATTTTAGTATATAGTAGAAAAATGGCAAAATAAGAACAGTGATTATAGATAAAGAAATAGTATCTCAACTCAAGCCTGACTAATTTATTTCTGCTATAGAATTGGATTTTGCTATTCCAAATTTGAGCTGCAAATCTACGTAACTCAATCATCCATTATTAAGATCCTGCTCAACAATGTAACGAACGAAATTATAGGAAGAATTCATCAATGCAGCAGAGACAAAACAAACCCTAATCTACACAACTTTATAGCAGATTCAAGTGATGAATTCCAAACTGCTGGATGAAAAACAAATTAACCTAACAAACAACGCGATGATTCTTTCACGACGACGTTATGAAGGAAAACAGATCGCATCAAGAAGCCTAGCAATTCATAGGCAGGGGATTTAGCCCTAACACTGACCTTTGCGGGCGGGGATCTCCCAATCCTAAAGGTGAATCCTCGCAAGATTCGATTCTCCTGACCTAATTGGAATCCCTAATCTAAAGCTCTTCTCTGCTATCCAGATCCCTGGTCGGGCGAAGTAAAGCGATAGGCGCGTAAAAGCGATGACTTTGACCTCATTCTACAGTATATAATTAAGCAAAGGGCGTACGCTTCTTCTCGAGGTAGGTTAGTTAAATCTCTTCCGGACTACGTGGCGATTTAATATTAGCGACAAATGGATCTAGATTTGCTTTTCCCGTTAAGCTCCCTTTAGAAGTCGTTTTCATTGGGTACCCTCTGTTAGCTAACTACTACCGCAAGTATACTTTATGCGGGAATCAGAAAAGAATCCAAGATGCCAAGAATCAATGGCGACCATTGCCATAGGAGTACCGTTGAATTAAGATTCAAGTTCTCGATCTCCAGAACTTGGCGAAATGATTCAGGGACTTCTCTGTTGAATTCTTGAGCCTTTACTCTAACGTAAGTAGTATAGCATATGCGACTCCTTATTGGAGCTTTTTGTTTGAAAAAAGTCGTCATCTTGGAATCGTTGGTAATTGGGTATGATGGTGATAGGGATCCTGCCTGAATAACGAACGCATTCTAGCTTACAAGTACCTCAATTTGGTTTTTGGAATGGTTTATATGGTTATCCTGCATATCTTTGATTGTTTTGTTTCAATTTGTTCTTCATTGATTTGACCAATTAGGTCAAAATAAGACAACGATTGTTGCTAATGAGAAGTTGCTGCAAAGATGTTTGTGGTTGAAGATAAAGGAGGTGCCATTGCGCTGATGCTGGCTTCCCTTTTGTTCTTGGGCACTTGGCCTGCTTTTCTAACTCTATTAGAGCAAAGGGGTCGTCTCCCACAGCATACTTATCTGGATTACTCCATCACGAACCTTTTGGCTGCTGTCGTCATTGCTCTTACTTGTGGTCAAATTGGCGATAGCAAACCGGAAGTTCCAAATTTCATCACTCAGCTTTTTCAGGTTAGTTTGTTCGTTCGATTCTTGTCGCATTTATGTTTGTTTGCTTTTACAAGATTAGTCTTGCCATTGGTTGGGGATTCAGAAAATAACTTTTGCACTGGATTATAAGTAATAATTTTGTTAACATGATACATAAATCTCTTCTATGACGTTTTCTGAACAATTTTATCACTTGGGTGCCATTGCCTGGCTGTTTTTTTTTATCAGTTTGGACATATAGGGCTTAAACAAGAGCATGTTGTGGATTTACTAAAGATGTACGGAGCTGTGCCATCTTATTTACGAATGTCAAAGAAATAGTTCAAGAGCTATGTATTCAGCTTCATTTATGTGGGATGAAATTTGCATTTCTCCTGATGTCTCATCGGACTATGTGGATAGGCCCTGCACAAATCTATAAATTTATACACTTATCAACCAAGTTCATAGAAGTATAAACTAGCTATGAATTAGAATGCGTGGGTGCACTATGTGGATGCCCTGCTTGAACAAATAATATATCTTTTGTTATTAGGTGTGAACATACACATGCTTTGGATTAACGCTCATCATGGATATTCACGGACAAAATGTACCATTCTCTGCTTCTTTGATTTACGAATTTATTGCTGAACATTCAATGAGTACATCATGCAGGATAATTGGCCCTCAGTCTTGTTTGCACTGGCTGGTGGTGTTGTGCTTAGCTTTGGAAACCTGGCTACCCAATATGGTTTAGCATATGTCGGTTTATCATTGACAGAGGTGATTACTGCGAGTATAACTGTTGTTATAGGTAGATATTCCTAACATTTGTGCGTCATTTTGTGTGAAAGCTATGTAATTTATCCTTTTTTTTTTCCTGTTTCATATGTCGGGTTTTAGACTTCAAAGATTTCTTTTTAAGAATTTGTCGACAAAGAGATATTTGTTTCAGGTATGGGCAAGCTCCATGTATTCAGAAACAGAATAATCCTACGTTTTTGTCTTGCCATATGACGTCCATCAATATGGCGTATGCGTATGGACTACAAAGATAATGCTAGAGAAAATAAGGATCGTGATTAGTAGTTTCCTGTTGAAAATTGTTAGCTCAGTAACTTTATAATTAAAATCAACCTTTTCTTCTAGATATTATATAGACAGCGTTTTAGTTCAGGGATCAGGTGGTGTATGCTGCCACTGCATCCATTGTTCAGTCAGCAAGTATTGTTGAAGTGTATAAGTGCTCCGAATGAACTTGAGTTTCAGTGTTGATTTGATTTTCAGCACTTTCTTTAGTGGAAAATTAGGCGAGGTTAAAAACTGATATGACACACCTAATCATGATCTGTTTAGAGCTTATGATTCCAACTTTAACCTGAATCAATCATTCTAAAACTGTCTGTTTTGTTGAAATTTACAGGCACAAGTATCAATTATTTTTTAGATGATCGTATCAATAGAGCCGACATTCTTTTCCCAGGAGTGGCATGCTTCCTTATTGCTGTGTGTCTTGGGTCAGCTGTGCATTCCTCAAATGCAGCTGATAATTTGAAAAAGCTTGGTTGTTCTTCAAGTAGGTATAAGAGCAAGTTAATCACTTTATGTTCACAATATGATATTGATTTCACACTACTTCATGAACTGCAAAGGATAAGAAAGTCCTTACATACTTGATTTATGTCTAAGCCTTTTTGCAGTTGTCAACTGACATACAGCACCATTCAGAACCAAGATCTTGGTAAGTACTTTTACATATTGGCAAGTAATTCATGGCAGAATACTTATTTTTCTTACTAAAAAACTGTTTTCTTCTCCATTTTTGTGGTTACCACTATGGATGCGCTAAAAGGCTTGGAAGATGGAGGTTGCACATCTAATCTCAAGGTGGTTGAAGGACAGCCTGGAACCGCAAAATTTATCATGCAATTAGAAAGCAGAAGATCAATCAAGGTTTCTAGTCTTGGAATAATCACACCAACACGAGCATCTTCAATCCCCACATGACATCTTGTTATCTTACATTGGTTTGCTTAAAACTTCATTAATTGATTGGTGGATGTGCATATTTAGGTTCTAAGTACATTGAGTATGCCATTTTAATATCTGATGTGAGTGAAAGGTATAAACCATCTGCAAAATTTAGCTTAATGTTAGTAATGCTCAAGAAATCTTTCTACTTACAGGTGCTAGGATCAAGCACTTCTAGAGGCCTTGCAATAGTATTCTTTGCAGGTGTTTGCTTTTCACTCTTCTCACCAGCATTCAATTTGGCTACCAATGACCAGTGGCATACCTTGAAAGAAGGGGTGCCTCGTTTGGTGGTCTACACAGCATTCTTCTATTTCTCCATCTCCTGCTTCACGATTGCAGTTGCTGTAAATATCTGCTTCCTTTACCATCCAGTCCTCGGACTACCAAAATCATCCCTTTCAGCTTATTTGAAGGATTGGGATGGTAGATACTGGGCTTTTCTAGCAGGGCTCATTTGTGGATTTGGCAATGCCTTTCAGTTCATGGCCGGGCAAGCTGCTGGCTATGCTGCCGCCGATTCTGTTCAGGTCTGTCCATTCTAACATTTATGATCCTGAGCACTACATTCTTATCACAAATTTAGTCGAGAGTTTTATGATACTGGATAAGTGAAACTGAGATCGTTTATAAATGCTTCTTTGTCTACTGAATAAGGCATTGCCGCTTGTAAGCACTTTCTGGGGCATCGTCCTCTTTGGAGAGTATCAAAGGTCATCGAAGAAAACCCACACGCTGCTGGTGAGCATGCTGTTCATGTTTGTAGTTGCTGTTGGAGTTCTCATGGCTTCCTCTGGCCAGAGGAAGACTGATGCGAAGGGCTAAATAGTGTGCAGACATAGTGTGTATTTAAGTTGCTTGATTCATTCGTTGCAATCCTCTGTTCTTCAGATTGTATCAAAGATTTCGAAGATGTTAAACTATAGAAACGCGTATGGTCCTAAATTGTGTATAAATTTCTCTCGGGTTGTATAATAGAATTATCAGATTTAGACGACAATATTATCACTCGAATAGTGGAAATTTCGGTGAAGTCCATACTATGGGACTATGTAATTCCCCACCCAAACTATTCCCACACGAATAGTGTTAGAAATTGTAATTATTGGCTTTATCTTATAATCTCGATTCCATCAAGATTTTTTTTTTAAAAATCTGAAATATGAGACGGAAAAGCTTTATTTTAAGGGTTAGTTACATATATATGCCCCAGATGACCTTTGAGTTTACACAATTACCCCTAAATTCCCAAAATTTACCTGAAAACATAAAAAAATAACATATTTACTATTTTGTTATCTTTTGTTTGTAAAAATGACATGAGCATAGTTAAACCATAATCCATTCATGTGAAATGTCTTAAATAACCTCCATACTATATATCTAAGCTATTCGCATGCTATATTCATCAAAGGACATCGTTGGTAGGTTTATATATCATAGTTATCCCCCGAGTTTTATCGCTAAAGTTATGGTTTTGCTATATGGTGACTGGACTTCGAGATAGGGTATCTCTTCGGCTACGGTAAGTCAGGAGAAAGCCTGATGCTCGGTGATCAAGTAAAGGTGTATTAGCGAAAATGAATATTTGTGAGGGCATTTAAGTAACTCCATTCATTGTCGTTAGCCCCAAACAACGTCAGGAGGAATATTTGTTGGATATTCGATAGATTGTAACTCCGGGAGTAAATATGTTTGTTTGTCTATGTTTTCAGGGGTAGTCTTGTAAATCTGAAGGTTTTTAGGGACATATGTAATTAACCTTTATTTTAATTTGTCAAGTATGGACTCATGCGCTGTTGGATATTTGGTGGAGGCTTGGAAACTTTGCTAGTTTTACATTCCAAGAGAAAGAAATGTAAGGGCTAATGAGATTCCATTTCCAACATTTCCGAACACCGTTCTAAACCAATTTTTGGCTAATAAATTGGGGCGGGTCAGACAAATCATAAAAGCGGACTTGGATTTGGCGGTGCCTGGTGGATGCGGGTGATCTCGTTTTAGTCCATGTAGCGGATCCGATAAAATCCAACCATTGGACCCGGTAGCCCGTTTCGAAAACCCAGTTCTTTTGGGCTACAGTACGGCCTTGACACAGACAGAGCCGCGGGATCATCGGGATTCTGTAATCTGAACCGTCCAATTTGTACGAGCTCTGACTCAGGCACAGTAATGACAAGTGCTGGAAATTTTTTCCGGACAAAAAGTTTTGCATATGCCATCAAAATAATAGGAATTTATATTATTTTGATAAAATTTAGGAGTAATTATTTTTAATTCTTTCAAAACTTCTAAAATTATAAATACACTCGTATAATCTTTGATATGTATCTCTAAAAATATTAAAAAAATATTAATCATACTTCTCGACGAATAAATATGAAATATTCATATATTCATAATGGTGTTAACAATATCATTACAAAAATCCCTTATATAAGGGTATATTTGTAATTAAGTATATTTATAATTAAGTAGTTTTGTATAGTTAATTAAGTAAATTTTTTTATAATTAGATTTATATCGTGATTAAGTTAGATGAATAAACAGATTTAATATGTTTAATATATTTTTAATGCTTTAAAGGTTCATGCATAGCCTTAAAAAAAACGTAAGATATATTTATAATTTAAGAAGTTTTGGAATTCAAAAATAATTATGTCTAAAATTTAAATCATATGATAAATATATGTGTGTCATGTGGGTGGATCGGGTCCTCAAGAGAGATCGATTTTCCATGATCGTATAGAAGTGAGTTTTTGTAATATTATAATGAGTGGATTTTAATAGGGTAATGACATGAAAAGTGGGAAGAGAGATCATAGAGGGTCGTGATTCGTGAATGGCAAAACCCACCAATAGTGTGAAAAAGATTGCATTTAAACTCTTGGAAAAATCATAGGTCGACAGTAGAGTAGCGTGTGGTAATGCAAGATGGGGATGAGGAGCGCGGAGAAAACCCAAGCTGTGAGCTCCTTAATCATCTGATGCTTCTAGGGTTTTTGTTTCCTTTCATTGTCATTATTCTTGTTGGGGATTCATATTTTTGTGATACTTTTGCAATGTGGTCGCCTGAAGGTTGAACCGGATCGATGTGTAACGAGTTTTGTTTTGTTTTCCCCCAAATTGTATTCTATCGATCTAATCGAATCTTGATCGAAAAACCCTTGTTTTCTTGGCAACATCGGGATTCTTGTTTAAGGAAAAAAAAGATCGCATCTTTTGGCGAAGGATGCCTATTTTCGGCATCGTGTGTGCTATTTTGGGATGGGATTTTCTTCCACCTAACATCAGAACTAGTGGATATCAGTATTTTTGTGTGGGTTTTCTTCCCGCATAGTGCATTGCATTTTGCTGTTACTATATCGGGTCAAATCTGTGGTGATGATTGTAGTGCTCATCGTTATATTCTCTTCTCTTCTTGCTTCCTGCTTCATTGGCCATTTCCCCTGAATCGTCTGTTCTGCAGGGTTTCCTATGTTTCTCTGACCATGTTTTATATGAGTGCAGGACAAAGTCTGCGATGTATGTGGAGTCGTTGGCTTTGCTAAAGAAATAGTTACTTGTTGTCGGTGCAAGAGAACTACTGAACATACGTATGACCCTCCCTCCATTTTGTTATAATTGCACTTTGGAACCATCTGCTAAAACATGTCTACTTTTTATCAGCAATTGATCTATATAGACCTGTTATGGAGAATTTTCAGCCTTCTCCATATCTATGATCAAAGCGCCTGTCCTAGTCATAATCATCTATATCTATGATATTTCTCAGAATTTTCTTATCTTTTCTCTTCCATATTTGATATAATTTTCCCGTACATATTAGTCTAATTTGCCATTCACATGTGTTTTATGATGTAAAATTTAGAAAGCGATATTGTTCTCTACTATAAATTGATATTCCATTTTTTAGGTCTGATTAAATTGAATTTCAATCCATCTTTAAGAGCCACACAGCTTCGTACACTTGGCTAGCTTATGATCAAAATGGACATAGGGAAGGATATCTCCGACCTGATAGCTACAGTGCTGGATGTCCTTTTTCATTCATTAATCAAGCTTCACACATGCCATGAAAGTCATTATCTTTCTGTTGTCGGTTCTGTCTGAAAATGAATTATGTATGATTTTCAGCTATTGCATGGAAAAGCAACTTGATTATGTTCCACAAGAGTGGTTTTGTGAAGGCTGTGAAGACAGCACTCCTATGAAATCCATGAAACGGAAGATCATTGAAATTAGCTGTGTGGATGTTAAGAAAAATAAAACTCCAGTCAAAAGAAGCACTTCATGGACTAATAGGGGAAGTCGAAGAGGTACTAATGGCAAAAAGAAGTGGCTTCCTGCACCATGTACTCCGTCAAGCATGCTGGACATCACATCTAAGATGCCTGATATCAGTGAGAAAAAAGCTTCAGCGACACCTGTTCTTGTGGATTTGCTTGAAACATATCTTTACTGTCTAACACTTGTTATATTGCAATTGAAGATGTTGGTTCCTTACCTGGACCTAAAAGGACATTTGATATTGAGCAAAGGTTAGCTTCAGAGTTGGCTCGAAGAAATCAGGCAAAGCTAGTGCATTCTCCCATCACGCAGGTGGCATTTACCAACATATCTAAAGTTGCAGGTTTAAAGTCATCTAAGGCTCTCAATTTTTCAGAAGATAAAACCACTAGTAACAAAGAACAAGTCACGCCTGTGGCACTGGCTACAGAAAATGGCGCTTTTAACAAGGAAGGGCACTTCCAGATTGATGAGGTTTCAGGTATTATTAAATAAATATGATATCTTTGTGTTGGTATTTTATAACAGATCACTTCCTTGTAATAATGCTTACCTCTAGTTTGGTGCTACATTGCAGGAAAAGAGGCTTCTGAGTCGATTTGCAAGAAAGAACCTTTGGAGTTACATCAAGCATCATTAGGTAACACAACTATGCATGGAGAACCGAAATCTAATTTTCCTTCCTCTTTGCCAGCTAGTGATAAACAAACAGGAGTTATACTTGAGGCTGTAGGTATAACATCAAAATACGCATATTGGTATTTTCCATTTGGTGCATGCTGAAAAATGTTGGTTTTATTCTTGACTCATAAGGGAAGGACTTTGCAGGCCCGATAAAGAGAGAGACTGTGGAATTGTGCTGTAATTCTGAAGTTCAGGACTTTTCATTGATTAATGTTGGCTTCAAGAAATCAAAATGCAGAGCTGATGTTATGCTGTTCCATGCTCATGAGCTGGAGAGTAACTTGGAGACTGACGATATAGTTGGTATACATTATAAATGTTTTCTCAAGTTTCTTCCTTTTTCTTTGATACTTGAAAAGCTGCCTGATCCTGCTCACTCCTTCCCTGTTGCTTCATAACCTAGGAAAGAACTCTTTGAACCGTCATTTGGATACTAAAGGATTTGGGGGCTTTCATGGCGTAACATCGGGGAGCATTTTGCCAGCTGATAGTTCAGGCAAGAAGCACGTTGACTACTGTCGTTAGACAAAAACATTCAGAATGGAACTTTGCTTTATTATTGTTGTAGTGTGGATCTTTTGACAGGAAACACCCTATCTTCTGTTTCTAAATCTGCAAACTCTGGCTTCCAGAAGAAGGATAGACCTTTCACTTTACTCGTAATTTCAGAGGACAAGATCCTTGCTCCACAGCCTTGCTGGAAGTGAGTTTATTCCATGTGCTTTAAACTATTTGACAAGAATTCGCAGTTAGTGGTCGAATGAAGTACTTCTTAGTTGCTACTTCCACTGCAAAGGCCCCATGTCAATCACTATCAAGCTGATTTTTGTATGTATATGCTATGATTAGTTTTGGCATGATGACCATAGCATATCAAACATAAATCTCTAACAATTTAGAGCTGTGGAATGATAAGGTCAAAGAATTTTCACATATAACATCTTAGTTGCTCCTCATGGCAAATCAATTGTACATCTGTCATCTTGTTGGGGGCAATACAGGAAAATTATTAATCTCCTCTTGCCATGATGCACATCCTTTATGGATGTGATCAAGGATTTCCATACTGGCCGGTACAGGTCCATGCCGGCCGGTATGTACCGTACCGGCAGTTTGCCAGCATAAAAAACCCAGTATCGGTATCGAGGGGGTGCCAGAGTTGTGCCGGCATGAACGTATCGCCTGGTACGGACCCGATACGTACCGGATCGTCGTTGATGATTGCACCGACAACTTCGGATGATTGCACCGAAGGCTTCTTTGGCTGATTGCAATGATTGCACCTACAACTTAATTGCACCGACACCTTCATTGCTATAAACCATGGAGGGGAAGGAGGGAAGGAGGGAAGGAGGAGAGAAAGAGAGGGGAGAACACCGGAAGGAAGAAAACAAGGAAGAAAGGGAAGGATCAGAGAAGAAGGGAAAGAGGGAAAAGAGAAGAGAAACGGAGGAAGAGGGAGGAGAGAGAGAGAGGAGGAGGGAAAGAGGAAAGAAACAGAGGAAGATGGAGGAGGAGAAGAAAGAGAGGGGAGGAGAGAAACAGAGGAAGAGGGAGGAGGGGAAGAAATAGGGGAGGAGAGAGCAGGAGGGAAGGCGGAGCCGGAGGGGAGGACGAGGCGGAGAAGAGGAGGAGACGGAGCTGGAGGGGAGGATGAGACGGAGTCGGAGGGGGGAGGAGGAGGAGCCGAAGGGGAGGGGGAGGCGGAGGGGAGGAGCTGGAGCCGGAGCCGGAGGAGAGGAGGAGCCGGAGGAGAGGAGGAGCCGGAGGGGAGGAGGAGCCGCGATCTCGGGGAGGGAAAAAGTGGGTAGGTAAGGAGTGAAGAAAGAGGGCCACTTGTGGGAGAAAAAAGAAGGAAGGAGAGAGGAGAGTAGTGGCCACGTGGAGAAAAAGCAAAGAAAAGGGAGAGGGAGAGGAGAAGTGACAGGTGAATTGGTGGGCAGCATGGAAAGGAAGACAAGGAGAGAAACGAAAGAGAAGGGGCTGGTCGGGTAGTCAGCAAGTCAGAGAGAGAGAGAGAGGGGTGAGTGAGTGCCGACAGACTAAAAATCGGTATGTTATTTATCATTAGTTTTTATTTATCAATGATAAGCCTTATATCGTATTTTTATTATTATTATTATTTATTTAATGATGGTAATTAGTAATTTTTATTTTATTTAATAATGATTGTTTTTAGCATTCTTGTTTATCTAATAATGGCAACTTTCCAATAATTAAATGTATTATATGAAAATTTAAAATTTTATGTTAAAGGTATCATACGAGTGAATTTCACTCATTTGGACCGACACGGGGGCGTGCTGATCTGGTGCGCCCCATGCCGGCACAGTTGGCGGCGCGGCACGTACCGTGCCAGCACGGCGCGTGCCACTAGCAGGGCAATCCATGGATGGGATGCTATGTTCCGACTTGATAGCCCTTTTAGTCGTGAATATTTCTCTAGTCTTACGTTATTCAAGTACCTCTGCTGATAGGTCGCTTCACTTTAGACCCAAAAGTCAGGACAGAGGACCATCATTCAACACTTGAGGCCGACTCCAATGTAGCATTTCATAAACCATCAAAACAGTACATATCTGTTGGCACAAGTTCTGCCATTCTACACTTAAAGCCAAGTAACATTGTTTCTGGAATATAATCTGTACGTCAGCTTGCAACTTCACTAAGATGATTGCCAGAAATTTACCAGCTCGGACATAGCATCAATACATAGATATCCACAATTCCATCTGTTTATGTGACATGCGTCTATCGATGCGTTAGTTTTTTGTTCTTTTCTTTTTCTTTTTCCCGGAGCCTTTTACCATGGCTTAGGAAGGGCAAATACCCATCCAATCACGAAGTCCTCACATATAGAATTGGTACCCAAGACCTCTTGTAGGAGGTTACAAACCTTAACTGCTACACACTGCCACACTTGTACCTATGTGTCTACTTATTATATGTCAGCTCTACTCCTGCTTATCACTTAATAAGCCTACCAGAAAAGTCTCATTTGTTGCATAGCAAGAGAGCTGACTGCTATTACCATCCATTTCATGCAACGGGACCAAGCAGACATTGAAATTGTTTAATGTAACATTGTTCCTGAAATGTGATTTTGTTGATTTTTGTTTGCTTGTTCTTTTCACATCTGTAAACCTTGGTTACAGTTGCTCATGAATACTCTCTGCAGGGGTGTATTTGAGGTACAAGACAGGGGTTTCCACATTTATCATGGAATTCAAGCTCATCTTCCTAGCAAAGTATCTCTTAAAGCATTTGAATATTCCAAACAGTTTCCGAAGAATTTAATTTTCAAGCTGTTGCATCGGTTAGAAGTTTGGCCACAAGTTTTCAGATTAGATCCTCCTCTGGTCGAGGACATCGGAGTATATTTTTTCCCGTGTGAACAGCAGAGGTCTGGTTTCTAACTGAGTGGTGTTTACATGAATAGAGAGGTGGGCTGGGGTTTAATTGGGTGTTGCGTATTAGAGGAGCTTTTATATCTAATATTTGCTGCAAAGTGCCTTTTTTTCCTATTGTTTTATGTAACTTGTTCCTTTTAGGTCTAAAGAAAGATACACTTATCTAATAGAGGGGATGAACAGACGTGATTTAGCAATGCAAGGCTGCTTGGGTGATGTGGAAATATTGTTATTCACATCAAAACAGCTGCCGGAGACTACCCAATGTGAGTGTTCAAATGGTGATCTAGTCACCTTTTAATTACAGTTTTCCTTAAGGAAGCGTTTTAAGTTCTTTTTTCCTCCCTTCTTCCTTATGATAGTGTTGAAGTGAATACCTTTCACTTTGGAAGTAAACGGGTAACTTGCTTTCGGCTTAATTTCTCCTCCAGTAGGAGAATTGTGGTGCTTTTGTCATGGGAAACCAATTTGCTTTTAGTTTTACTTCATTATTACACATTTCCTGATAAACATATTGAACAACGGAAGATCGTTATGTGATTTATTCTCCGTCCTATATATTTCCATAGATTGTAATATGCTATTTAACTGTTATTTGTACTAAACGCACATCCTCGTTTGAAGTTGCCTTGGTGACTCATGAAATGCTTCTGTGCAAAAAGTTGGAAAATTTGTTTCTTTTCTTTCCATTCTTTAAGGCTGATGTTTGTTGTACATGTTTTATGATGCTGGTATGTTGAGGCGTTGAGCGGTAAGGATTTATGCGTTCTTTTCTTTTTAGCGCATGATGTTGTTCTTTACATATTTAGGTGATACAGTTGAAGAAGTAGTTCTGTAGGATATTTCCCTTGACTTTCTTTAGCTCTTATGTTATGTTCAGCAACAGGGATAACCATGGAAGTGTTCATTTGGGGAGTTTTCCGCCGCTTCAAACGTAGTAAAAAATGTTTATATGAGGGCAAACAATGCCCTGGACAAATCCATGCTGCTTCTAATGACAGTGCTCATAGTCGACCTGACAATCCCGTGAAAATTAAGCCTGAGCTAAGCATCTTAGGGGGGGAGGTCAATGGGAGGTTAGGGGGGCCAACTGACATACTTGATGTTCCTCCTGGCTTTTCACGGAGAAAATCAAGAAATATAAACTGCCAAATGAGGTCATTGGCTGAAAATGCCTGTTGGACTAGCTCCAGTATGCCAGATATTCCTCCGGGATTCTCTGCGCCTTTTACTCCTAAAAGTAGCTTAGCTGATGCAGATATGGGCCCAGCTCTCTCGAGGAGGAACAAACAATGCCATGAGTCATTGGTTTCTAGAGGAGGTTATGCCCAAATGCAACAAATGAGGTCTTTGGCTGACAATGCAAGAAATACACACTGTCAAATGAGTTATTTGGCTGAAAATGCCTGTTTGACTAGCTCCAGTATGCCAGATATTCCTCCGGGATTCTCTGCCCCTTTTACTCCTAAAAGTAGCTCAGCTGAAATGGATTTGGGCCAAGCTCCCTCGAGGAAGGACAGACAATGGCATGAGTCCTTGGTTTCTAGCGGAGGTTACGACCCACATGCTGTGCAATCAAACTATCCTCAGGTGCATCATTTTGTGCTCTTGTTGCTTTCTTGTTTTATCTTGTATTACCGCTTATCCTCAGGGGTGTCAAGAGCATGAAGGTTTCATAATTGAACTCCATAATCGGATAAATGCTATGCCGACTTTGGTTGCATGATTTACAATGGCTCTGTTAAATTTCAATAAATTTCATCAAGCAGGTGTAAATGCCATGCTAATTATGTTAGCATTGCCTAGATTTGGCTTTTTCTATACCGACAGGGTTTTGGAAATTTTTAAGGAGCTAATGCGTCCATCTGTGTTTTCTTGCATGAATAGGCTGCTAAACCACTACATCAACGGAGGCACTTGTGAGCTTTGAAAGGTGCATCCTAGGTTGTATGTACTCAGTTTTTGCAAGTTCACAACTTTTTTTCAGTGCAGATGACTGGTGAGATATGCAGCAGAAGTGACCAACATTGAGAACATGGCTGAGGCTGGTAAATCCTAGGAATTGCTTAGCCAAGAGTTGCTTTCTCTCAGCTGAAACTCAACTTGCATCCCAGGTTGCCAATGAACATGTATCAGCATCAAGTTGCCATCTGTGAGCTTATAGTGTTAGATAACTTGACAGGAATTAATGTATCTAGTTCTCCCCAGCATTTGCACAAGGGGATATCAGTGTAACCATCTTACCTTGTGTGAGCAGCTCCTTGTATATATGTCTAACTGAACTATATAGATGCATAGCCAGTTTTTGCAGCCTGGATGCTTTTTCTACCATTTTACTGTGCTATGATTTTTTCAATTTTTTTGTGTTTTATTTTTAGTAAATAGGTGCAACGCTGGGTAGTGTTTGAACGTTTCAAACCATCTACTATCCAATAAATTGAACCAGAGTCGTTGCCCTGGTGGTAGCAATGAAGACAGAAAGATTTGTATATTAAATCTACTTTTATTTTCAATTTTGTCTCTCATTACAAAGCTGGCCATTTGTGTATAAAATTCTTGGTTATTGAGTCAAAGATTATCTGACTTTTAAGTAAGAACTCATGATTAAATTGTACCGGAAAAAAATGAGCCTCAAAACCAGTTGAATGATCCACAATCTATAATTTCAGGAAAATGGTCTGAATCCTAACAGTTCTTATGCCCTCCTCTGGTGATGCTAATGCTGATGTTCTGAAATCAAAGGGTTTTTTTTTTGTAGACTTGTGTACTCATTCATGCTAATGTTCTCCAAAGATGTTTTGAATGTCTTGATATTGACTGCTCACTACACTAGAGCATAACGAACACATGTAGAAACCAGTCCAGGTTGTTTACGGATTACTATTTGATATCAGGATCAACAAATAATGTTTTACATAGCTAAATAGCTATCCGACCATGACCAATTTGTACCAGTTACCATCCTCTCTTGCACTCTTCCAGAAGGCATAGTATTAAAGAAGAAAGGAGCAATTTGATACTCGACCTTCAGGAAGCACAGGATCTCCATGTTCTTGCGGTCTTTCCATAACGTAAGACTGTAGTAGCTCCCACTTGAATGAAATAGTAGCCTTGGAGCAGTGGCAATTGAGAAGATACTACTTAATTGTGTTCCAGCTGAAAAAAACATAGGACACGATTTGGGGGTTATTTTGACCTAATTTGTCTTCGCATCTGAGAGATCTTGAACCCAGTGGGCTCTCCATACAATGGAATGCGACAGAAGCCGTTCAGTTGACCATCCAGCAGATTGCAACTGCACCAGGAGGAACAAATTTCAGATGGAATTCATTCCAGAAACTGCTATGTTTATGAAACTGCAAGGCTGAATGAATAGCAGCTATAACGTAACAATCAAAGAAAAATAAACTGGTTAGAGCAGTAATCTGTGGTCAATTCCTTCATCGATCATTTTCTTCCTAATTTTGTAACTATTAAAGGGTTAAGATCAATAACAGTAGGTTGAAAATTTCCTAAGAAAAGTTCACGTGATTCAAGTTATGATTTACTAGTAGAGTTAATGGGGCTTGCATGTTTAATGAAAGCAGTGAATACTATCAGATCCTGAACTTTCTATGCCATTTGACTCAAAGTAAAGCAGTAAATTCCATCAGATCCTGAACTTTATATGCTGATCGACTCCATTATGTGTTCATGGCATGCCTCATTGGGTTCTAAAAGAACTCCGAGGCTGCAAGCACATCATTCTTTAGGGGTTCCTATTTACCAGTCCTGACCAATTACAAATTACTTCACCTGAAAAATTTGTGGTGCAACAATATCTTCCCCGTAGAATGAACAGTGATATGAAAGTAAAAAGCTAAGAATAGGACCTTTTTAATGAAAACAGGATACTGCTCATCCATCCATAGACGGCCCTCAGTGTGCATAGCCTGGGTTTTATCCATGAGACTCGAGAGAAGAAGTGCATGGATAAAGGATTGCACAATATCTGCTGGCGTTGAGTCCTTATGGATGATTACATCAATAGTCCCCTGCCTCTCGACTAACAGATATTTTACTAGGAAATTTGAAGGAGAGATTTAGCTGGAGTTCCCAATAAGGCAACAGCAAAAATTTGGAAGAAATAAATCAATACCTTTCTGATAGTGAGAACTCGCTGACTGTAAAAGCCCAATCCTGCAGTACACGAACTTAAAAATGTTATAGGTCATTCGACGAATTGATGGCTATCCAACCCCAATTATCAGCATCTCTTTCAGGCTTAACGAGGCCAGGTGGACAGCCAAAACTCAGAAATCATACCAGTTCAAAGAAAATAAAGACTCACATATCAGGATGTTTAAATGTAGAAACTTTAACTCCTAAGTTTACACGCCTGAATGGCAAGTTAAAGTTACTCGAGCCCCATGAACTGATCCACACAGGCAAAACATGCTCCTTTCTTGAAACATCTTGTGGAGAAAGGACTGGAGCAAGAAAGGTGTTAGAAAATCTAGTTTTGCAACAGCCAGCAAGGTGCACGAAGCTAGCTTTATTGGAAGGCACATGAGAATTGAGAGATCAGGTACTTCACACACAAGTTAAATAAGTTAGAACTTTAATCATATGAGAAGTTCTTGTATATTACCTTGACCACTCTCCATGAAATAATGCAACAATAAAGAGCTTCTTTCACAATTTAGGGTGTTCAGTGAAAGGCACCGCACAGCCTTGTAGTTTGCTGAAATAGAAAGAGGAATTAATACAAAGCATTAATTTTCTTACCACACGATGGTACGATGGTCTTGAAACACAGAAAAATAAATACGGAAAGATAGTATTGCAAGTCCTAGCACGATCCTTTTGAATTTAAGATTTAACTCAAGCACGCACCATACATATGGAACAGGGTAAGAAACAGAAATGACACCCAGATGGCTATAGAATTTCCTCTTGTAACATGAGCAAGAAGCATCCCGAATGCCATTCCAACCATTGTTGCAAGCGTCTCTTGACTACCCTCCTATCAAATATCCAAGCAACCCATATTCGCTTGAAATTACATATCAGTAAATCTTTCACAACAAAGCAGCAATATGGGCATCATACCTTTGCAGAGATATCAGCTGCATTGTTTTCAAGTGAGAAGTGCTGTGTCAGTGCAGCTCTCGTTGCTCCACTAGCAACACCAGCTAATAAGGCACATGACAGGAAATAGATCCATGATTAGATTATCTCCAAGATGAGTCCATATATCTCAAATGTGAAAAGCAAGTATAGCAGTTAAGGAGAGCATAAAAGAAACACAAACTTACTAACTGATCGGGACAAACTCCCTAAGCAAATGATTGCAATCAAAGATGAAGGAAACAAAGGAGAAACAAGATCCATTAACATTCCTGCAATTATGAAGAAACCCATGCATTAGATCTTTGTACAGTGTGGTCATTCTTCATGGTGACAAGGGAGGACAAGCATTTCTGCTTCCACAACAGAATAGCAGGAAAAAGCTGTCTACCACTACTTTATGCACGCGCATGCAAGAACCCTGCACAATGGATAGCCAGTCCTTGTGTTATCTCCTTCAGCCAGTTATCTATAAGTTGTTACAGTCCTAATCGATTCATCATCAACAGGTAATTAGTCAACAGAGTTTCCAAGACTGGTCAATACTGGACGATCCTAAGCAACCAATGCAGAAACTAATTTTTTCATGCTCATTAGGTTTACGTACAACATTTAAATGATCCCACAAGTATATGTCCAGAATGCATAGGAGAAATGGACCAGACAATTACAGCTCTGCATCGTATATAAGCGGGTATAAAGAAACATATGAGTGTTTGTATTCTCAATACCGAAACGATACACATGGATACTCCACATCAAATTACACTCAAACGAGGAGATGATAAGAAGTATACCAAGATCATTCAGAAAATCAGCAACTAAGCGCCACATCTTAGCATTGCTATCAAGATTGGAACCCTGAAAACAATATAGAAATTTTTTAGGGATGCATCACAAACATAACAGAAAAATAACGCTGCTCTAGCAGAAAGATCTATTTCAACCAAATGGTTGGGAGACACAACAAAGTCTGGATACCTGGTAAAAGGTAAATAAGATACCGCCTAGCATCCCAGTAAAATCCCGCAAAAACCACTGTTACAGTCTTCCAATTAACAACAAGAATTAGTGAGGTAAAAAAGGGTTGATGAGCTAGAAAAAAGGAACTAAAATACATAGTCCTCAACAATAATGAATAACAAAAGTAAATCCAGTTTTTTGCAGAAAAATGTAGAAAATGAAGGACAACTTTAAACACACATGAAATTGTCCACGTGAAGTTATAAATCCTTTTCAGAGAAAGGCATTCAAGAGTGATTTTTGCTCTCCTCAACTCACCAAGAATTGAGATTTCAGACGCTTGAAACCATTAACCAAATAGCAGCAATTCAGAACAAAGAACACTGTGTAATCTAGTGAATTAAATGCTCTGTTGTTTATTCACCTGCAAATGTGAAATCCATGGACACCACAAATTTGAAATACATAAAAATGTGCCACGGTCATGCATATTAGGGCAAAAAGGGCAAAGGTAAAATCCATATCACCTGAATGGGATTGTGAGTACCTGAAAAGTGGCACCAATGACGGTGGCAGATCTTTCGCCAACTCCAATAGCACTGAGGAGAGCCTTGTAGGAGAACATAAATATTGAAATGCAACATCAGATACAAGAGAAATAAGAGAGACAAATTCCTCTAACTACACTCCTGCCAGTGGAAAGTACACACTAAGTATATAAGCTTACTTGAGTAGAAAGCATGGAGCGTATGTAAGTCGACAACCCCTGAAGATGATTTGTTGAGCATTGATTAAAAGTTTCAAATTAAAGTATAAGATTTTTTAGGTCTGCATATCTGTGAGTACTCAATTACCTGCAAAGTGTCCCATGTTTGGAAAGAAAGGTAGTCAGCGGTCACACTGCCTGGAAAACCCTGTCATAACCAGAGACATAGAGTCACCTCCAAATCAACAGCAAAATTTAACTAAAAGGTGAAGAACATTAAATGGAAACTCATACCAAAGGCCCAGAAATCAGAAAAGTTATGATAAATAATAATTCTGTCCATAGTACTCTTTCAGACAGGTATATTCAAAACTAAAAACTACTCGCAAACAAGAACAAATCCAATACGAGCACAAAAATCACGAGTAGAGCACAAAAATCACGAGTAGATTTTATTCGTGAAAAGATGCCGGATTTATACTTACTTTGTCATAGCAAACGATCATAGATCATTTAAACTCAGAATTATTAACTACAAATATACAGATGGCCGACATCGACCAGTCTCGCTATCGCCAAACGTTAGTTGCCTAAAGTACAACAAAGAACTTAACCAAGTTTCAACAAGAATCGACAAAAATAGGAAACCAGCAGACTTCTACAAGAATTCAGATGGTATCGAAGCTCACCTCCGGCACGAACGCCTCCAAGATCCTTCTTCGGAACTCGATCCATCGGCTTCCGGACCTGAAAAGGATTCCGGATCAAGAGAAAGAGGAAGAGCGGCAACATAGTAAGATCGATAGAAGAAATCGAGTGGAAGGAATGGGTGGAGAGAGACGCGATACCTCTGGAGAGCAAAAGAAGAGGAGTCGGCGGTGAGGATGGCTGTTATGGAGAGCTTACCGGGGGACGATCCCCTCCATTCCTCTATAGTGATCCTAGAAGAAGACGAGGAGGAGGAGACGTGAGAGCCTTCGGACCCGTCCGCCATAGAAGCAAGCAACAGCGTCGGTGCTCAGAGCTCGGAGCCATCGGCCGTCGGATTTAATTGGTCAACACGGTCAACACAGCTCCGGCACCACTTTTCGGATTCACGAGAGGATTGCATCCGCCAGTGTATCGGACTTGGATCCGGGCGGCGATTTTTACACTCGGCCATCCAATTTAGTTGATATCAGGGGGCCCACACATGGGTCCCAAACATTCCCCAACGAAACGCCGCCACGTGGTGAGTACTCTGTACTCGAATCATTTCCGGTATAGATTCCACATCGTCTATGATTTGCCCTCGATTTTAATCGGACGGCTGTCACCCCAGCTAGTATTAACATCGTCTTCGTCCCAGGGCATCGCCCTCGGATTTGGGCGTGGAAACGATCACAGTAGAGAGAGAGAGAAGGGGAGAGGTCTGAGGAGAAGAAGGGGTTTCTCTCGATCGAAGGAAGATCTCCCAGGAGAAAGCTCTCTAGGGTTTTGTAGAAATGGCGATGGCCGCTCTGAGACGGGAGGGGAAGCGCTTCCTCGTGGCGTCGGTCCCTCCTAACCCCGCTTACGCTGCTCGATCCGGGATCTTGCCCGAGTAAGGCCACTTCGATTGACCCGAGATCCACCCTTTTTCGTATATTTTTGTGTGTTTTCATTTATTTGGGGATTTGAGATGAAGTATACGGAGATTTCATGGTGTCTCGTTTATCTTGATCGAGATTTAAGCTTATTCTGAAATGGCTCGTGTCTTCGAAGATTCGCTTCTTGTCGCCGCAATTACTGCTAAGGATCGTTCATTTCCTACTAATTTACAGTGACGTTCGGTGATTTGTGTGGCGGTGATGTCTCAATATCGTGGATAACTGTGCATTTTCGTCCCTGTATCGGCTTTGTCTGCCATATGAGGTCGATTGTCTGCATGAATGGATATATCCCAGTTCACATCGTTGTCTTCTACTAGTATGAAGCCCTACGTGGTCACAATGGGAGGTTAAATTTGTTTTGATGGAGTCTGTGTTCTTGAATCACAAACTGCTAGGAGTTCTTAGGATCTTGGAAGGGCGTTACTTTGAACACTCATCACAACCGCAAATTTGCATTTGGTTGGAGTCTCCATGGTAAATATGAAACAAGGAGCAAAAAAGCCTAATCCTTAGCCAGAAATATCCAGAAATATCCAGAAATATCGATGGTTTAATTGTTTAAAACTAATCCAAAAAGGAGGTGCCATCATACATTTTTCCAATGCTTTAAAATTCTAGCAATCGTGTTCTTGATCAAGCTAAGAGTTGCAATACCTTCTTGTTTCTTGGTTGTTTATTTGTAATCAATATCTCTTTTATGTGTGCTTCCATTAAGGTTGAGGACTGTTTTCTGGAACTTCAAACATGCTTTGAAAGGGAAAGATGGTTATTACTTATAACTATTTGCTGTCTTGGAGTTCTTTTGAGAATGGACTAATGTAATTTGTGATATTTGACTGCTGTCCTAAACAATAGAATTTTCTGTCAGTTTTCAAAGAAGCAGGGATACTGTGGCATGTGCCTGTTTTTAGTTTCTTAAAGGCTTGACCTTGTAATCTAAAATAGAGATGGTTACTGCCCAACCATTTTCATTATTATCTCCAGTCAAGTATCATGACAGTTTCTTAGTGTCAAGAAATCTGTTTTTGGCTCTTTCATGTACCTGTTGGACTATAATGCATATTTCAAACTATTAACCAAGTGTATATCACCAGGCAATCAGGCCTACTAGGTGCTCGGACCATTTCGACCCAAATAGGTCAGTAGCTCTTAATGCCGCCTACCTTTTACTTCCATGTTATCATAGAACTATATATTCTGCAGCCTTTCCGGTATGCATTTACTTATTTTATGTTTCACTCATCCTTACAGTAAGGAATCGGATGAAAAGTATTAAGAGCATACAAAAGATCACGAAGGCAATGAAGATGGTGGCAGCATCAAAGCTCCGTGCAGTTCAAGTTAAAACTGAGAATTCACGTGGTTTATGGCAGCCGTTTACTGCACTTCTTGGGGATGCACCTAGTATGTGCTCTCCTTGTTTCTTCCTCAGGCTTTGTTCGTTTGCAAACTAATATCTGGACGACTTTCTTTTTGAGAAACCTGTGCATTTTATACTATTTGATTATGGTCTCCTGCTTTTTCATTGATTTAGTATGTTCTGCTATATCAATGTTAAAGGGTATGCAAATGAATGAAGTATAGGAATAACACCGGCTAGGTGTTATTTTATAGACACTCGTGGCAACGAAATATACGTCTTTGGAAGTGCTATTTTAGAACATTGAAGCGAATTTGTGATCATTCTTTTGGGATTATGGTAGGATGGAGATGTAGTTGGTTTGGTGCATGTAGTTTTGGAATAATTTTGGAAGTATAGGGCATGAAGAGCATCTCACAACCTATTCTCTGGTTGTTTTCTGTTCTACCTTTTGATTTCATGACACTAATTTTCATCTATTCGTCTTCTTGTGATGTTTAGGCGTTGATGTGAAGAAAAATGTTATTGTGACCATATCTTCTGACAAAGGTCTTTGCGGTGGCATCAATTCGACATCTGTGAAAGTTAGCAAGGCTCTTTATAGGTTGACATCAGGTACTATCTAGACATGGATTCATGATCGGAAAAATTATATAGCTTTGTGTTGTGAACTTAATTCAGGAATGTCTTGCCAATAGGTCCTGATAAAGAAACAAAGTATGTGGTATTGGGAGAAAAGGGAAAGGTTCAACTGTTGCGTGACTCAAAGAAAAGCATTGAGATGACTGTTGCTGAGTTGCAGAAGATTCCCCTTAACTATACTCAGGTCTGTTTAGTAATTAGTACGTAGTGGCTAAAGTCTAATTTTCAACAGGAGTTCATAAACTTTTTCATTGTACTCGCACATTGTGTTATTAAAATTTAGGTTTGTGTTGTAATTACTGGTAAGCTGCTTTCTTTTTTAATTTGCTTGCATTTCCACTTTCAGGATGTGGTTTCAGTTTCTAGACATTTCGTTACAGGGGTTTACTGTGGCTTTTTTCGCTGGAGGAAAGTACTTCCTGTCCTCTTTTCATCTCATAAGCTTTTCTTCTTCTCAACTTTCAGGTTTCTGTTCTTGCGGATGATATCCTAAAGAATGTGGAGTATGATGCTTTGAGGATTGTCTATAACAAGTTCCGTTCTGTTGTCCAATTCATGCCAACAGTTTCAACTATCTTATCCCCTGAGGTGACTGTAATCCTTGTTTTCTTCCACCTAGGCATGGCTAAGCCATGAAATGAGTTCTACTTTATTATGTGCAGGTTGTGGAGAAAGAGACTGAATCAGGGGGAAAGCTTGGTGATCTGGATTCCTATGAAATCGAAGGAGGAGAAACAAAAGCAGAAGTGCTTCAGAATCTTACTGAGTTCCAGTTTTCTTGTGTATGCTCTATACCTGCATGACTAAGCTTTGCTTGTTTTATACATGTACTCTTGTATTTACCTGTATATGCTCAATTAGCACTCAATTTTTCAACTTTTCTTATCATAAAGGCTCTGAAAATACTGGTATTTGGTTGAAGCTTAATTGCAACATGCCATATGCTCTTGTGATATCAATAGTTTCATACGAACTAGTATCATTATGTAATTTTGTTCTTATCTTTGATGCATATCAGCATTCTTAGGGTTTTGATTCCTCTATGATTGCAGGTCATGTTCAGTGCTGTCCTGGAAAATGCTTGTAGTGAGCTCGGAGCAAGAATGTCGGCCATGGACAGCTCCAGCAGAAATGCTGGTGAAATGCTTGACCGCCTTACCCTCCGTTATAACAGGTTCCTCTCTCCCTTCTGCCTTCCTAAGTCTTTGAAAATTGCAAAGATACTTGTAACTGACTGTTTTATTCTTTCTGTGACTATACAAAAGGACCCGTCAAGCATCTATCACGACGGAGCTTATCGAGATCATATCAGGAGCATCTGCACTCACTGGGTAGATTGTTTCTTTTTCTTTTTAACACCGGTGACGATCTATTTCAGGAAGCAAATAAATTCCCCGGGATGCTTCAATTTCTTAGAGTGGGGCATAACACTTCGTCTCTATTGATTTCCCCCATTTTGTATTGGAGCGAAAAATCCTGTTGTGTTGTGCTTCTTTGTTTAAGTGTGCCAAGCATAATCGCATTTGTCTCCAATGGATTGTGAAAAATCCTAAACTATTTGTCTCTGTTTAAAGTGTTTTAAATTTTTGCAAACAGGCTAAGGTTTTCCGAGATTTTGCAATTGGCAGGATACATAACTAACAGCTCTTGATGCCAAGTTAGTGCTAATTAATCTGTGACCTCTGGAGTGGAGATCACAAGATTTTGCCTTTGTGGTTACAACTTATGTAAGGAACATCGGCAAGTCAGTTTGTAGCGCATTTATCCTGCTAAGCCCGGATAATAGGCTTATTAAAAAACTTAAGCTCTAGTCTTTGTATTAATCATGATGTTAGTATTTAAACTAGAAGAATATATATCTACAAGATAAAACTTTGATCTCTACTTTCTCAACCAATCATTTAATTGTATATTCATGGTTTCAATTCAATCGAGACTGGAGTCCGCAAAATATGACGTCTTTGAACCCAAATACATTCGTCCAATGGCCTCCATGCATGCTTGTCATCCACGGAGAAAACCCCTCCCTTCCAAGACCATCATACACAAAATATATATAATTTATCCCCTTAATTGAGCTTTGTTAGCCCTGAAGCAGTACAATACTAATAAGTCTTCATGGATTTTAGATAAAGGGTTCAAAAATAACATTAATCGATTCCAGAGCAAAATGGACTGACACATGTCTAATATTCGATTCGGGCTCGAGCCATAGCCTAAAGGGTATGGCTCAGTCCCCCTTATCACGAGATTATCTCTATCTACAGTGTTAGCCCCTCCAAGGCTCCAACCCAATGTAAAGTTAAAAACAAGAGAAACAGAACAAAGGGCATCGACCAACATGAGTCATGAATCATGACTACGGTTGGTCGTCGTTGTCCTGCTCCTTCTTGAGGTCGGCCGGCGGCAGGAAGCTCTCCATGGACAGCCCCCATATGTTGAAGTCCACCTCCTCGATGCTCCACGTCTCCTCCATCTTACGCTTGTGGTTCACCGACCCCTCGCCATACCGGAACAGCGTGACCGAAGTGTGCCCGGCGTGAGCGATGTTGATGCCGTTGATGTACCGGTAGTCCTCGATCACCGACTCCATGCTCGTCTCCCAGAAGATGCTCTCCCCTCGCCGGGCCTTCATGCGGAGGAGGTGCGAGTCCTCCAGCTGGATGAGGAGCCCGGTGCGCTGGCTGAAGTATCCCCATATGGTGTGGTGGATGATCTCAAAGCTCGTCCCGCTCCGCGCCTTCAGCGTGGCCGGGTTCGCCTCCAGCTTCAAGATGAAGCACTCCTCCCCGTTGATGATCTTTTCTCCGATGCACACCGCGTCGGAGAACAGGTTCGCCGTCGACCGGGGATCCAACCCCTGCATGCCCACCATAGTCTAAGAGTCCCACCGAGATTCTTCTAAAAAAAAAAAAAACCACCGAGGAAAAATAGAAATGGGTACCTGAAGAGATCGCCGGAGGGGCCGGGGAGGGCCTCTGGAGGCATGGGATTGCTCGGTGGCCGACTGCCTCCAAGCCACCTTCCCGTCGCTGCCGGCGCTCATCTTGCAACCGGCGACGATGAGCTCGAGGCACCATAGGTCCGGGTTCTTCTGCCACAGAACGTATCCTCCGACCTCACCCTTCCCCTTGGCCGACACGCTCTCGTCGCCCATGTGAAACTCCGATGCGCACATCCTCACCTTCCCGATGGCGTACATGCTGTGCACCGACATAAGCGCCGCCTGCCCTCCCGTCGCCGCCACGTACTGCTGGATGATGTACTTGGCCGTCGACGCTTGCTTTCAAAGGTAGAAACACAACTGCGTCATCCAATGCTTTAACAACAATTGCAACATTCTCATTTTTATTTACTCCAGCATGAAACAGGGATTTAATTATAGGAGGATCATGAAGAATCGAAACAATGCATGCAATCTTACGATGGAGCAGTCACGGATAGACCGGGAGAAGGCCACGTCGTGGGGCACCGGACAGGGGATGAGCGGGGAGCCGACGACGTTGAGCAGCAGCTGGAGCTCGGCATTGCGTCCGGAGAGGGGGGCCGGAGCGTCGGCCGTCGCCTTGTCGAAGGCCTGGGCCTTCATCCACGTGTGCATGTTCTGCCACTTGGCGCCTCCGGGGCCTGGGCCGGCGAACATCTCATCCGGTATGGGCACTTCCAACACGGTGTCGAGGCCGTCCTCTCTGTCGAAGTTGGGACAGAGCTTCCTCATAGTTCAGTGCGTGGAGAAGATAGAGAGAGAAAGGGAGGAGAAGAAGAAGAAGGATGGGGAGAAGAGAGAGAGAGATGGAGGCGTTGGAAGCCTGAGAGGCTGTTCTCCCGGTGCTTGGCTGCCTCTCGAATGAATGGTTTCTCTTGATTGTAGGACACAGCTCAAGTATAAAAATAAACCAAGCTTGATCAATGACGGCTGGGACACATATCACTACCATTTTCATTCAGTTATAATTTAATTTAAATTTTCATGAAAAATCATCATGATTGATTTAAATCCAAGAATCAATCTTGACTTATCTGAATTTAACGATTCAAGATTGAGGAATTGTAAGAGCATTTATCCACCCAAAATCAGGTTTTAGTTTCTGGTGGGACGTTTGGTGTGAGATTAGCTTATTCAGGTTAATGATGGTTAAGGAATTTTGGGCTAGCTTATTCTATGTTGAGGGGTTAAGGAACGAGGATATGAAAAAGTAGAGTGGTGGTGATAGGTGGAATATGAATAAAGTAGTAATGATTATTTTTTATATTTAAAAATAAGTGTGGGGATGGGATAGTAGGCTCAATTTTAAAAGAAAAATAAATGAAAACTCTCCGGATCTCCCGAGTATTGGATCGGATTCAGGTCAACCCTTTCGGACCCGATTTCGTGATGGAAAATAGGAGCCTGTCCCGACCCGAACCCGACCCGGTCACTGGCTACTTCGTTAGTTGGGAAGTTGCTTTCTTCGTTCGGTGCTGTTCCCATGTTCTTGGGCGCCAATCGAATTAAGGAAAGAGCCAGGGGGGAGTGATCTCTCGGCGACTGAGTAATCCGTCGATCCACCCTTGTTCTTACAACGTTTCGTTTCGATTTCTATCTATCTCTGGTGATCTTGGAATCATAGATCTATCCTCCCCTCTTATTTCCCGATCTTTTTTAGGAATGTCTTTTTTTTTTACACTGGTTTTCCGATTTCGTGTGACCGAGTTCATCTATCTGTTTATTTCGTTGAATAACTTGTTCGATCTTAGATCTCATTTGTCCTTATACGGGATTTTTATGCTGTTTGGATGTTATCCACGTCGGCGGCTGACCGCCGGTGGGAGCGGCGAACGCCTTCTCTCCTCCTATCCGGCGCCGTCCTTTTTTTCCTCTGCGAATCTCGGTCCGTGATCGGATCCGGCGACACTCCAGCATCAACCCCTCTCCCTTTTGTTCTCCGGCGTCTCACAAACCGATCCGCGATCGGAGGAGACCCGGTCGTCCCTTCCAACCTTGCCTCCTCCTCCTAGGGTTTATCCTACTCAAGAACAGTTACGATACGATGGAAATTGCGCATAATGAGCTCAAAGTAGTATCATAATTTGCATTAATTGGAGTAACTACGTGGGGGATGAGCATCTTATACTGAGTCTCATTTATAAGAAATTTGATTCTTGTTCTTAGAGAATCTAGATGTTTTTTATTTGGATGTTCTTTGTTAATTGTCAGAGTTATCTTCCATGCTGATCCATTATTGTCCATTGCCGCATTATTGTATGCAGTGGGTGGTTTGATGGCAGGGATTTTAAATCTACGTGTCAACTGTGTTCGTTTCTCTGTTGATGCTCACCGATCTCCATATTCTCCATTTCTCTCAAAGCACATACCTGAAGTCTCCTTCAGGTTTCCGAGTGTTGGCAAATCTTATAAAACTCTCACCATAATGGCCGGCTCGTTGCAGTCCCCAAATGCCATCTCTGCCACTGAGTTTGATAATACTATACCTTCAAAAGGTTGTTTCCTTACACTGGGTTCTTTGGACATTACTAATGCATAGTATGGTTGTTGTTCTGTGTTCTTACTTTTTCTATCTCCATGGTTTCGTGATTGCAGAGGTGCTTGAGGTCTGGCGCAGTGCTGATGCGGTGTGCTTTGATGTGGATAGCACTGTGTGCTTGGACGAGGGTATCGATGAACTTGCCGACTTCTGTGGGGCTGGAAAAGCTGTTGCAGAGTGGACGAACAAGTGGGATACTGTAGCTTGTTTTCTTTCAGCTTATGTGCATGTAGATGATCAAATATTGATGATGGTCTCTTGGTGTTTGTAGGGCAATGAGTGGATCAGTTCCTTTTGAAGAGGCCCTGGCTGCCAGACTCTCCTTGTTCAACCCTTCACTATCTCAACTCCAGGATTTTCTGGACAAGAGACCCCCCAGGTATTGCATGTTCATGCCTCCACTGCAAATTGCTCTAGGTGTATAATTTGTTCATAAATAGCAATGGAGACTAGTATTTGCTGATATGAGAAAAAGTGTGGAATTGTGGACTTGCTTTTTCGGTGCACAAGAAGATTTTTCTAGACTAGTTGGTACTGTTTTGTTTCCCAAAAGATATAGTCTAAAGAACTTCAGATTCAGCATCTTATCCTAATTTTGTTCCTGCATCTGAACTTTTCTTGCCGACATAAGATGAATTCCTTGTGGGGTCTCATCTTAATTCGCATGCCAATCAATCTCCATCCTCAGTTACCTGAAACTGTAGTAATCATGATATGTGATATATCTGACTGTTTCCTGGGTTACTTCTTGATCAATGAATGATGCTGAGCTTGTCTTTTGCTGCGTCTGTTGTCTATTGACATTTGCGCTTGATCATATTCGACGCTGTGAATATGCAGGATTTCTCCTGGAATTGCTGAGTTGATCAATAAACTCAAAGAGAATGGTGCTGATGTTTACCTGATATCAGGGGGCTTTCGTCAAATGATCAATGTATGCTGCTCAACTTGAGGACAAGGTTCATCCTTTTATAAGAACCTTGTTTAGCTTGTTATATAATCATTTTTACTTCCATTGGTCATAATGGTCAAGTCCAGGCCAAAACTTGAAGACTTGGTTTTGTTAGAGTCAATTCATATTCCTGGTTTGAGATGTTAAATTTAGTTGTTCATGTTTGTTCTTTTTGAATGCAATTACATTTTGTACTCTCAAAGGTTTCTCCTCCAATTCCTTCTTTATCATGAAAAAACTTCTCCGCTTCTGCAATATCGTAAACTATTTGCTCTGATTGTTTGCCTGCTCATGTACTCACATGGAGGGGAAAAACAGGGGCTGTATTAGTTAGGGTGAAGGATAGATTTGATAGAGAAACCCAAGACCAAGTTCTCCAGTAACAGAGTTTGTCATGCAACTATGGCAGTGGTCTGATCAAATCCCTACATGATATTCTTTTTGGTTTGTCTTTCAAATTTGTGATTTTAGCGTCAACTACAGCTGGAAAAAATCACCTTAAGCAACTCTTTTTTTCTTTTGTTGGTGAAGCCTGTCGCATTGAAGCTTGGAATCTCTCTTGAAAACATATTTGCAAATCAATTGCTTTTTGGAAATTCTGGGGAGTTCCTTGGATTTGACACGGCAGAGCCGACTTCAAGGAGTGGTGGGAAGGCTACAGCCGTGCAACAAATCAAGAAGGTACGTCAAATGACAGTAATTTACAACAACTTTGAGTCTTAATAACGACTTCACATAAATGGAACTTGCAGGTCCATGGTTATAAGTCTTTGGTTATGATTGGAGATGGAGCCACTGATCTTGAGGTAATGACTTCTCTTTCTATGTTTAAGCTTATGCATTTTTATGGAGTTGCATAGGCTTAGCTTCAGATAGAACTTGCTTATGGCTTATGGATACACGCAATTTCTTTGGAAGTCACACATTTATCACCCATAGTTCTTACATCACCAGTGTCCAATTGTCCCATACTGTACGCAGGAACTTCTTGGACACTTGCCATTCTGCGAATTATATTGGCTGATTTAGAGTCGATATCTACATGATTATAAGCTTGTATTTCATGAACAATGAAGCAGCTGTTTTCTTTTTTTCTTTTTGTTTTTTTCTTTTGTTTTGTGTGTGTGTGTGTGTCTACGATTATGTGACCTTTTTGTACTTCAGGCTCGACAACCTGGCGGAGCTGATCTTTTTGTCTGTTATGGAGGGGTTCAACTTCGAAAACCAGTTGCAGCCAAAGCTGATTGGCTTGTTCTCAGTTTTCAAGATTTGCTAACTTCCTTAGAATGATGCAAGTTCCGTCCTATTATTATTATGTATATGTATCATTCCTTCTTTTCTTTTTTTCATTTCCATTACTGTCAGGTGGTATTCAGCCTCGACAAATTTGTACCTTGAATCACCATTGTTGTCTTGCTTTCTGAGAGAGAGGAAAAAAAAAAAACAATGTCCTCCGGGATGCAATTATTGCATTTCAACTTACCAGTAATAAAACAAGTCAATTATTTGTTGCGATAAATGTATATTGGCCATGCATAACTGTTCATGCGCTCAGTTGGTTTGATATGTTAGACAGCTTTAAGTGCAAGTTTTTCTGCTCAACGCAATGAAAGGGAATCCTAAAATGCCTATAGTTCATGACCTCTCATTCCCTGAGAATTGAGATGACCGCGGAGAAACGAAAAAGGGGAAGTGAAAACAATGCTGTAACAGACCAGTGAAGCTGAGACGCTGTTATGTTCATACTGGGAGTTGGTATCGATTTCGTGCTGCATCTTTCATTCATGGGTTTTTTTTTTTTTTTTTTTTTTTTTGGAATAGTCGAGCCAAAATGCTAGAAAGAGCTACGAAGAAAATGTGATAAAAAAGCTTACAGCAAGTATCACCCCAGAACCCAAAAAGTATCAAGTATCAACAACATTTTAGAGTATACCCCAAATCCAAAAAGTATCAAGCATCAATCACAAGGAAAATGGAAAATCAAGAGACGCCTAAGATCCCTGAGCAAAGATCCAGCACTCTCGCCATCCCTTGATGCAGGCAAGAACAGCCAACTTATTTGCACGGCTACCTGGTCTCGATGCACAGATCTAAAAACTGAAACCTCGAATCCAGCAGCGATACTGCAAACCTCTCTTGGCAAAGACCACAACTCAGCGATACTGCAAACCTCCCTTAGCAAAGACCACAACTCTCACGAGAGAATCTCCCATTTATACAACTACCAAAATACTGGTTTTTGACTCAAAAAAGAAAGAAAGATGAGCACCTCAAGCCTGAGCCAACTATAAAAAAGCCTTCCGTTATAGCCAATAATTCTGCTTCCTCTTTCTCTGCAGACGATGCCACAACTCCTTCAGATATAGCAAGCTCCATCCTTCCTTCCTTGGAGGAAAAAACACCACCAACACCTGTAGACCCATTTGCCAGCTGAAAGCATCCATCCACCGTGGCTGAGCATGAGAACTCCTCTTGCGGCTAGGTTTGGTTGTACTATTCATGCATGAATCGGAATGAGAATTCTTTAAAACAAGGAATTCAATGTGTTTGGTTATAGTCTTCATTTAATAATCAGAATTGAAGTTTATGCGTTTGAGGGAACTTTGGATTCCCGAATTTGATAAGGGAATCCAGAGTTTCCTCAAATGCATGAACTCATATTTATGGAATGTACATAAATATCCTTCATTTTTTTTTATTAAATTGATTAAACGGCTAGGATCAATCATTAAAATAATCTTATTTTTTTCTCTTATTTATTAATAATCTTATTTCTTTCTCTTATTTATTAATAATCTTATTTATTCCTCTTATTTATTATAATCTTATTTCTTTCTCTTATTTATTAATAATATTTCAAATAATATTAATAATTTTATTTCTCTCTTATTTATTATTAATATTTCAAATAATATTAATATTCTTATTTCTTTCTCTTAATTATTAATAATATTAGGAACTTTCATATTAATAATCTTATTTCTTTCTCTTATTTATTAATAAGATTTCAAAGAATAATCTTATTTCTTTATCTCATTATTAATAATCTTTCATCCAAATAAGTCAAGGTAATGCAAATACATATATATATACATAAATATATTCTTAAATCTATGCTATTAGAGTAAGGGGTATTTTGGTCTTTAATTTATATTCTCATTCCAGTTCCCATGTTTATTATGTATACTAAACACTTGTAAGTTTCATTCTCCTTCCAGTTCCTTGACGTACCAAACAACCATAATTCCTTTCCAGTTCTCATTTCCAATCATGTTCATATTCCCAATCTCATTCCCATTCTCATGGCAACCAAATATGGCCCAATGATCCACCAAACGAGTTCGGATCCGATAACCCACTAAGTCTACAATCTTGCAGGATGCTTTTCTATCACTTGAAATTTATTTATCGGTTGCGGATCTGGATTCACATACATAGCACACAAAAGAAAAATCTGTACCTTGAATCACCATTGTTGTCCTGTGCTTCTGACAAAAGAAGCAATGTCCTTTGGAATTGGGATGCAAATTGTTGAATTTAAACTTACCAGTTTTAAAGTACCTCAACTATTTGTTTGTTGCCATTTAAATGTATATTGACCATGCATAACTAGTCTGAACAGCTCATTTGCTCTTTTTGTATTCCGTGTACATATTTGACTGGATATGCTCTGCTAGACAGCTTCAATACCAGACAAACAATATATATATATATATATATATATATATATATATATATATATATATATATATAGTTAGTCACCTCTCATTCCCCGCGGCGCGCGTCTTCTCCGTCGAGGAAAATGAAAAAGAGAAAAGTGAAATTAATGCGATAACATATTAGTGAATTAGCTTAGATGCTCTTAATACTAGTCTCGAGGAACCTGGGACTCCAAATTAATGGCATAATTCCAGGGATGGAATTGAAGTATTTGCCTATTCGACCAACGTTATATCGAATGATACGACACGAGATCCAAGTCCCACCGCTCTCTTATTGTTCCAATGGGTACTGATTGGTGTACATGCTGATGTCATATATGCATTGCACATGTCTGAATCAGTAGTGGACTATCGATTCTTTCATATAGTCCATCAGTAGACTGATCTACCGATGGACTAGATTAATGAATCGGTAGTCTACTATCGATTGAATTATTCATTTAGTTCATCGATAGTGAGATACCGATAGACTATATCAATCAATCGGTACATCACTACCGATACAATTCAATCGGTAGGGAGCTACCATCGGTGATTACATGGATGAATCCGTAGTGGACTACCGATTCGATTGCATATGCATTACACATGCCACCGATCCATGTGCATAAAACATTTTCCTTGAATGCTCTAAAAAGTCTAGTCTATGGTGATTAGCTTCCACATTGATGCCCAAAACCTTCCTGATTGTCTTGATGGTGTGGATGGTATCATCACGTCTTCTTCAGTCTTTATCAATTAGACTAGCCTCTTATTAGGTGACTGGGGACCTCTGATTTCATGGGCTTATTCCTTGTTTGACTACTACTCCGGATAAGGGAGCGAGCTCATCCAAAACTTTGATTCATCTCTCGATCACCCTTTTTTTTTTTTTGATGATTGATCGATATCATGTTTATACGACTCAAAACCATGCAGCAAATTTGTCATGGATTTATCAAGAACTCCATATAATAACTTGTTTATAATGGATCCATGGGTTTATTCCTTGTTTAAGGTTGTCGGTCAACCTTGGCAAAGTGAGGGGATATACGTCATCATATTCGAATTTATCACGCCTTGGAATATCCTATTCTCCACGTTAATTCCATAGGATCAAAAAGATCCAAGTATGGATGAAAATTAATAAGTTTCTACTTTCTACTACAAGATCGTCTCCATCACATGCCCACTTCTTTGCTGTCCAAGTTGAACATCCCATGCTTGTTCCCAGTTCCCACCCAAGAATTCCAATATCCTTCTCTCTAGTGTGAACAGAGCTTTCTTTATATTTCTTCCAGCCATTTGAAATCCCTTATAAAGATTTGAAATCCCCTATAAAGGCCATCCCATCTACAGGTGATATATTCTCCACCCCCCACATCGGACTAGCTAAGGCCTCTCTCTGCTTGAGAGTATCCAAGAACTGGTTTGTTTCAAGCCTTTTCCCACTCCTCCAGAACCCATTTGCAATCTGCTTCTAGTTGTCAGTTAAAAACCCTTTTTTTGTTGGGTTTTGGTGTAACTTGGTAGTCTGATGCTTGTTTAGTGCAAGGTGTGGAAGCCTTTTATTGGATTTTGGGGATCAATTTCAGCATTTCTTAGATTCTATCATCCTTCTGATGGAGCCCATCTGGTAGCTTATGAGTTAAAGTTGGTTTTGATTCATTTTCGATAT
Organism: Narthecium ossifragum; assembly: GCA_963920575.1. Lineage (NCBI taxonomy): Eukaryota > Viridiplantae > Streptophyta > Magnoliopsida > Dioscoreales > Nartheciaceae > Narthecium > Narthecium ossifragum. The sequence continues at coordinate 2,376,812 of OY986973.1, forward strand.
CGATTTGCTTTTCTGTCCATGCTGGGACCTGTAATAAGTGTTTTGTAGTATGGAATTTGACATTTTTTCTTGGAATATGTCATATGATGATCAAGAATTCGATCGTTGATGCAATTAACATATTGATGGATTTGGCTATTAATTGATATCAGATTCACATTTCTGATACAACTCCTTTTCAAATTTGGGGTGTGCTTTTGCTACTGTAATCTTTAAGATGCTTTGGCATTTTGTATCGTTGATAATCCGCAGGCTTTTGCGCATGATGAGATCTTTAGGGTGGATTTATTGGGTCGTTGCTGTAAATCTATTAAGCTTTGGGGCAGCTCATCCTGATGGAGGAGGACAACCTCTTGCAAAAATTGCTATAGAAAATGCCACAGTTGCCCTTGATGATTCAGCTTATATCAAAGCATCACCTGTAGTTCTTGGCTTAAAGGTGCCATTGAATTCTTCCTTGTTGCTATCTCCTTCAATTTATTTTTGGGAGGAGTACTGATTCATTTTTCTGACACAGGGAGAAAATAACGAGTGGATCGCTTTGGAATATAGCCACTCAAACCGCTCAAATGATGATTGGATTGGAGTTTTCTCTCCTGCAAATTTCAAGTATGTCCATTATGCTCAACAAAGCTGGATCAGGTTTTGTGGTTCAATTTGGAGTAAGAATGGAGGAATGCTATGTTGATCTGTGGTAAATTTTGAAAATTTCAGTGCTTCTGTTTGCCCAAAAGAGACTGAAAGGATGTATCCTCCAATGATATGCACTGCCCCAATTAAGGTTGGTGCTCACTATATTTAGTAATATGGTACCGAAGCCATATGGAGTGCTGTAGTTAAGTTATGATCTGTGTACACTGCTAACAGGGTTCATGCTTAAATTTTGCAGTTCCAGTTTGCAAATTACAGTGAGGCCTATGTGAAAACAGGAAAGGGAACCTTAAAGCTTACACTGATCAATCAAAGGGCGGATTTCTCGTTTGCTTTATTTTCTGGCGGTCCCTTTAATGTATGAATCCGAACTGATATCTATTGTTAATGAAAGAAGACTAGGCAGCTATCAGAATCAAAATGCTTACATTCACATCTATTCATGCTGATAGCAGAGTTGGAAAACTTATGGTTTGTTAAGTTGACAATCTTAGTTCTTGAAGAATACTAGTAAAATTATCTCGATCATCTGCATCTGTCAGTGAACAAAAATCTTGTCTCGTTTGTTAATGAAGAAAAGTTCGTATGACCTTGAGATCCATAATCGTAACATGTCTAATATGCAAGGAAACATTTATGAAGTTGTCAAGTACACAGATTTGTCGATCATGTTTTAGCCCACACCTCTTGCTCTGGTATACATTTCATGGATCATCTTCCATTGATTGATGGCCTAGTTGTCGGGTGAACTACATATCTTATTTCAGTACATGGCAAGGTTCAAACTTGACTCATAAGCTTCTTTAATTGCTACATACTATGTTCAGTTAACTTTTCTGATGAGAAAATAGGTGCATACTAACGTGACTACCTGTCTTTCCATGTAACAACAGCCAAAGCTCATTGCTGTCTCCAATACAGTGACTTTTGCAAATCCAAAGGCACCTGTTTACCCACGGTTAGCTCAAGGAAAGTCTTGGAATGAAGTAAGCTTTTACTGAGCTCGTACTGTACATTGAATCTGGAACAAGAAGATATGCAATTTAATTAGTTTCCTTCTGGATGGACCATTATTGCTACAGATCTATTGTGATATTCTGTATAGGTGTTGAGAAGTAATAGGTTGCAATGCCAAGTCAACATGTATCGTTCATGACACAATGCTTTTAAGAACAAGCTATAAAAATTTACATGAATTTTTGGAGACTATCATGTACCGTAGAGGATGGTATTTCAGCTATCTCTATGATCTTTCATGCCAATCTTTTTTTACCTCTGCGTGGTATTTGGTATCATAATCTCTTCAGTTCAGAAGACTTGTAGTGATGACACGATAACAGTTAATGTCTCTTTTTTTACCTCCATGCTATGCTTCTTTTCTTGTACTCCTTGAGTGAGTGACAGTAGGATAGTTTGCTATCAGATGACCATAACTTGGACTAGTGGATATGGTATCCATGAGGCGATGCCTTTGGTTGAGTGGGCCTCACAAGGAGGAGCCAATATGCTTTCCCCAGCAGCAACCCTGACCTTCGGTCGGAATAGCATGTGTGGTAAGTATTCTTCTTTGTTTTGCCTTTCTATCGAAATCCTCGTGCATTTTACATCTGGTTTATCATCTGTTATTTAGCTACCGTTCATCGATTCCGATCGACAGGTGCACCTGCAAGAACGGTGGGGTGGCGCGACCCTGGATTTATACATACATGTTTTTTAAAGGAATTATGGCCTAATCACATGTATTCTTCTGCAACCTGCTTATTTGCTTTCCTAGCTGATCTAAGGGCCTCCAAGTTCTCCAAGTTGAAACTAATGATAGTTTTCATTCGGATTCCACATATTGATTAGCGAAATATCAAGAAACAGTTTCATTATTGATTGGCATTGCATGTTGTTTCATATTTGAGTCATAATATTGCAGGTATAGTTACAAGGTCGGACATAAGTTACTCAATGGTTCTTATGTCTGGAGTCAGTCATACAGCTTTAGAGCATCACCATATCCTGGGCAAGACTCCTTGCAGCGAGTAGTTGTTTTTGGTGATATGGGGAAGGTATGGGATTTCTTTCTTACTTCCTATTAAAATGAGAATCCCAATTCCAAATGACCCTAAGAAATTGCATTATAATCAGACCAAGTTTGCGATTCTTTCAGGCAGAGGCTGATGGTTCCAATGAGTACAATAATTTTCAGCCTGGTTCTCTTAACACAACCAACCAGCTTGTTAAGGACTTGAAGAACATCGATATGGTTATTCATATAGGAGATATATGTTATGCAAATGGGTACATCTCACAGTGGGATCAGTTTACGTCACAAATTGAACCAATTGCTTCAAATGTGCCTTATATGATTGGGAGGTTAGTCTTTGTTCATCTGCACAGATGTGTAGCAATCTAATTTATGCAAGCATTATAATATTTCCAAGTGCTTGTTTGCAGTGGTAACCATGAGCGCGACTGGCCTGGAACAGGATCGTTTTATACGAGCATGGATTCAGGTGGAGAATGTGGTGTTTTGGCAGAGACAATGTTCTATGTTCCAGCAGAGAACAGAGCTAAGTTTTGGTATGCAACAAAAAATAAGTAACCTCTGCTATATTCCACTTGTCCAATTGTGCAGTTTCTCTTCTGAATAGTTTTACTTCCATAAATCTCGGGGCCATATGGCTGCCAAGTTTTAGATTCCTATTCATCATGAATCCCGTTTGCTCAAGATTCTCATATCTCAATTACGTTGTCCTTCTTTCTATTTCCAGGTACTCAACAGATTATGGCATGTTTCGCTTCTGTATAGCTGACAGTGAGCATGATTGGAGACCACACACTGAGCAGTATAAATTCATCGAGCACTGCCTATCCTCAGTTGATAGACAAAAGCAGCCATGGCTAATCTTCCTTGCGCATCGTGTTCTTGGCTACTCATCGGGCGTTGGCTATGGCTTCCAGGGATCCTTCGAAGAGCCTATGGGAAGAGAGAGTCTTCAAGATCTCTGGCAAAAGTACAAGGTTGACATTGCATTCTATGGTCATTACCACAACTATGAAAGAACATGTCCAGTATACCAGGTATCTATTCTGCTCGATTCTTATGAATCATATGCTCGACTCGATCATGGATTCATAGTAAAAATCGAATGAATGCTACTTATGTCTCAAAAGCTTATCGTACTCGATATTATGCATTAATGTCTTCGAATTGTTGCAGAACATCTGTGTGCGCAATGCATCTCACCACTACACCGGCACCTTCTCGGCAACAACCCACGTAGTTGTTGGAGGTGCAGGAGCAAACCTCTCTCCCTTCAGCAGCGTTCGACCCAGCTGGAGTTACTTTCAAGATTCCAACTATGGATTCGCGAAGCTCACGGCATTCAACCATTCGACATTGATGTTAGAGTACAAGAGAAGCAACGATGGATTGGTCTATGATCACTTCACGATTTCTCGTGATTACCGCGACATCTTAGCTTGCACTTTCGACAGCTGCTCCAGAACTACACTTGCCACTTAAGCAGTCCTCCAGCCAGGATCGACTAAAACCACGGAGGGGAGAGTATAACACCAATAAGGAGTATGAGCATTATAGATCTCTCTACGTAAGAGCACTTTGCAAGGAGCATAACATGAGTTATAGTTTCACTTTTATAGCTTGAATCCCGTCATGTATTTGCTCCAGTAAGCTTAAATCTACTTTTGAATTACCAATTTCGGAGTAAATATGCCGACACCGTTGCAGAACAGCTCAAAGAGCGCGTCGAATTAGGTGGAGGGTTCCTTGTTGCTGTAAAGGGATAAATTTTTACCTTATCGTTATCCAGTGATGGCGTCAAGAGACCCCCTCATCGAGCCTACACATCATCACCGCGCACCCTGCACACCCTCTCGTCAGCGTGGATAGTTGATCACGGCGAGTGGAAGGCAGATTATGAGAAAAGCAATAGAAGCGCTGTTAATAAGCTTGTAGAAATTAGGAGTGTCCTATAAACGTGGCTAAGTACCTCAGTCTCTGATCTTAGGATCCAACGACTGAGAATAAAATCAATATAAACCCTTATAAAAAAAAAGATGGAATTGATGAAAATTGTAAAAAGATATGCAGAAGTAAATGAAACCAATTTAAATGTCAATAACTTTTGAGTCATCAAGTCAGATATCCAACAATTTTAATATAATAAAAACAGTATGATTTGCGAAATCATTTGCTATGAGCCTATGACAAGATTTGCTCCATTGGCCCATACACACAAGAAAGCCCAGCCACCTAAACCGGATATTGGGCCACCTAATGGCCACAGAGCCAAACAGTTTAAGCAACCAGATTATAGGAAAAACTACCAAGTACCAACCAACCCTCTCCCACATTTTCTTTCTTTATATTTTAAAGAAGACCAACTCGAAAAGAATCGGAGCAGGAGCAGGCTCCTGATCCGAGTTCGGATCCGATAACCCACTAAGTATATCACCTTCATTGGTCTTCCTTTTTAGAATCTCTAAAAAAGAAAAAGGGGTATATTGTAAAATGAAAGGAAAAAAACTCTTTAGCCTGTGTTTCTATTCTTTAGATTGGGATCTTTTTCGAGCGTTCTCATGTGAGAGATGACGGAGGAAAGAGACCGGTTTGGTGTTCGGGGATCGCTGTTTTAGAGAGAGAAAGGAAGCCCACCTCCTTGCGATCTGGAACTCCAGCCTCCATTTGACTGCCCAAGGTCGGATTTTTGTCTGTCTCCTTTGAATTTATTTTGAGAGTTGTAATGAGTTGGGTTTTGGAAATGGGTGGTGAATGTTGATGGATTTTTCTTGTTGGTATTAAAGATTAGAGCTTTTTATGCTATTTTAATTTCTATCCCCAGGAATCAAGGTTCTTGGGTTCCAAAGGTTCCAGATATGGTTTGAGATTTTTGGATTGTTTTGGGCTTCGAATGGTTTAGTTCAGTCAGAGCTGGATAAATGCGTTTTTGGTGCGTTTTTACCATTCGTTGGCATCCCGCATTTGGGATCTCTTTAAACGGGAATAATGAGTCCTACGAGCCTAGTGTCGAAATTATCGAGAGGGAGGAGGAGAAATGGACTTATGGGTTGCTGCGGTGGCGGCCAAGGTTGGGCATTTGACTAGGCATCGACAGAGCTCAGCGAATGATAGCGAGGAGGGCTTGCGGGCTTGCAAGAAGTTTGAATCGGTTGACACGATGGATAGGAATATTGAGCAGAGGAGATTGGAGTCTGGAGGCAATCTTTTCCGTAGATTGATACGGAGACAAGTAGCAGAGGGTGCTGTTTCTAAAGGAGAGAAGATTTTGCCAAATTCTCCGGGAAGGTCTTTGAATGCATCTCAAGCTGATGGTTCGCTTGAAGCAGTGGCTGGCAGTTGCAGGATGAATGAAAATGGTTTGGTTGGTCCTAGAGAGTATCTTAGAGATGACAGCTCTTTGTTGAGCTTGCAGCCTTGGATTTTTAAGAAGGAACCCTGCCAATATGCCGGAGAGGAGATGAATGAAAATGGTGATTTTTCTGACAGTTTTAGTTATGATTCAAGTGAGACAGATTTTTCTCCAAGGAGTGTTTCTCTTGGTTATGGGCATGGTACGAACCGAAGATCTCTAAGAAGTAGGAGGTCTCGCAGATTTCCTGTTAAGCCACTTAATTCCATAGACAACTGTCTCATCCCTCCCCTCTATTCAGAGCAGTTTGAGATCGATGATCATGTTTTTAGTTCATTTCCACCTCCAACAAAACCATGTATCAGGCCATTTTTGATAACTGACGGGGAGAAAATTATCAGCAAGTCAACTTTTGATCCGCTAGGCATGCCATCTGAAAATGGGGTTCAAAAAGAAGTTGATGCCGTCAGTTCAGGAGCAATGAGAGATTTGGTTGGGGTTCCTGTTATCAGTTCAGTGAAGTATAAACGGAAGAGCAGGGAACCTGAGCCTGAAGTATCGGCTTTGCATTCTCAGAGATCAAACAACCTACCCCAGCTGCAAGGTACTAGCATCACCAGATGCTCATGCTATTTAACCATAATGTCTTGTCCTTTTTTGTTGAACTAATGTCAAAAATATTCCAAATAGTCAATTCCCTGAAGGTATTGTTCGCATTGGTGCGACAGTACAGAAAATGGCACGGAAGAAATGTCGCTTCAGAAATCCTCATATTGGATCTGAAAGAGTATAGACCAGAAAAGAAGTTCCTTGAATTTGCCAACTTCTTGAATCTGAGCTTTGCAGTGTTAGATCTGTTGTTTCAGATTTTCCTTGGTTTTTGTGCTTGAAGACATCAAGTCCTTGGGAAGTCAATGTAATTTGATACTTGTTCTTGACTCCTGACATTGGGCTTTGATGATACTCTTGGTCATGGCCACCTGATGAACTAGCAAAAATATTAGTTCTTCATAAAACTTATGAGGTTCATTCTTCTATCATATGTTTGTTCATCATGCATTAATTTGATGAATGTAACTTTGTGTAGTAAGAATTCTGTCAACTTCAATTTAATACATATATTTGTTTCAAGCGTCAAAATTCATTGCAAAGACCAATGCACACACATACCCTGACTTTACATTCTTATCCAATGCAAATGTAGGATATATTGCAAATAAACACTTGCAGGAAGTAGGTAGTGAGGTCTCATACACTTTAGTGAGTTCTGCATAAATCTATTCCTTAAATCTTACATGTCACTGCTAGATAGTCATTGTTGTCAGTTGTCACTGGACTTACATAATTGGCAAATCTTACATGCTTTGCATGTCTGTGAGGCATATTGTCTTGGTAGCAGATGATCTTGACGTTGTTGGACTCATTTCTACTGTTGATTGCTTGTGCTATGACCTTGGTATTTATGTGCCTAACCATGCTTCCAACTTGCTTCATGTTTGCTCTCTTACAGGTTCACCTGCAAGAATGCTTCTTTTTTCCCTTGGGATTGCCATTGGAGTGATGTTCAACGTACTGTCAAATAGAAAAGAAGTAAAGAAGTTGAACGATCTATTAAAGCAGACAGAAAACTTGGTTCAAGATTTACAGGAGGAGTTGGAGATGAAAACTTCATTTACTGTAAAGGAACTGGATAATGAAGTTTGTAGAAGTCAAGAACACAATGACAGTGATACAAATGGGAAAGAATCTCTTGAACTGCTTCAGAATCAACTTTCAGACTCCATCATCCATGTGCAGAAAGCAGATGAAGATGTCAGGTTGCCCATTTCAAAGGCTATACATAAGTCAGCATCAATGAGTAAGATCGAAGCAGAGCTTGAGGCCGAGCTTGAGAAACTGGATCTGAACATGACCACCAAGAGTCTTTACGAGGTAGGCTTGTATTGTTCATTAAAATAACCATATATATGAAGACATATTTTTGCATGAAGAAGTATCTTTTAAGCATTAATCTGAGATGATTTATTCTAGTCAGATTTGTTTTTTGCTGTTTCAACGTAGTTCTATGTAGTAGGTGAATCAGCTTTAGGGCTCTCTTCAATCGACTTGAATGTGCAATTGAGGTTATAGGATGTATAGGTGAAAGCTAAAAGGAAGTGGTTTCCTGATTTGAAAGGCATACCAAAATGTTCTCTTTGACCATATCTTGAGGCAAGATTTACAGTTAAAAAAGTATCAAATGTTGCACCAAAGATATGGCTATGCTTTCCAGGATATGAAAATACTGAATAGGCAGTTGGCTTCCACAGCTTCGTGAGGAACCAATGTTTCAGTAGTGGGTGTGTATTCCTTTGAATAATCCATATTTGCACTTATACTCTTTCTTTGCAAAGAACAGTGTGTAGCAATTCATTATCAATAACTTCTTTTCCAGATTGTTAGATGTCAATAGTCACTTGATTGTAAAGCTGTTGGTTGAGTTCATAGTTCTGGTACTTTGCAGCTTGATCCAGACCTAATAGCAGAAGTTGTGCATGGGGAGCTGAGGGATGACACATTTCATCATGGAGCTCGAGATGGTCAGGCTGATTCCCAGAGTGAGCACAGCAGCACCTCCACAACTGATATGCAAGATGGGAACTATGCAGTATCACCGAGGGAACTCAGCTTCCGTCTCCATGAAGTAGTCCAGTCCAGATTAGAAGTACGAATCAAGGAGCTTGAGAGAGCACTCCATCAAAGCCAGAAGCAACTAGAGTCTATGAAATCCGAGCAAGCAATGTCCCAGAGAGCCTTCTCGAGTAGCGATATGGGGTCTTCTTCCAACCAGGAGAGCCCAAAGATCATGGGAAGAGATCAAAACATTTCGGATCTGCCCTTGTGCTTAAAACTAACCGGGGATGCGTTGAATGCATATGACGAAGCTTATGAAGAGTTCACGAAACTAGCTGATTTTGACGAAAAGAACCTGTCCTCAAGCAATATATGTGACCAGAAGCATGAACACAGTTTATGCCCAGCAAATCGAAGCTTGATTTGGGGCATGGAAGCTGGAGTGACGAACAAGTTGTCATCTGTCATTTCACATGAAAGGGAGCAAAAATGGGAAGAAACTTTTCGTGGGGAAGCTAACAACACTGATGGGAACGGTGGAGTTGATGAGTTTGAGTATGATTCTGACGATGAAGAGAAGAGATTCATCCAGCAAATTCTGGAGAGAACAAGGCAAGGATCTCCTGCACTAACACTTGCTCAGAAAATGCTGTTTTCCTTGGATAACTAAGAGTAGAGATCATCTTCTCAAAAAAAAAAAACAACTAAGAGTAGAGATTGTAGTTTTCCCCATTGGCCATTCTTATTAGGTTTTTGATCCTTTTAGTAGTAGTGAAAAAATGGTAAGATTGAAGATTTCATAATTCCTTGTACTCAAAGCAAGAAACCGATTCCAGTGTAAACCATCATTGTTAGCATGTTTACATTATGTTGTTAGTGAGATTATGCCTATTTTTAATGATGGAGATAAGGATGGGAAGCTAGACGATAATCTGCATGATGAAAAAAAGAATACAGCTACAAGCAACATCAGTTGGTTTTTACTCGTTCACAGTAGCTAATAATGCACAATTGAGGGACATAAATCTGATCATTTAAGTTTCAAACACCAGAAGGTTTTAAAAATTGTCGCCATTGTTATGCAAACAAAACAGCTTCGCCAAGGAAGTCTTTTGTTTTCTAGAAGATTTCTTATTCTTCCCTGCAGTATCTGTAGATTTTCTTCTTTCCTTCCGCATTTGCAGATATTCGTTTAACACTTTTTTCCAGAGTCATGGTCTAATAAAACACATCTTTACTAGCTCTGGATCAGCGACAACTTCATCCTTATTGCTTTCTAAACATAATGAATTCCCAGCATATGGAAGCCACAACTGGCTCATGGAACAATTGCCCTGCTATAATAGAGTACCATACCTGACGTTGTTACAGAGTGACAACAGTTTGCAATAATTGAGTGCTTGCCAAAACCTGGGCAAGCTAGCCGAGTCAGTAATAGGTTAAATTTCTTCTTTTTTTTTTTGATTAATTGAGCCCAAAAGGCTAGACCAAGCGAGGGGTTAAGTACAAAATCACCCTAAAGGACTTGGGACATACCCCACAGTCCCCACTGAATCCATAAGGTCCAGACGGAGTCAAAGGGCTTCACGAGCCAACCAGTCAGCACGCATATTTTCTTCACGAGGGATGTAGGAGACATGGAAATCAGTGAAGTTGCGTCCAAACCACCATATTTCTTGCACAGTACGCCTGCTCTCCTCAGTTAATGGCATTCTGCCCTCTAACATTCTGATTGCATGAAGTGAGTCGCTCTCAATAAGTATCTGTCTAAAGCCGCGCTGCTGTGCGATATTAGTTGCTAAATGGATGGCACAGAGCTCCCCAAGGAGAATGGAGTTGGCGGTTTGTGAGGTGCTCTCAGACCACAGAAGAAGATCATCGTCGCCAATGCACGCCACTCCAATGCCCGCTGTGCCTGAGAGCGTATGAAAGGAAGCGTCAGTTTGGAGTCTAATACCTGTGGCTTCCACTGAAGGTGCCTTCGTCTTGTGAAGGTCGGTAATGTTGATGTACTCCCTGAACTGCCACCTGATCAAGCGCGCCAGGTCTCGAGCAGCTGAGCCCTGCTCCCCTGCAGCCACCCTACATCTCTCCTTCCAGATCCACCATGCACCATAGACCAGTAAGGACTTCGCGCGCACTCCCTCCATAGTTTTCCGAGGTTGACATAGAAGATGAAGGAAGCGATCCATGGTTAAGTTGCACCCAGCAATGGAAGCTTGAGGAAGCACTCCACTCCAGACCTCCCGCGCAAAGCCACAGTCAAAAAGCAAGTGCTCTGGAGTCTCTTCAGCAAGGCAGCAGCGAGGGCAAAGGTGCTCAGAGGAAAGGCAGAAGTTCCAAAGCACAGACTTGGTCGACAATCTCCCATGAAGGAGCTTCCAGAGAAACGTCTTCACCCTTGGGCCTGCGAGAGCATTCCAAGTGCTTCTCCATAGTTGTGATTGATCCTCAATAGCATGCGCGTCCTCCAAAAACTCGAGCATATGATAAGCAGAGGCCGAGGAATATCTTGTGCATAACCACATTTCGGTTATGACCCTGCCATTTGATGCTGATAATAACCCTGGAACACAAAAGTCACGTTAAATCGAGGTTAGAACCTCAAAAAATTGCAAAACCTCGATTTAACGTGACTTCATAAAACCAAGCAACATTTGGGCCAATTACTCTGGTACAGCAATATTACTTATATAAAACCTCGCTAATGCCCCAGGGCGGATGCACTACAGAGTTCCAGTTACGGGCCATTAAAACAGACGATGTATAGGGAGAGTTACAAGCAACAACAGATGGTTGTACTGAGTATATAACTAATAATGCTAAACCAATTGCAAAAAGTCCATTGAGTTCCAAATATCAGCAGGCTCTTCGAGTTTTATCACCCTTGCTTGTTGGCGAAGCCATCAGGCTCATCATCATCATCCTTGTAAGTGTTGTTCAACAAGTCCTTATTGCCATTAGCATAGCCACCCCCTCTGCTATCCAGATTGTTGTCATATTGGCTGCCACCGCCACCATATCCCACGGAACCATCCACACCATATCCAGTGGTGCTTCCACCACTGGCAAAACTATTACCGTCGGCAACAGTTGCATGGCCATCACCACCGCTGCCACCTTCAGCTACACCATAATTGCCAACACTGTTGGTTCCACCAGAACCCCCACCTCCACTGTTGTAGCTATTTCCACCATAATTACTGCTGCTGCCACCAAAGGCACTGCCTCCAGCAAACCCGCCCTCACCACTATTATAGCCACCGCCAGTTCCAGAATAGCCAACCCCACCACCACCATAGCCACCATCTCCACCACTATAGCCGCCACCACCACCATAGTTGCCGCTGCCACCTCTGTAACCGCCACCACCATAGCCACCACCTCCGTAGCCGCCACCGCCATAGCTGCCACCACCTCCGTAGCCGCCACCGCCATAGCCACCGCCGTCACCACCTCCGTAGCCTCCGCCGCCACCGCGAAACCCTCCCGTACGATCATTAGCATAATTCACTCTAACCATACGACCATGTAAGTCCTGATAAAGCATAGAGTATCATAATTTAGTTACCTTTAGAAGGCGCAGATACTCATCATATACGTTCAGAATCTAAAAAGCATCAAACACATTAGAGCATATCAAGCAAGTCAATACATCAGCTAATTATAACTTTACACACAGCAATGAACTTGCACCAAATTGTCTAGTTGATGAAAGCAATGTGTACAAGTATTAATAGCATTTTCAATTAGAAAAAAAGTACTGCAAAATCTCCTCTTAGTTATGCATACTGATGCTCAGATTTGTAAAGCCACGAAAGAGGCTTCTGCATTTACTTTCCACTAAGTATTTTAGTTGTTGCTTGTCCATCCATTTTCCTTGAATACATTAGCAAGTCATCACAGTTTGACATCTACAAATCTAAAAATGGTTAAGGAAATGACATTCATATCTGCTATAAAACAAAGGCAACCAATAAATTGAAGATAGGATACTATCAGCGAGATATAGCTGGCAGATATAAAAATGCTGGTTTTAGAGATTGGTAAATAGCAAAGAATAGCGGAAGAAAAAGCTACACTAGAGAAATCTAAGAAGTCTGCCAATGGCAGAGGGAAATGAGGGAGACAACAGTGATAGTAATTCCATTACCTGCCTTTATACCATCAATTACATGTTCTCTAGTCTAATGTTAACATTTTGGTAAATTACGACGAGCAGCAAAAAGAAAGCTACATTAGAAAAATCCAACAAATCTGCCAATAGTAAGTGAAAATGAGGGAGACAACAGAAATAGTATCTCCATTACCTGCTCCTATATATCATCAATTACTTGTTCTATAGCCTAATATTAACGTCGGCAATGTCTCTAATGTTTATAGCCCATCCCCACACACTACTCCATTCCATATGATTTAGAGCCTTACTTTGGAGATTTTTCCAGGTGCTACTGATTTTGATGTTGACATAATTAATATTCTTTAACAGTTGCATTGTAAAATTAGTAGTCCAGCACACTTCTCCATAGTCTAATTCACACAATTTTGAGCCTGACTTGAGAAATTTTTTCAGGTGGAGCTTTGTGTGTTGTGAAATCAGTCTAATAAATGGACTTAAAAATCAATACTTGCTAAAAGGACCTTTAAAAAGTCAAATTAAATCCATTATATTTCATTTGAAACATGAACCCCTTGATGTAAAATAACTCAAAAATCTCGAAACAACATTATAAACCCGTCAAAACCATTACCTTTCCATCCATGCCACTCATGGCAGCAGAGGCCTCATCACCGGATGTAAAAGTCACAAATCCAAAACCTCTAGATCTACCAGTGTCCCGATCCATGATCACCCTAGCTGATAATATACACATCTTGGCTAATCAAAAAACATGTCGAAGATATTATTAGTCTGAAATTCACAAAAAGGTTAAAAAGTGTGCCTTCAATCACTTCGCCATAGCCGGTGAATGCTTCTCTCAAGCTTTGGTCATCAGTACTATATGAAAGTCCTGAAATTAGGAAAACAAATTACTAAACAGATAACTGTGATGCTAACAAAGAAAGAGGATAATTGTCTAGAAATAGTATTGCAAACCTCCAATAAAGAGTTTCGATGATGACATGCATCTTATTGCTTGGTATACTGATGGATTGCATGTGATAGCTTTCTTAACAAGATTTCCAAGTTTATTGCTAAAAGCCATTGTTTTAAACCTGAAACAAAAAGCAGAAAAAATAGGCTCACAAACACAAGTCTTATTTAAAATAAAAAAGTACCATCAAACATGAGACACTATCGGTTGTTTCCTTTTCAAGCTTACTAGAAATACAACACGTCCTAGTCATTACATCAACATTTAATCAAAAGCCATATTGCAATCTAATGAAATTGAGAAAAGGAGAAACTTCAGCTTCTTATTGTTCTGCCACAACGATCTTCAGAAAATACATATTCTCCACATTTAGATTAAAATCACGAAATAAAGTAGACCTATAGATAAATGTCCAAAAAGAGAATGACAGAAGATCCAACTCCATAAAGACCATAACTACTAAAATTGCAATACAAGCCCATCTAAGTGACACAAGAAGGGTAAGGACAATAACAGTATTGGTTCTTTAGCTGATGAATAATGATACTTTTGTGAAGAAACAAACTGATCCAATCAACGCGTTCCATGAGTTAACCAATTACAATACAGCACACAAACATATTCCATAATCACATTTTCCAGTATACAACAACCATCTCGGTCACTATTCAACATGAAGAGTCCAAAATTTATCTTACCGTCAAATCAAATGGTAATATCTAATGGGAAACAGCACAAATAAACCTACAAAAATTAACAAACATAGCATTCCAAATCCATTGATAATACGGTTCCTAGAAGCAGAAATCTTCAAGAAACAAAGCCAAGAAGGATCATGACCGAACGATTTCGATCATGCAACAAGAGAATCATACATATGCCGGCGTGAAAGAACCAAAGATCCAGAAAGGGAGCCAAAGAATGATGCGATTATTCCAAGAAACCTAGAAAAGAAACGACAGTAATCGAAACCTAGGCTTAGGGTTTCACAAGAAGGGTACCTTCTCGGGACCCGGAGGGACTAAATAAAACCCTCACTCTCTCCGATCAAACTGATGGGGTTTACTGGGAGAGAAGGGTTCGGGCTTTTATAGCGGTCGGCACTGAGCCATCTAATCTAGCACAAGATGCGTTTTGGGCCGTTGGATCAGAATATCTCAGCTGTAGAGATGCGCATATGAGAGAAATAATTAGAAATTTGTTTATATACCTGGTATTTGTCTCAAAATCAAAATAAATCCTCAGAATTTTAAAAATGTCTTGATAGTCTTATAAATATTCTCTTCCATCTACGTATCATTAATATCAATTTTGATCATGTCTTTATGCCAATTTTGAGCCCCCCTTATAATAATAAAATTAGGCCAGAGCAACGATTCGAATTTAAAGAGGATATTAAGACAAATAGCACCGTCTGAACACAAACAAAAACCCTCAAAATAGTTACAAATCAAAAGAGGTATGTACTAAATTACAATAAAAAAAGCTTAAACAAATAATTGCATAATTTATTTTTCAAAAAACTATCTTAAAAATTAAAACGAATTTATATGTTGTTATATTCAGTTTGACATATATATATTTATCAAAATCATCAATAATTACAACAAAAATTAAAAATATATATAATTTAATCTGAAGAATATACTAATAATTCCAATTATCACATATCTATGGGTTTATTTCTCTCTCTCATCTGCTGAGATCCACATCTACTCGGAAGACCTACGGCGTCGTCCCTTCGCCGGCGCTCGCCGTCCCAAATGGCCGAGACCTCTGAGACCCCAAGCCTCTTGGACACCCTTGGCGAGGAGATCATCCGCATCATCACCCCGGTCTCCACCTGCATGCTCCTCGTCGTCCTCCTCGTCACCACCCTCGAATCCTCCGGTTCCCCTCTCACCTCCATCGCCACTATCGCCTACCCGGAGGCCGCCTCCGACTCCACCTGGGACAAGGTCAAAGACGCCCTCTTGAACTCCCTCGTCTTCGTCGCCGTCATCACGGCTCTCACCTTCTTCTTGGTCTTCTTATTCTACATCCGATGCACCAAGTGCCTCAAATACTACATGGCTTTCTCTTCTTTCGTGGTTTTGAGCTTCATGGGCGGTGAAATTTTGCTCCTTTTGATTAGCCATTTTGATATCCCCATCGATTCCGTCTCTTTTGTAGTGCTTTTGTTCAATTTCTCGGTGGTCGGAGTGATGGCGGTGTTCATGTCGAAGGTGCCCATTGTGGTCACGCAGGCGTATTTGGTGGTTATTGGGGTGTTGGTGGCTTATTGGTTCACTCTTCTGCCGGAGTGGACCACTTGGGCTCTCTTGGTTGCCATGGCTTTGTATGATCTTGCCGCCGTCTTGCTGCCCGGTGGTCCATTGAGGCTTTTAGTGGAGCTGGCGATCTCTAGAGATGAAGAGATACCCGCGCTGGTCTACGAGGCTCGGCCCATCGAGAGCCAGCCGGGTGAAAGGAGGGGATTGTGGAGGAGAAGCCATTCACATAGTGATTCCAATGCTAATCCTGTTGCAAATTCGAATGCTTCGGCTGTTCCGGCCACTGTGTCGTCGGCGACGGAGGCTAGATTGATTACTCCTCCTAGTGAGGACTCGGATACTCCGGTCATCGCCGGTACATTGGGGGAGACGAGATTGGTAATTGCTGAAGAGGAGTCTTCTCGAGGGTCGACTGTACCGCAATTAACTGCTCCATTGATTCAGCGCCGGTTAGAAAGGGATGAAGAAGATGACGTTGATGGGATCGGCTTAGGCTCGAGTGGAGCAATCAAGCTGGGATTGGGAGACTTCATCTTCTACAGCGTGCTGGTAGGGAGGGCGGCATTGTATGATTTCATGACGGTATATGCTTGCTATCTTGCGATCATAGCGGGGCTCGGTGTTACTTTGATGCTCTTAGCCTTCTATCGGAAGGCTTTGCCTGCACTTCCTGTCTCTGTACTGCTTGGAGTGTTGTTTTATGCGCTGACACGCATGTTCTTAGAATTGTTTGTGGTTCAGTGCTCAATCAACCTGTTGATGTTCTAGGATTTCATTCTTCGTATTGAAAGGAAATTTATGCGTATCATGGCTTCTTTGTTATCTGTTGCTGCAGTGCTTCAAAAGCATATTCTGTAAATATTCCGCTCTTCCGGAACTAAAGGGGTGCTATATGACAATAATCAAGGTTTTTCAGATTTCTGACGTAGGTTTAATTTTTTTTAGGGTGATATATGTAAAATTAAACTTTAATAACTCCTTCAGGAAATCAATCTTATAAGGAGCAATAACGGTTAACCTGTATTAATTCATATCCCCTAAGTTTCTTTATATATATTCTCTGAGTTTGCTTTATATTGGCTATGTTTTATGGTGACAGTGAATAAAAAGCTATGACCAACCTTCGAACCCTGAACCACCTACGGGTCAATACAGCCGTCTAATCAGACAAACCACAAGGAGTTTGTTAAAATTTTATATTAATAATAACTAAAAACTGTGCCATGGGCACATGTGAGTACTAGTGCCCTTATAATAGAGGTTCCTTTGTATCTTGTGCTGTAAGGTGCTGCACCTATGCACAGTCGATGCCTTCCTTGTTGCAGGAATACTGAAGAACCTCATTTCAGTCTCAAATTACAGAGACTATAAAGCAGAGATAGTTACTTTCACAATTACAAATTTATGCTTTGACGCATGAGTCATTTGTTGCATCCTTTCTACAACTTTGCCAAAATACAATGATAAAGAATCTAAAAAGAAAAGATGGGAAGAATTGATACATAAGCGTGCCTCATAAGGGAAGCAATCTCTTGTGCTTGAAATATAACAAGAAGCAGAGATATATAACTCCACAAGACACACTGGATATAATTAGCACCAAGCTGAAATTGGATGGCTGGTTAAACACGGAGTCCTCAAAATTCATACCAAAAACACCCGTCACAACTGCAAACATCGTCGCAACAAATGTGGCCGCCGTGAGCAACAACTCAAACTGGATCAACTGGTTTCGAACATTGTCCTGTTTAAACCACATTCAGAAATGTTGAATATACTTTGATACAAATATGGATTAAATGTACCACCAATCGATACTTACTAGTTTGATATTGATGAAATCCTCAGTATCATCAATGTACTCCTTAAGCTGTGAAACCATCAACACAAAAACTAAACTTGTAGATGGTAAATCAAAGATTAATCATTGAAATTATATTCTAACAGGTGTGAATATATCTGAAAAAGATAGTGAGTCCTTACAGATAGTAATTTGCTTAGAGTGTTATCAATGACAACAAAGTATGCCTCAAGCAACATCTCCAATTCTTCGACATGCCTGATACTGCTAGACGAACACCTGGAACTCCCATTTTTGCTCGAGCTCATTATAGCGCTGTCTGCGGCTTTTTCAGGCCTTTCATTACTAAAACCGGTAGGAGAGACAGGTGCAGATCTTGAAACCCAGTTAGCAGCCGAAAGACTGCTCACGTATCCATTATTAAACAGATATGTTTCGCTTCTCTCATTTTTCTCAGTTAGATACATCTCAGCCATGTCTCCATCATCATCCATCAGTTGTTCTATTTCGTCGCGGACCTGGAATTTAATGGTTTAAAAGCAGAAGCAGAAAAAGGAGTCTGAAATCTGAATCAGATGATGCAGCTCTGTGCTTTTTGCTTATTGTTATTGTTCTTGAAACATATCCTACAAAAGAAGCCTGTACCTTCTGAACCTTGTGAGTCAAAGAAAGAAGATGGCTTTTGAGCCCACGCACATGCTCCAGGTTAAGAGTGCTAATGGAATATGCAAGCTCCTCCAGTACAGGATATACCTCAATTTCCAATTGTGTTACCTGTTTGAACAGTAAATAGGAGCATAAGACAAGAAACCCACATACATTATTGGAAATATATATTAGTAGCAAGACAAAGGCCTATATTGAATTCTGTAACATTTTGTAAAAGCCGATGAGCTCGCGTATGCTACACAATTATTGTCCAAATTTAGCCAACAAACTCCTCTTTCATCAAATCTAGACACAAAAGAGATGTCCCATAAGAAGTCACAAAGGTAAAAGATATGTTCATACAAGATAACACACAAACCTGAGCATCAAGTGATGTAGAAGCCAATTCCAGAGCAAGCTCTAGTGCCTTGAATTCGAAAGGTAGATCATCTTGAATCAAAAGCATGCAATGTAAGCATCTCAAAATAACTTGTATGACTACTTTTCGCCCAATTGATCACATTTTATGCTTATAATCAGGTCGAAAAATTAAAAGCTATAGTTTTTATAGCACCGTAGAAATTAAAATCTATAATTTCACAGTAATCTAAGAACAAAAACGGATATTTAGCTGTACCGTTTTGATCTTTCGTCATCTGAAGTCGTTGGCATAATGCTGATTCATATTGCAGCACACAACTGTCCAAAGAGTTCATCAGAAGAACCTCATCTGCCATGATTATACACCTGATTTGTTCAAGACTGACAACTATGGCCTTCTCTCTGCCAAGTATGGTGGAAGGATAAACAAACAGAGGATCCAAGAGCCTCAGATCTCTTGCCGGTAATCCAGAACGCTTCATCAGAGCATTCTTATCAAGAACTGTGGCATCTGATCTCCCGCTCCGATCGATCTGAATCCATGACCGACTGCTCTGACCTCTTTTCTTGAATGTTGTGGAACTGAATCCCTGAAACAGAGGAGTCCTGAATCCATCTAGTTTAGCACCTTCTTGAAGCGAGGCAGGTCTTGGAAGAGTAGATTGGTGAAGAGATGAGAGCCGATCTTTCATTTGACCTGTTAATATCCAAGAAACAAGTCAAGATAGATCCTACACTTAAATGATGCACGAGAGTTTCTTTGCGTTCTTGCTTCATTGAGAAGCATCTTGATGAAGGAAGGCATGGTTTGAAGCGATTTATATAAGTACATTGGTCTCTCTCAAGGTGTGATCTTTTTTTTTTTTTTTTTGAGTTCCAAGATCAAAATATCAAGATGGGTCATATGAATTGAAAACCTTAGCAAGTTCTAGGGTTAGCATGACCGCTGAAATGTTGAGTATGGGCCTTGATTTCTTGTCGAATAAGGTAATCTATAACATCTAAACATCATCTCAATTGTCTCTCGAAATCAGTATGTAGAGCTATTGAATCTAAATCCAGAAACTAGAAATCATGTATCTGATTCAACCAAGAAGGGGCAAAGAATCCATGGTTCATCTTTCCAGAAAAGGTATTCACTTTAAGCCATCTAAACTCAACAGCACAAAACCCATTAAAGAATTCGACTTACCTCCTCAACTTGATCGTGTGTAGGCAATCAACCTTCACAAAAGAAGCGCAAAAAGAAATCAGCGACCAATGAAATAGAAAGAAGATGAGGATGGCGGTGGAATGATCTCCAAGTATATTAGAACAAGCTATGATTAAGATAGTTAAATCAGGAAAGGGATGACTCCAACCTTGATAGTGATTGGTTTCATCCACTATAAAAACAGAGGGGTAAAGCACATAATTGGCAGCTGATGAACAAGAAATCCTGAGTGAGAATCTAAAAGAATATTCAGATGAAAAAAGAAGCCAATGATGTTGCCTTCTTCTGATTGGTAGGAGAAAACAAGAATGACATGGCCCAACATGTGATGTGTTACTTTCCATTAATTATCTCAGGGAATCATTGAAGTGGTGTCAGGATCTGTCATTCTTGTCTATTGATTTCTTGTTTCTTTTGGTCTTGGATTATGAATTTATTCTACAGAAATAAAATAAGAAAGTAGGCTTATTGATCTGCAGAACCAGTGTGAGCTATAATCTGGAAACTTGTTAAAGAAAGAAACTTTAGTCTGCAATTTGGCATCCCTGTTTTAGTTTTATGCATACAGATACATAGTTTTGCTTTTCAAGGAATCTTTCAACTTACAGGATCACATATCCAAACTATGCAGAAGTTTTAACATTAAGGCACCTGCTCTACTTTAAAGGAATGTAAGAAGGAAAGAGGAAAAAGAAAAGAAGTGCACATTGACAATCTCATCAAGATTAGAGGCATTCCACACAACTTGGATTTTTTGTTTTAATACATCTCTCAGGCTAGAAAAAGTCTGATGATTATACATGCCAAAGACAGCAAAAGGAACATCTTTATTACATTGCTGAGAGCCCTATACATCATAAAAACAGGTTAACCTAAATAGACGGTTGAAGGTGAGAGCATACACGAAAAGAGAAGAGCTTGCTAGTATTTTAATTAGAAAGATCAATGCAATAACTTTGGTAGCCCCTCGAAGAGATCCAATAAGTACTTCTCTAGATCGTCTTCGCTGTACTTGATGCACCTCTCCCGGTTTCTCATACCATCCAAATAGCTTGCATACCTCCCCATGAATATCTGATATGCTTGCAGCACCTTAAGTGATATGGAGATTCTCATTTTTTCTCGGAGCTCAATATCAGCGATTAGCCATGCTGTCTGGGCTTTATAGACCTCTTCAAATGCAAGGTTGAAACTTCGATACCTTTCCCTCAGAATTGTCTTTGATGGGGTTTTAGAACCTGGGCTGCAAAGCCCCTCGGATTTCAAGAAAGAAATGACTGAATTCCATGCAGCCCTCTCATAGCGCATTGAATGCTTCTGGAACTTCCTTTCGTGCTCTCGGATCCAGTCTTCTTCAAGGAATTTCTGAAGGCCAGAATCCTTAACTTTATGAACCATGTAAAATACGTTATTCATCATAAAGAAATTTTGCAGGGCACAATCATTGTACAACAGGGATCGGTCATTAAGGCTGGATTCAAGGATGGAGGTCATAGACTGGAGATGCCAAACTAGCGGGGAGGAATCGGATGAAGAGTGCCTCTCGCCATCATCTTCCAAGGAGGAACACGATTCTTCACTGTCTTGACCCTTGAGAAGCAAATTAAGGGTCTCACTATAATCAGTAAGTGCTCTTATATAGTTCATGACATACTTTGTAAGCGGATGAACTCCTCCTCCAGGAAAGGCTGTGGCCGCTTTGTTGGTTCTAATAGCTTTCTTGAACTGCAAGAAGGTATACATTGCAGACTCACCCAGTCTCATCAGAACCTCATGATATTCAGTTAAGATGGCAGAGCCTTTTGGGAAGAGAGATTCTATGTGAACAAGAAGGTTATTCAACACTTCATACATATCCAATATTCGAAACAATCTTTCTACCTTGGGACATTCGATTGCTATGGCTTCGCCAAACCTTAGGAGTTGCAGAATTGAACTCTTTGTGGATTCAACAAAGCAATGTTCAGCAACTGAAATGGGGGAGCTTCCAAAAATGAGGTCACAGAGACGCTTTTCACTAGCAAGGTAAACTCGTATAAACAGATTCATTGCTCTGTTCCACTTCTTAATCATGGAATTCAAGACACTCCAATCCAAATGCAACACTTCCTCAATGCTTAGCTTCTCCAATCCGAAAGCAGATAGGCAATCATCTAATGCATGTTTTCGAACACTGATGTAAGCCTGGAAACATTCCATGTCATAGTTGGACAAGAGCATCATATCGGAAATGCATTGCAAATTGGGAATCATGGAAGGATCGATCAAATTGATAACAAACATTTCTGAAACTTTACTAATTGCAGCCTGAGATCTGCTTTCAACTAGCTCTAAGTTGAAGGAATTGCCTGAGCAATCCTCCATAATGTCCTCTTCTAAGGAAGGAAAAGACATGTCCTCAGGCTCCACATTTTGCCGATACTCAACAAGAAGGTGGACAAACTCATCCTCAAGCCTTGCCATTGTCATCTGAAGAATGCTATGGGCCAGGCTTAAAAGTTCATTCTTTTTGAGCTCTTCATTGTCGAAATCCATCCTCTCCAAGGTCTCAGCGAGTTGTTGGACTTCATTCACAGCCAGTAGAAAATCCGAAGCTTCCTGTGGATCACGATCCCATATCATCGACTCATCAGACTCCCAACTGAGAACCTTCTCACGCAAGTCATCAAGCTGCTCTTGAAAATCCCTGAGCCTAGCTTTTTCTGGTAGCGTCATATTGGAATAAGGGGCAACGAGATCTGAACACATATAAACCATAACACTAGCAAGACTCCTGGTATCCTGCAAGGATTTTAAATCCACTTATGAAACTGTTAAAGGTGGGCAGTTTGGCATAGCTCCCTAAACAATATGAGGAACCCACAAATCTGAGGAGTGCCGACCCCTTAAAATCAATATTATCTTTCAGATCATTGGTATAAAACAAGACTAAGGCCAGTGAAAACAAATCTAACGCTGCAACAGCAATACAAGCAAAAGAAAACAAGTGGATCAACACCAAGTTGAGGGAAAAAACACGAGTTGGTTTATATATTAAGAACCTCAACACATAATCATCCAGAAATTCCTGGAATTTCTAGTCATGTTTTACAAACTAAACTCGTAAAGGGAACCAAAGAGAAGGAATTAAGTACAAGAAAATAACAATAATATCAACAGCAAATGGATGTATATAAGCTAAAGATGTGTAAATCTAAAGCATGCAAGTAACATTCTATACTTAAAACAATAGGTTTTGGCTAACTGCAGACAAGAATATCTACCTCTGCTTGTTTTCCTAAAAATTCAACATAGTAATTTTTCCAATTAGAATGGATTCCTAAAAGAAAAAAGAACGAACCTATACAAGTTGGGAAATCTCTGGGCCAAATCACTACCACGGTACCAATAAAAAGATCATTTTTTGGTCAAAAATAAGCTTAGTGGCATCCAAAACCAAATCCCAGCTCAGGAAAAACTTCCAATGCATTGATAGATCAGGAAAAAAGCACTCACAAAGATGATTAACAAATAGGTAAAACAGAAGCACCCAAAACGAGAGTCGCCTCTCCACCAAACCCCAGTTCTAGGGTTTCAGAACAATATGGAATCGAGCTCCAAGCCTCCAAGCACTACAGTTAATCTGATAGCCCACCAAATTCGATGTGCTTTATAACCAAAAAAGCTCCCCTTTTTCACGTTAAAAGGGAAATCTAACTATCAATAGTCAACAAGCATCAGCGTGAGACAACTAGATTTAATAAAAAACAGCAAGGCGATGATAAGGATTCGAGAAAGATCAAGGAAACCACGGGAGGCCTAAACACTCAACACATTTAGATTAAAAAACTCTTCGAGAAACCACTCCAAGACAAGACGGAGGAGTTCCAAAGGGATTCATCCAGTGGAAACCCTTCCGAGAGAAGGCGCAGCGAAGCTTCGCCTATCGCTTTCGCGGGCTTACAAGTTACAACGTCCCGCCTCAATCTCTAGTAAGTGGTTAGAAAGTACGTAATCTCTATCCAACGGTCGAATTTTCTTAGCAGTTTTGGATTACACGTTATCAGATCCGGGTCTGGATCCGGATCCGGATCCGATGGACTTGCTCAACTGCCAGTCAGTTGACTACTATGAATGAAGAAGTGAAAGTATAACAGGGATCATACGAAACCAAGATTTTTGATCATTTCAGCACAACATTGAAATAAGATCAATAATTCTGTGCAAAACAACGAAAGCGGCCCAAAAGCTTCGACGCCCTGGAGATGGTTATATCGACGATTTAGAGGAACACAATGTATTCACTGAGCCATTTTTTTCACTCTAGTTGGACTTGGTACCACTGCACCGATCCAACTTCACCATCGATCTCGAGCTCGCAGGCAGACTTCAATAGGTGAGAGACGGCATCATCAATGGTCTTGAATCTGGCAAGATCAGGTGGCAAGTCATTTCCGGGCCAGTTTTCTAGCCAACCTTTCAATCTGATCCTCAGCACTTCCTCTGAAACAAATTCTTCACTTTTTCCTGGCTCCATCAGCACATATGTGTCTGATTGGAGATCTGCTCTTCTTCTCCTAACTGCAGAAACCTATGCATGTTCTCTCAATAATCAGCACTGTTTACAAACTTTCTTTTAATTTACTGAGACAATGCAAACAAAATTTAGAAGAAGAAAATGCAAGAGTAGAATCAAACTGCACACCTTTACATCACAGTTTTTACGCCCCGACGGTGGTGACAACTCCAACTTAGCAAAAATGAAGGCATTGCTAGCTCTGTACAATTTTACTTGTCTATATGATTGATTCTGCCTAAAGAAGCTTAGTATTTGATTGCCTGGAAAGATGAGAAAGAAAAGTATGTGAGTCTCCAGAAGCAACTGAAACAGAAATGAAAGATACTAGATAGAGATTTGAAACATCCAACTTGTTTGTTTTTCTCGGACTGGATGTCAGCAACACATGCACATAGTTTCACTAGCATGCATATCGTGCAAGGTGCTTTGTTGTGAACCATCATAAGTTCATCCTGTAATTGAAAGTCCATGAAGCTTCATTCTGAGAGATTACAATATACCCTAGCTTCCGATCCTCCATTGGTACCGCGTAAGCATAGAATTTAAACGACAGGTGATTCTATTTCAAGGCCAAACAATGTTGTGAGAAGATGGATATCCTACCTAGCTACTTCTATTTCAAGTTATACATGTTGTACAACACATATTTAATGAATGGTTCTCAAAGTTGGGAGAAGGATAACCTGACAACAGTTAGGAGTTTGATTCGTTCTGTTAATATGAACACGACTAACGATATGTTAAAACTCAGTTCCATTTTGAGCAATGCAACACATCCTTTTCCCATATCTTTGATCAAATCTCTTTATCAATTTCTTCATTGTCCATCATATCTTTGACAACCAACTCAACAGAGAGAGCCGAGCCATCGAGTGATACAGCTCGAGTCATTGAATAAATCTCACAATTGCTTAGTTCATGATGCCTAAATTCTGTACCTAAAAAACACTCTGGCAAAAGAATACGGGCACATCTCATTGTTCCTCGTCTAGTTTTGCACCCTCAGATGAGCCACACTTCAATTACAAAATACAAATAACCTAAAACCCTCAAATGAAAGTTCTCCAAAGCACACAAAACCTTCCAAAATCACAAATATTTCATCCAAAAGCAACTAATGCCTCTTTCTTATCATAGATTTTCTTGGGAATAGGCTCAAACAACCATAATAGAACACGAATCAAAATTCTAACTTTGGGGAGACAATAACCCCATTGGAGATTACAGTGACATTTTTTCAAATAAATAACATGCAACAATTCATCCTTTCCATGACAATAATCCTACCAGAACTTTTTATAACTTTTGATGGTTGATAAGATGCATACCTTGAAAACTATGAGCTCTAATAGAAAAACAATGCGTCAATAGAGTTCCTTCCATCCAAATGCCTTCTTCTAGTTATACTTTAGAATAATGTTCATTTTAGAGTTTATACCCGCCTTTTGTTAGGTGGCCAATGGCCACGAAAGGCCTTGGCCCCGGGATAGCGTTCCAAAAGTTTTCATTCCAAAAATACCACTGTTTTTTATCCATCTTCTGCCCCTCATTAACTTAAGTGACGCAAATGCCCCTTCGAGATCGAAACTTTATTTCCCAATTTCATTCCCCAAATGCCCCTCCTCCCATCGACCACTCTCGCCGGCTCGCTTCTCCGATCGGATCGCTTCAAGCTTCACCGGAATCCGATGGTTTTGATGGTAAATACTCGATTCATCACTTGGAGTTTGATCACTAGATAGAAACTGTGAATTTTTTTAAAATTTCCTCAGTGCCGGATCTAATTATGCAAGAGAATTTAGGTCGGGAAGGGCCGACACGTGATTGATTCGCTATGATTGTTTCCGATTCTAGGGTTTTGGAGCGTAGTTCGGGCTTCCGTTGGCTAGTTCTCGACTTACCGTCTTTTACTTTGATTCATGGCCCATGAATCCGAACTTCCCCGCCTTTTTGATGATCTTTGCAACTTGTGCACGCTTTGAACTAATTTAGCTGCTAAGACGCAAAATCGGAAATCTTTAACATAATCCGTTCGCATCCTGGGGTTCGTAGTCTATAGAATCGCTGTTTGTGTTGGTAGTTTGGTTTCTCGTCACAAAGTTTAGTTTTTGATGATATAATCTGAGAATGTTGGGAGAGAAGGTTAAGCTGCTATGCAGCTTTGGTGGGGGCTTTGTGAATCAGCAAGGGAAGGCCTTCTATGTGGGTGGTAAGACACGTCTGGTCTCGATCGAACGCTCGGTGAGCTTCCGATCACTTCTCCTGAAGATGTCAGAGCTTTGCGACGCGGATCCGAGCGCTGTTGATGTGAGGTTCCAGCTCACAGATGGCAGCCTTGACTCCAGGCTTGTGTCCGTAGAGAGTGATGATGATGTGAGAAACATGATGGAGGAGTTTGATCACAATCAAAAGATTCCGATCTTTCTTTTCACGGACAAAACTCAAAATTCTGACGATGAGCTGGAAGGGAACATTGCCGCCACCGCTGATGACAATGTGACCCTCATCGAGGATCCTGCTCTAGAAACTGGAAGGTATTGCTTTTTCTGGATAACAGCGATCATTACTTGATAAATCATCTTTTGCGGCACCTGTGATGCTGCTGATACCTGCAACTCAGAGAATTTACAATTATTGTAGTTCATGCTGTATACATTAAATCATCATTGAAAGATGGTTAAACTACAAAATTAAACTAACAGGATGTGCACAACAATGCAGAGAGAAGGAGGTAATCACTACAATACCTTTAGAAAGTCCGGGTTGTCCAAACATATGCGCCACAAGTTCTGTAAGAGAATACACGAAAAATCTATCCTTTGGCCCAACCATGTCAGGAGATCTGTTCAGGAGAGAATCTCAATCTTTGGTGGTTGGTCAGGAATATGAGGATGTGCAGACGTTTCGAAATGCTTTGACAAGCGCTGCCATTGCCGCAAATTTTGAGCTGCACATGATCCGGTCAGACCAGCGCCGTGTCACTGCCAGGTAATAGCTGACATTCTAATCAGTTGTCCAGTTTTTGCATCTCATATGTTGAAAGCTAGCATATTTAGTGACAGCAGGCATACTCTTGTAGATCAATAATATATTGTTCAAGTACTTGTCTGAAATCTTGTTACTTATGATGTGAAGATGGTCGCATGTGTTCACAATTTAGCACAGAGGATGACAGAGGATTTAAGGTTTACTTCCTCTAGCTTCAAGTCTATTATGCTCTGCTCTGTTCAACTAGCTCTAGGTTCACAACAAAACATTTAATTCATATTATCACACCTCCCATCCATATTATAGGAGCAGAAAAGTTGAGTTTGGTTTACATTTATAGCTGTATTTAACAAATTTGATGAAATTGTGCAACTGTGGTTGTTTTTGAAGTTATTGATCTATTCCCATTGGAATTTTAAGAAGTTAGAGTATGTTACATTACTCCATATATTCTTCACCACCGACAAGCATGTGGATTACAAGTTATTATATTTGTTGCCATTATGCAGTGATTTGTTTTTTTGTTGATTATTATTTAGTGCCAACATTTATCATGCTAGTTTTTCACTTGAAGCTGGTTTTAATCTCTCCGAATGCATTGTGCAGATGTGCAGCAGAAGGGTGTATATGGCGTGTGCATGCTTCAAAGCTCCCACATGTTAGCATGTTTAGAATAAGAACCCTAACACCAGAACACACTTGTGATCGTTCGGATGATGCTGGCCATCGACAGGCTACTGCAAAATGGATTGCAAATTGCATAAAGGACAAGCTACGGCAGAATCGTAACTATAAGCCTAGAGAAATTCTAAATGACATTCATCGGGAATATGGTGTGTTGATTACTTATAAGCGTGCTTTCCTCGGTAGGGAGAAGGCATTGGAAGAGCTCCGGACTGAACCGGTGAGGGATGAAGCCCTTGTAGATAGCAATTGTGAGCCTTTCTTGGAGTACAGTCACGAAGAAATACAAGCATGGGGTGAGATACATGATCCACCAAGAAAAAAGCGAACTTACAATAGGCCAAATCAGCCAAAGGAAGTACGGCCTTTGCACTGTACTCGCTGTAATCAGATTGGACATAACAGGAGGACCTGCACTGCGACTGAGCTAGTTCAAGGCTGACATCCCAATGAAATTGGCTTCTTCTCTTATTCTGTCAATGCACTTGGATTTTCCTGATGCACATTTGACAGATTGATCTAAGTGTGGCTTATCATTGAGCTGATTGATATTGTCCTTCTGATAGAATATGATGTTCTTCAAGTGCTTGTGTTATTGTTGACATAGCAATTTGAGCTGGGAAGTTACTGTACTTAATGACTCCTTTTTCTTCTGGGGCAGTTAGAACAATAGGACTTTTTTGAGAGTCGATATTGGACATGGACAGCTACCTTATAGCATTGGGAGTCGCATATGATGGATATTTGATGCATATGATGGTACAGTGTTTGTCAAGTGTCTTGAACATATATCACAGACCTGACATGGGGTGACTAATGAGCATTATAATGCCCAGGAGATTATAAGCTTTTTCGTTTCCCTATGGAGATTTATTTGCATATGTAGTTGTATAATACATGTATATATTTTGCATCAAGAAACGTAATTGTTGGGGAACCTGTGAACACCAATATCAGATTAAAAATGTATCACACAGGTATAGTGTATATCGATCGATCTCAATATTCATTTTCTTCCTTTTGTGCTAAGAAAAGTTCTCTTACATTGATATATGTGGAATGCTTCGTGCGACTACAATCAGAACTATTCTCCTATTGTTGACAAAGATCTAAACAATAGATGCTTGTTCATTAAAATAATCAGATTTCTCCCTGTTGATTGCTTTCTTTGAGTGAAAATGTGGATGAAAGGCTATGTTCATCAACATCCTTCTTGTTTGAAAGATTAGTCACAAACTCACAGGAATCTGCATGATTCACATATTGTTGATAACTCTGCTGTCTATAACCTGTGGATTGCGAGTACTGAAGTATATCTGCAGGTTTCAAAGGAGCAACGAAGCATATTACGGTAAAGTTCGAACACTTCTAATCTGATCTAGTCTTCCTTGGACCATGAATACTAATTGCTGCAGTTTTTCTAACTCCAGACTTTGAGTCATGTAGAGAGATTTCCAAGAGAGCTATCGGTGCTGGAGGGACCACAGTCATTCTTATTCATGGCATGCTACCTTTGGTACTTCACTGTCTTCCTTTCCTCCCTCTATGGTCATTGTTCAAATTCTTATTTAGTACTTCTCTTTCAAGGCTGTTAGTCTCAAGTTTCAGACTATAAAATAAAGTGCCTCTTGATGTGACAATAATCTACTCAGCAGAGAAATGACACATGAATCTAAAGATTGTTGTTTAACATATCTCTTTCAACCTTAGAATGATTGGAATCTATTTTATGATACATGGAGGTTTCAATCAGGCTATTAAATGTGGCATGCCTAGTTGTGGACCATTCTGAAAAAAACTTTACTTAAATTCCATCTTACCTACTCCCTTGTATATCAAATCCATATTTCTCATTCCAAAGCAACCATTATTGATCTGTTACTGTATCAGATGTTAAACTATTGAAGGTCAGGTACACGAAATAATTTCCAATGCTAACGAGATCATTGAGGATCTTCCTCATGATTAATGAATTCTGATAAATAACCTGTTTTTCTGTTTGTTTAAGCATGAATAATAGATGAGTCACACCTGATTTCGGACAATCCCCTGTTTTTCTCCTGGAATATGTTTGTTAGGTGAGCATCCTAACTTAAAGCCTATTTTAGGGATCTAATTTTGCAATTTATAAGTGGATTTCAAAATATTTATGTTTATAGACACTAACTACTTTTCTAAGAAATTGCTGATTATTTCGATTCGAGCTTAATTGAATATAGGAACTAATTAAATGTGCAAATATAGTATAACCCTCCAAGCAATGGAAGATCCAGCACAGAGAGGTATTGAACTCGAACTCCATTAGTAGGAAATTAGAAAAGAACAGTCCTTTTTTATTTATTATTTGGCCAGCCAGATATATGTTGTCCATGTCCACACTGAACCAATCGGTTCTTATGAACTACACATGAACCAATTAGTCTAACATGTCCCTTTGCGGAATGATGAAGCCAGGTATTGAATTATTGACCTTTTGATATGATATTTATTTTACAACTCAATTCAAAGTATTAGATTATTATAGAAAAAATGAAGTTTGTGTATTTATGGTCACACATTTTCCCAAAAAAAAAATTGTATACCAAATCTCTTTTATTTATAATTTGACATTTAAGATCGTTTTGTGTTTTTATTACAAAACAAACAATTTTGTCCAGGGATCCTTAGATAAAAGTTTGAATTTCCTACTTTTAATTAAGTATCTCGTTGTAAATGATCTGTTTTAGAACGAAAACAAAAAATAGCTGTAAATTATAGAAATTAAAAATAAAGTGGATTTAATTGGTAAATTTTTTCATTTCTTAGCCTACAGAGAAGTGAATTTACCGAAGAAAACCACTATAGATTGGCTAAGGTGGTTTTCAAATTGGACGGTCCAGATTGATGGATGCCGATCTGGGGGTTGATCTATCCCGGTTTATATCAACGCACGTTGGATAGTAGTGCCGACAAGTTAGATAATGACGTCAGCAACATATCCGTTTAGTATCAAATCAAATCCAGAACAGCTCATTGAAAGGAATTACCGTTAATGCTTTGGTGGATTTTGGAGACGGAGTGGGCCCCACCATCCTGTACTGCTCGCCAAGTGGTTCAAACTGCTGTTCGCTGTTCGGCACCCCCACAGCTTAAATCAATCTCCTTGTCGCCGTCCTCGGGGCCCACCATGGTGATGGTGGGAGGAGCACGAGCGTCGAACAACAGCAGCAGCTGCTTAAAATAATAGACTAATAAAGGAGAAGAAGAAGAAGAAGTGAAGAAGAAAAGATCGCGCTCATAAGAACCCTAAAAAAAGGTCTAATTTTTACGCGAAAACCCCTCCATTTTCCCAGAATTTTCCCCGGTCTTCGTTCTTCCTCGCTATGCCAGGAGTACTGGGGTCGGGGCTCCACCTTCTCTAACCACAGAGATCGCCAATCGCCACGATTAGGGTTTGGTTTGGGATTCCAATTGGGATTCTTGGACCATCGGCGATGTACCCAGATCAATCCTCCTTGGTCGTGGCCGTCGCCGTCTTGCTCATCGTGGTCTCCACCGCGCCCGCCGCCACTGATGGGAACCAGCTCGACGGCGGCGCCGCTGACAGATCCGCTCTTCTACAGTTCAAGGCGGCGGTCGTCTCCGATCCTGGCGGTCTACTCTCTTCGTGGTCCGGCCCGGAGCACTGGTCGTGGTTCGGTGTCTTCTGCGACTCGAGATTTAGGGTTATATCGCTTAACATCTCTGGCCGTGGCGATTTCTTCGCTGCTCCTTGCCCTAAATCGGGCCCCCTCCGCCGGAGCTGCTCCGATCCGGGTAGGAGGCTCACCGGTGGTTTAAGCCCCGCGCTCGGGCGCCTCTCGGAGCTGAGAATGCTCTCTTTGCCTTTTCATGGCTTCTCCGGCGAGTTCCCAGGAGGGATATGGGGATTGAAGAACCTGGTGGTGCTTGATCTAGAGGAAAGCTCGCTTTCCGGAACACTTCCCTCTCAGTTTCCCCCCAGCCTTCAAGTTCTCAACCTCCGCTCCAACTTAATCAGAGGTCAGATCCCACCATCTCTATTAAGCTGTATCAATTTGGAAATCTTAGATCTCTTTGGCAACCAGCTCAATGGCTCTATACCTGGATTTCTCGGCAATTTCTCTAATTTGAGAAGTCTATATCTATCCTTTAATCGTCTCGGGGGGTCAATCCCAAAAGAGATCGGTTCCAGTTGCCAGAATCTAGAGCACCTTGACCTCTCTGGAAATATCCTGGTCGGCGCCATTCCTCGTAGTTTGCGGAATTGCAGGCAGCTCCAATCTTTACTCGTGTTCTCTAATCTTTTGGACGACTCTATCCCCTCCGATCTTGGTTGGCTTCAAAAGCTTCGAGTTTTAGATGTGTCAAGAAACAGCCTGAGCGGCCCGGTGCCGCCAGAGCTTGGAAATTGCAGAGAATTGTCTGTTCTTGTTCTTGTGGATCTGTATGACGTAAATCCTGGTGGGGATGTTTATAGCGAGGAATTCAATTATTTCCAAGGCGGACTTCCTGAGAACATTACAAGCTTGCCGAATCTTAGGATACTTTGGGCTCCAAAGGCAATATTTGAAGGGCCGATTCCCAGAAATTGGGGTGATTGCCAAAGCTTAGAAATAGTTAATTTGGGGCAAAATATTTTCACTGGACAGCTCCCAACAGCGTTTAGCAGCTGTGAGAATCTAAGGTTTCTTAATCTGAGCTCAAACAAGTTGACAGGTTGGCTAAGGGAGGACCTTCGGGTTCCATCCATGGATGTGTTTGATGTTAGTGATAACCAGTTATCAGGTTCAATTCCGATATTTATTGCTTGCTCAGAGTGCCATTCATTTGCATTCTCTCCGGATGACTTGTCTGCTTCATACTCTTCATTCTTTGTGGATAGGGCACGTGTTCGAGTTTTGTTGCCTTCTTTAGGAACAGGCAATGAACACACCATTTATCACAATTTTGGGGGAAACAATTTTTCAGGACTGCTGCCAGTGCTACCGGTTGCAAGCGAGAGATTTGGAAACCAAACTGTTTATGTGATTGTGGCTGCTGGGAACAGACTCTTAGGATCATTAAATGGCATCCTATTTGATAAGTGCAACGACTTGAATGTCTTGATTGCAAACTTCAGCAGTAATATGATATCTGGTGGAATTCCAGCAGAAATCAGCTCCTTCTGTAGATCTCTTTTGGTTTTGGATGCAGCAAATAATCAAGTTACTGGAACTTTGCCAGAAAGTCTTGGGTTTCTGAGGAATCTTGTTGTTCTTGACTTGAGTGGCAACCGTCTTCAGGGTCAAATTCCTGAAAGTTTTGGGGAGCTCAAGGCTTTGAACTACCTCTCATTGGCCACTAACAATCTCAGTGGTCCTATTCCTGCTGGTTTGGATCAGCTGCATTCTCTTAAGGTGCTGGATCTCTCTTTCAATTCTCTTTCGGGTGAGATCTCTGGCAGTCTTGTGAACTTAAAAAACCTCACTGTTTTGTTGCTCGACCACAACAGGCTTTCTGGAAAGTTTCCTTCTGGTTTCGCTAGTTTGAACTCACTTAGTGTTTTCAATGCATCCTTCAATAATCTGTCTGGCCCATTACCTTTCGATGTCAGTATCCTGACATGTGAAGCTGTCATCGGCAACCCTCTAATCCAGCCGTGTTATGAATCTTCTCTATCCATCCCGCGAGACCTGCAAGGGCGTATTGGGGATTACCAAAGCTATCCCAGTCCACCTCCAATGAGCTCGCCTACTGGGAATTCTGGTAGTGGGTTCAGTTCCATTGAGATAGCATCAATAACATCGGCAGCTGCCATTGTTTCAGTTCTTCTCGCTCTTGTAATCCTGTATCTCTACACCAAGAAATGTGTACCGAGGTCCTTAGTTTGGTCTTCCGAAACAAGGGATGTGACAATTTTCACTGAAATTGGAGTGCCAGTGACGTATGAGAGCATTGTGCGAGCCACTGGAAATTTCAGTGGAAGCAACTGCATTGGAAGTGGAGGTTTTGGAGCAACTTACAAGGCTGAGATCTCTCCAGGAGTTCTGGTGGCTATAAAGAGACTCTCTGTAGGTCGTTTCCAGGGGCTTCAACAATTCCATGCAGAGATCAAAACGCTTGGGAGGTGGCGTCATCCCAATCTCGTGACTTTGATAGGTTACCATGTCAGTGATTCAGAAATGTTTCTCATATATAATTACCTGCCAGGGGGTAACTTGGAAAGATTTATACATGAGAGGTCCAAAAGAGCTGTGGATTGGAGGATGCTTCACAAGATCGCATTAGACGTAGCACGTGCCCTTGCATATCTGCATGACCAATGTGTTCCCCGTATCCTTCATCGGGATGTTAAACCCAGCAATATATTGCTGGACACTGATTTTAATGCCTACCTCTCTGACTTTGGATTGGCTAGGCTTTTGGGGAACTCAGAAACCCATGCAACTACTGGGGTGGCCGGAACTTTTGGATATGTTGCTCCAGAATATGCAATGACTTGCCGAGTTTCGGATAAGGCTGATGTATACAGCTACGGTGTGGTGCTATTGGAGTTGATCTCAGACAAGAAAGCCTTGGATCCCTCCTTTTCACCATATGGTAATGGGTTCAATATTGTTGCCTGGGCATGCATGCTGTTGCAGCAAGGCCGTGCTCATGAGTTCTTCATTGAGGGATTGTGGGATGTAGGACCCCACGACGATTTGGTGGAGGCCTTACATTTGGGTGTCATGTGTACTGTTGATTCGCTATCTATCAGACCGACAATGAAGCAAGTTGTCCAACGGCTGAAACAACTACAACCGCCAACTTGATAGATCAAATATTAGCTGATTGGTGCCATATATACTTACAAAGGTGAAAAACTTGTGGTGTAGTTTGTGTCGTCCATTTAGTATTTTCCAATGTGCGTTCATTATCCATACAAAAAACTTTTTTGCTTCATAGTCTTGTTTGTGTCTCTAGGTATGTGATATTGATAAATTTGTGAATGAGGCAGACGTCAAAAGAGCAAATGATGTCGAGTTTGTTTCGTGTTTTGTTTGTTCTCTTTATTCCCCCTGCATTCATAGAATTGAGGCCTCTTTTGCTAACAAATGAGGTTATATAGCTTACTAGATCCTAAAAAAGTACCAAAGAATGTCAACTGTAGCAATTGCTTCACTCCATGTGCGTGATTATATTAGACTTTATTCTTTAAATCTCTTCTTGAATTGCCTTTCTTTATACTAGGTATGCATGACAATGAAACATTGAGATAACTGACAAATTCATATCAATGTAAAAGCTTTACAAGCAAGAAAAAATGTGCTCTTACTGGCATATGTGAACAAAGTTGGTAGCGTGAAACTTATCAAGTTAGTCTACTAGCCATCTGAATAAATTGGTGCATAGATTTAAGGGTAACTTTCGTTATGAACTTCCTCTTTATAAGTGCAAATTATGTTTAAAATTAGAGTGTTTTACAGCTGATGTATGAAGCGGATGGAGATATGAAAAAACTGTATTTCTTGCAATATTTTCTGATCTTTGCTAATATACATGGCATCTTGCAGTTAGCAAGGGAAGTGCCATCTTCGTTGCTGATCTCTGCTTGTGCAGTCATTGTTGCAGCTTCCGTGTCGTGAAAATGTCCTTTAGGATGTTGGAGGTACTTAACTGCTACTTTCTTATGGGCTTCCATATTATTCCTGTTTTTGTTAATGCTTGAATTTCATATATCGTTCTGGTTCATTAACGAATGTGTATGTACTTTTTCTCAGTCCTGTATATAAAGTGAGCGAGACCCAAGGATTGCAACCACTTGCTGGACTTCATATGAAACCATGAGTGAGTCCTGAACCCCTCATTATTCATTGCCACATGTCTGTATTAGTGAATTAGCTTGTACCTGTCTTCTGGCTATTGAGTAATGTGTCAAATTGTTCTGGCACTTTCTTATTTCTGTTGCTTCTATAATATGTCTACTAAAGAACTAAATATGTAATGATTCATGTCTGGATTGTGTTTTAAAAGTGCACCAGCAGATGGAAGCGTTCATGTCGCTGCTGGGGAATTTCTGATCATTAAGTTCTATGCTTAGGGCCCTAAGTGAGGGTAAAGTCTTAAGTGAAAAAGGAAAACCGATCATGTTTTGAAAGGTTTGGTCTCATGTTTCTCGATCATTTCAGTTGCCTGTTGAAGTGTTGAACAGTTAGTTTTCATCTCTAATCGAATCAAAGCATCTGGCATTACCATGTAATCAAGATTAACCTTATAGCTGAGGTTTCCCTGATTTGGTATGAACAGGAATTTTTAATTTCAGCCGCTTGTATTTCCTTGAGTGTGAACAACTCTAATCGAATCAGCATTACCACGTAATCAAGATTAACCTTATAGCTGAGGTTTCCCTGATTTGGTATGAACAAGAATTTTTAATTTCAGGCGCTTGTATTTCCTTGAGTGTGAACAACTTAGAAACTTACTTTATTGCTATGTACTTTTGCTACAAACTTGCAGTGAATGGAAAGATTTTCTTAAGACGCTACCTCCATCTTTTTTTCCCCATCTATTATCATGTATGAAACTCTATAAATTGTGACTGATACTTGATATCTAACTCCATGGTGGACAGCAGACTGGTTAGGAATTGTTTTGTTAAAGACGTAGCTAATTTGCAAATTCTTTGAAATTTGAGACTTTTGTTTGTTATATCATTTGACTCAAGTCTTCTTGAAAAATTATTATTTGTTCATCGATGATGAAAGTTACTACTTTGCACATGAGCTTAGGAATATCCAGCTTTATTGTCAAATCAATTTATATGGGGCATGCAACTTAACTGTCTTTATTATGCAGGTAATTAGCTGCAAGAATTTTCTCCTACGTGGCAACTGACTGAGATGTCTGAGTTGGCTTGCGACACGGTTTATCAAAATGTCGCTTGCAAGATGAACCCCATTCTTTGTACAATAAACTAATCTACAGGAGCCGTTTAGCTGACATGAAACTTTCAGATAGTTACACTGTCCTCTGTGCAGTCCTCCATTGCTCAAGGATCTCACTAGTTTTGAGGCTCAGGGATGTGATCTCCGAGGTGTTGCAGTTGGTTATCTGTTCTTTCAAAGAGATTGTCGTTTTTTGTATAGTTTTGTTGATACAAAGTACCTTGTATGTCAATTTTTTTCAAGCAGGGGGGGCAAAGAGGGCTCATAGTTTAGTACAAGATCCACAAAACACAGCATCTTGTAATCCAGCATGGCTTATCCTAAGATGAATTTATTCAAATTCCAGGATATCATCAGTGTATCATGCAGCTAGTTGATCTCTGCTAAAATACAGCAGCAGGCTCATATGCCATTTTCATGTGAGATCATGTATGCAATCTTATGTAACAAGGCAGCTGCCCTCTTCTCATTCTTATTAATTGTAGTCGTCCATTCCTGGTACTGATGAAGGCTACCAGTGAAATCTGTAAACAATCCGTCGATACCGATCTTTTTTATCCAATAATCATATTCAGCATATGGGTCTTGATGGAAGTTGAAGTGCAAGAAAGAATTCTCATTCCTGTATGTGTATGGATGTACCTGCAATTAATAGAAAATTACACTTATGTGTGTATCCTTTGCTAGAACAAGAAGAATGATGGCAATCATTATAAGCACCAACTAAGAATCCATCTTCTGCAATAAGCATAAGCACCACATCTAAATGATGCTGGTGAAGAGCAGCAAACCTGTAGATCATGAGCATGAGCTTTTGCCACGAGATCTGTAGGTGTAGTCAGGTAGTTGTTCCTAACAGGGACTATAGTGTCTTTCCACGGTCCGATGCCGACTACATACTCCTTTATATACGCAAAATAGCTGTCTGAAGTTATCTCCCAGTATGACTGCACGTTATGCAAAATAAGTTTGCTAGTATTGTGTAGGAGATCAACTGCTGACACAAAAGTAGAAGATTTTATTTTACTCCAGCGAAATAAAGGATGACTTACATGGACATGTTTATCACTGATGTTCTAAACAAGCCAAGTTTGAGAATGTTTAAACATGCCTGCATTCAAGCCCCATATAGTAGTATATTTCACTGTAACCAAACCCTACTACTAGTCAGATGCTTCAGCACATTTATTACTATCAGCTCATTAAGGATTGTAGGTCATATAGTGAGAACTCTTCAGCATATCACTATCTATTAACCGTTAGAAGTCTCTTGTTACTTCACTTGGGATGTTTCTAGCATCCTGTTAAATTACATCAATCGGTGGTGTAATCGCCGATTGATGTAATTTAAGTTACATGTTGTAACACCTAGCCTTTTGGCTCAATTTCAGCAAAAAAAAAAAAAAATCCTGTTAGAGATATTCATTCAGGTAATCTAAGTTAGAGCGAAAATATTACTCAACCATGATGAGAGAATAGGTTATTCATGATCTATAATCCTATCAAACATGAACGAACAAAAGACAAAACAGATGACTATAACTACACATAATCGACAAGATAATACCTGATTTGTGTCTTGCGTGGGAGTCGTGATATCATCAATCAACAAGATTTTCGGAGAGTCGGTCTTGTTGGAGATATAAATAAGGGAAGTTGGAGCAAAGGACTGTATAAAAACTGGTTGTTTTAGCCAATCCTTTGACAAATATGCACCCTTATAGCCATACTTCAAAAGAATCTCCACAAACTTGTCCTCAAACTTCTTTCCATTTGACCATTTTACCTGTCAAAATCAACAAATACATTTCAGAAGAATTACAATCAGATGCAAAGGATATTAGACTAAGATTAGCATGCCTAGGAGTTGAGCCCTATGATCAAGGAATTAGTGCTTCAGTCAATTAATCCATCTCATCTATTTCTTTGGAGATGTAAAGAGAGGTGAATCATGCACACAACTTATTTAGTAATTGCGCTTTGAAGAACAAAGCCAATGTAAATACATTCCTTCGGGACAGCAATAGTAGTCAATAGCTGCTCTCTCAAGTACATACATTGGATCTGCAACATTTTAGAATATGAACAGATAAAATGAAATCCATTTGTGTTGACTATTGATGGGCAAACCCTATATTCCATGCCATAAGGAACCATGAGCTAGGAAAAGAAGCCACTTACATGCTGATTGATAAAAACTGGACTTTTTATCTCCGGGTAAATCCCAACAATTCTATCTGCATCTAGTGCAATGGCGATATACTCTTCGAATGTGATTATCATGAACTTTCCTGCTTGGCAAAATAACATGAGAGGCATTAGATACAGCCATTCAAAAAATAATGATTTTTCTAAGGAAGAAAAAAAATCCATATTTCGGCTCCATGACTTGGAGATGAATTTTAAGAAAGAATAACCAAGATCAACAAAAGCAGCATGAATATTAAATGGGGCTTGAAACAACTAGCTGTATGACATGACGAGTGGGTGTTTCAAAACATAGGCTCATATCTGCAAGTAGCTAGAACTGCTTTCCCTAAACTTAAAGCTTTCCTAAGTTGTAGAATGCACCAAATAAATCAACAAAAGCTATTACCTTCTTGTATTTCACTGAAGAATGCTATACGCTCTACTAGAACAATCAGAGGCAGCAAAGGGTGCTTTTGGTTTAAGAGTTCAAACTCAAGCAATTGAGATGACCCTCTACACTTCCTATAGGCTATTAAAAAGTGCAGGATGAATAGCGAAAATGATTCTGTACAAATTACACTTTTCGTGAATAATAAAGAACATCTAAAAAATAATGATAATTTCACTGAAGAATGCTATACGCTCTACTAGAACAATCAGAGGCAGCAAAGGGTGCTTTTGGTTTAAGAGTTCAAACTCAAGCAATTGAGATGACCCTCTACACTTCCTATAGGCTATTAAAAAGTGCAGGATGAATAGCGAAAATGATTCTGTACAAATTACACTTTTCTTGAATAATAAAGAACATCTAAAAAATAATGATAATTTCGAAAAATAATTTTTCGAATCTCCCAACTGGCATTTATTAAATCATGATAAAAACAAGCAGTAAAATCAGACACGGGATAGAAAAAAAGAAACGGATAAACATGATTAAGCAAATACTAAATATCGCAGTGGCAAATCAGATGAAATTAATGGTCCTGAATTTTCTGTAGAGTGTAACTTGCCGTTGTACTGCTGATCTCGGAAGCTATACCTCTGCTTCACTCTTAATGATTTAAGTTCTCCAAGTGTAAAATCCACTGCAGA
Source organism: Narthecium ossifragum (assembly GCA_963920575.1). NCBI lineage: Eukaryota > Viridiplantae > Streptophyta > Magnoliopsida > Dioscoreales > Nartheciaceae > Narthecium > Narthecium ossifragum. The sequence goes on from OY986973.1 coordinate 2,417,287, forward strand.
TAAATAGAAATGGAGGAACCTGTTTAGTACATGTCAGATCCAGTTCTTAAGTCATACTTCTTACAATCAGTACCATTGAAAAGCTTTAGTTGCTGGTTCTGTAACTTTATCACATATTTGGAAAACCATCAGATGCACATACCTACAAACCACCCGGTGATATGCACCCCTTGGACTTCATAAGTTCGTTTTCGATTGGCAAACTCCTTATGATCAGCAATATCAGTTGTGTCATCAAGGGTCACATCATGGAAACAAATTAAGGCACCATCTTTGGTAGCAAGAATATCAGTTTCTATAAAGTCTGCACCTTCTTCAATAGCTCTCTGTAAGAACAGAAAGTTTCAAGCATCACTGAAGTCCCTCCAATGTGAAATGCCAAGTAAAGAATATATCTTGTGCATAAAACCAGAAATAAAGTAGACTGCATTTAATGACCTCCTACGTTATGCAACAAGAAAACTCCAAGAATACCAATTACCGAAGAATAACAATTGCCCAAGAATAATAATTATGCAAGAATACCAATTGCCCAAGAATACCAATTCCCCAAGAATAACAATTCCCTATTTTAAGTCATCCTTAAACAGTAGATGAACAAATCAAGACTACCTTATACTTCAGGGCCATCTGATCCTTACCATGTATGCAGCAGCTGTTTCTTCGGGGATTTCTCCATTTGATCCTCGATGAGCGATATTATACGGTCGAAACGCCTGCAAAGGTTGTTTCTCCTTCTCGCCTAATTTACTCGGCAGCGGGAAGAATGGCCTCCCGGTGGCGGTGGATCCCTCAAAGAACAATACAAGAAGGAAAGGGACGAACCCTGCCAACATATCAAGTATCCCTATTAGAAAACAACCAAAAAAAAAACCCAAAAGCTCCACCATGCTATATTTTCTCGGACTCATTCCACATATTTCAACACAAAAACGCCAGATGATCTAACAACTCAATGCCATCGAAATCTTGATTAATATTGTTGTCCATATAGATCGATACCCAAAAGACCATCTTCAAAAAGAAGAGTAGAGAGGCAAGAAAATACTGAGGAAAAAAAGAGGAGGAGATATCAAGATTTGGGAGTTGGAATTGGAGTGCTTACTGAGGGAAGCCATATGCTTGGTGGCAGCTGGCTTCTCTCTCGTCTCTGGTCCTTTCGTCTAGTCTCTACTCTCTTTTCTCCTCTCTTCAATTCTAATCATCTTTCTGTTAAGTTCTAACATATATAATAAAGTTCTATCGCAGCCTTTCAACAAGTCAATCATTAGAATTAAGGATAAGAGATATCATAGAATGCATACCCACGTGGGTGTACATGCCGTAAATTTGACGTGGCTGCCTAGTGGCATAGCGAGTGGCGAGCCACATCAGCCAAAGTGGGGTCCCCATAATTCTTTTTCCTTACCTATCTAAATAAATTGAAAAAAAATTAAATAATATTATTTTAATAAAATATTATTAAAATATACCTGTGAAGAAAATATTGATGAAAATATGTTTTTGATCACATCAACGTCTTTCATTTTTTTAATTCAACCAATAAAAACGTAACTCTAAGTCACTTGAACTTACGTTTTTAACTGACCTCAATCTAAGAGCGGAACACCGGCCAGGTCTACGATGGGCTTGTCAAGGTGCTCAATGTCACTCTTTCCCCTTTCTCCACGAAACCCATCATTCCAATCCTCACTTTTCCGGTGGATTTGTCGCCAATCCTTCACGAATTCATGTTCGTGGGCTTTTATGCTTCTACTGGTTTACTCGCGAGCTCCCGTTACTTGTTCGGGTGGAGCTTCAAGATGAACGGCGTCACCAAAACCCTTGACTTCCACACTCCCCTCACTCCCACAAAGGGCATGTTTGGTTGGCTTGAAGTGGAGCTGGAGTCACTTTTTTTTGGAGTGACTCCAACCACTTCGGCTGTTTGGTAGTGTTGAAGTGAGATTGAAGTCACTTCAAGCCACTTCAACCCCAATCCAAATTTAGCTTCCACTTCCGGATTTGACTTCCGGTGATTTTAGCCCGAAGTCGTTGAAGTGGCTCGCTGGGAAGTGACAAATAATATTAATAATATCGTATTGCAATAAAATATTAATATAAATGGGTCCCATATGTCACGTGTCACCTCCTGATTGGTCCACATCATCCAAAATAGTATTATTTTAATATTTTAATTTAAAAATTATTATAATATTAATATTTTAATAAATTTTAAATTAAAATATTATAAAAAGTGGGTCCCACATGTCACCTCGTGATTGATCCACATCATCCAAAATAGTATTATTTTAATATTTTAATTAAAAATTATTAAAATATTAATATTTTAATAATCTTAATAATTAAAATATTAATTTTAATATCTTAATAATTAAAATATTAATTTTAATAATCTTAATAATTATTAAAATTATTAAAAGTAAAATATTAAATTATTAAAAATCATTGAAATTGCTCAAAGTTAGGGGTGACCATATCTCCACTTCAAGCACCGACCAAACATTAAAACTCAGAAAATCCCAGAAAGTGACTCCCCCAGAAAGTCACGTCAGTGAAGTCACTTCCAAAAAAGTCACTCCACTTCATCTCACTTCTCAGCAACCAAACAGCCCCAAACCCAAACTCCTAAGAAAACCTCCACCTTGATCGCCATAGTGTCCGCCTGCGCCGTCGTGTTCTTCATCGCCGCCGTTTCCGCCGCCGTGTACCTCTTCTACAAGATCAAGAATGCGGACGTGATCGAGGCTTGGGAGTTGAAGTGCAGCCCTCACTGGTTCTCCTACAAGGAGCTGAAGCGCACCACCAAGGGATTCCGGGACCGGGAGGTCCTGGGTTTCGGCGGGTTTGGAAAGCTTTACAAGGGGACTCTACCTGGGTCCAGAGTGGAGGTTGCGGTGAAGCAGGTCTCCCACGAATCGAGGCAGGGGATCCGGAAATTCGTGGCGGAGATCGAAAGCATCGGGCGTCTCCGCCACCGGAACCTCGTCCAGCTCTAGGGCTGGTGCCGCTGCTGTGCTGATCTCCTCCTTGTGTACGACTACATGCCCAACGGGAGCCTAGACAAGCACCTTTTCCCCTCCGACGAAGGAAGGCAAGAGCAGAGCTCGGCGACGATGCCATTGTTGTCGTGGGATCAGCGGATGCGGATCGTGTGCGAGGTGGCGTCGGCGCTGCAGTACCTGCACGAGGAGTGGGAGCACGTGGTCATCCACAGGGACGTGAAGGTGAGCAACGTGCTTCTGGATTTGGAGCTCAAAGGGCGGCTGGGGGACTTTGGGCCGGCGAAGCTCTACGAGCACGGGGCCAACCCGACCACCACCCGGGTGGTGGGCACGTTGGAATACCTAGCGTTGGAGATGACGCGAAAGGGCAAGGCGATGACAAGCTCCGACGTGTTCGCTTTCGGGGCACTCTTGCTTGAGGTGGTTTGCGGGAGGCGGCCAATCGACCCCAAAGCGGCACCGGAGGAGCTGGTGCTAGTGGACTGGGTATGGCCCAAATGGTCGACGGGTAAGTTGGACGAAGTGGTTGACGCGAGGCTAAGGGGCGATTACGAGCAGGGAGAAGCGGATGTGGCCGCCTCGCACCCGTCGGTCGTGCCGCGGCCAAAGATGAGGGAGGTGGTGCGGTGGCTCGAGCTCAAATGGTCAAAGAAGTTATGTCTTTATATGAACCAAGTTACGACTTCATTGGCTGGATTAAAAAAATAAAAGGTCACGTCAGCGTGGCACTGACGTGGCCAAAGCAGGCATATCTCCATCAATATTTTCTCTACATGTATATTTTAATAATATTTTATTAAATAATATTATTTTAAAAAAATTCCATTCAAATTCACATGATGAACCGTTTGGGAGTGAAAATAGAAATTCAATTGCCAAGGAGAAAACCTTTTTAAGTGGGCCCTAACTTGCTGACGTGAGTAGCCACATCAGCCAATGCCACGCAACTATTCTTCGGAGGAAAATGATTTGCGTATATGGCTATCACACGTCGCTTTAATCGGTAGATGTCTATCGATTGATTCATCTAATCCATCGGTAGTGTTTTATTGATCTATTAGATCAACTAATCGGTAGTGTTCTACCAATTCAATGATTGATACACTCGATTAGTAGATGCCTACCGATTGGTTGATCTGATTCATCGATAGATGTTTTATGTACCCCAATCACGGTCCTTCTTCGGATGGTTGTCGCCGTGTAAAGACCTGAGCTGATCAATAATAAGAAATTTTGTTAAGAAACAGCCTCTTAATTTCCACAACTTCTCCGCGGAAATACTTCCCCGGAAACAATTTTACAACTTTATTCAATAACTTGTGTGTCTATGGGTATTAGCGGTGTAGTTTGAGATTAGCAATGCAATCTTATGCGGTAAGACGGATGCACGGTTTTCATCCTTGGTGCATGGATTTTACCAGTCCTGATACTTATCTGCCAGTGTAATTCATAACTCTATATCACCACTTTCCAGAGGAAAATATAACACTATTTATAAGTAACAAAATGCTGTAAAGAAACAGTCTTTCCACAATATTCCAGTGGCAATACTTTTGAAGAAAAGTTTTACAGCTTTATTTCATGAATTATATGCATACGGGTATGAGCCAATCCATTAAAGGCAACAGAGTCATGCTCAATGGTAGCCTGAGACCAGCATTGTAATCTCATGCAAGATGGCGGATGCCCTCGTTTCATTCTTGGCATATGGAGTTGTCCATTCCTGATACATATTAAAGCTTCCAGTGAAATCCGTGAACAATCCATCGACCCCCATCTTCTTAATCCAGTAATCGTATTCGGCATATGGGTCCTGATGGAAGTCGAAGTGTAAGTAGGAATTCTCATTCCTGAATGTATATGGATGTACCTGCAACGACAAAGAAATTAATCAATGATTCCAAACTTACAACCTCCCACAGTTCTCACTATCCAATTGAAACAGAAATGGAAAAAAATGACTGCCACCATTGGCACCAATTGGAAATCCATTTTTGAAATCCATATACTCGATTCTTAAACCAAGAGTATTCGACAGGCATGTGATGCAACACCAGCAAACCTGTAAACCATGAACATGAGCTCTTGCCACAATATCGGTAGGTGTAGTCAGATAGTTGTTCACAACATGGACTAAATTATCCTTCCATGGTCCAATGCCAAGCACATACTGCTTTATATATGCAAAATAGCTGTCCGAAGTTATCTCCCAGAATGACTGCAAATTATCCAAGATTTAGATGTTAGGGCAATTGTTACCTGGCAAAGCTCATGAGAATGCATTTTATGATAAGTTGCCAAAACTAATAGTTACGCCATACTGTCGTTGGCGCTGAAAATTCTGATAAAAAGTAGATGTACAAGGGTAGATGTAAGAAATTTCTGGGAAAATGCTCCAAAACTAATAGATACGCCATACTATCGTTGGCGCTGAAAATTCTGTTAATAAGTAGATTTGCAAGGGTAGATGTAAGAAATTTCTGGGAAAATGCTCCAAAAACATGGGGTATGACAGTGTAGGTCAACTGATTACATAAGGATAGAAGGTTTCAATCATAAGAAGACATCTTCCAATCACAACATAACATAACATGGTGTAAGAGATCGATTGAAGGTACAAGGAAAGAAGATTTCATTCACAAGAATGTATCTGCCAATCATGGCGACATCCAGTAACCGTCTGTTAAGCAAATTGCCAGTCAGATGCTTGCGAGGTCCAGGGTACATCTACAACTAATTTTTCGGGCGGCATGTTGTACTAACAAATCTTCAGCATTATAATGCCTATTTAAACATTTACAAGAAATCATTGTTATTACCTAATTGAAATGTTCCTCACAAATTTACCATTCGAATAGTCCTTCAGGTAGTCTTCGTTAGAAAGATCAAACGTAATTCAACCACAATCAGAATGTATATTGTTCAGGTTGTCATTTACAAACAGAGAGGAACTAGGACATAATAAAGATCGATATCGATGAACTATTATAATCATAATGTTGTTTTCTCCAGAGGTGAATAAACGCGCTCTGATAATACTGTCTTCACTTTTCATCTTTCACCTGTCTCTAAATTCTAGATCTCTAGCACATGAGATGAACAGGGGAGAAAAAAGCCAAAACAGAAAACTATGACTACTGAAAAGAATCAATACCTGATTCGTATCTTGTGTGGGAATAGTGATATCATCAATCAAGAAGATTTTTGGTGAGTCTGTCAGTTTTGAGACGTAAATAAGGGAAGACGGAGCAAAAGACTGTATAAAAACAGGCTGGCTTAGCCATTCCTTTGACAAATATTTGCCTTTGTATCCATACTTCAAAAGAGTCTCTATAAACCTGTCCTCAAACTTCTTTCCATCAGCCCATTTCACCTGTCAAAATCAGTAAATATGCCATTAAAAAACCGTAGTCAGTCGCAAAGACATCCAAGTAAGGTTTCTAGGTATTGAACTGTGTGATCAAGAGAATAAATTTTTGGGTCGACTAATACAGCTCAACCTAATGTTATCTCAAACATAATGAGATGCATTATGTGGACAATTTGTGCTCTCAAAAGTGAATAGTTGAAACTTGAAACAATGTGAAGTACTTTGTATCAGGAAGGAAATAATAGATATATGATTTCAGATAGACTCTGACAAGTCTCCTACATGTCTACAGCAGGGAGACAGTACCATATAGTGAATAACTTCTCATCCAAAATGACAAAAAATGGAAACTTGAACTGGCTTCCTGTGGAGCATTTTAGATTCAAGTGGCACCAATTTTGCTATGGATGGACAATGTTAGAGTACATGCCATCTGCCATGAGCTGGAAGGAAAGTCACTTACATGTTCATTGATATGAACGGGGTTTTTAATCTCCGGGTATATCCCAACGATTCTGTCTGCATCTAGTGCAATGGCAATATACTCTTCGAATGTGATTATCGTGAACATTCCTGCATGGTGAAATAACATGACAGATGTGAGGAACAATAGTTCTAGTTAGGCACCAAGCCACGCCCTTATGATAACGAAACTATCAGTGCAAATCAGGTTGGATTTTCATTATATATAAAGGTTTCAATATGCGCTACTAAAGCCTTCTTAGATCCTGGAATGCCCCAAATAAATCCACAACACAGTTAGCTGCTTGTATTTCACCATAAAAGCACTGTACTAATGCCACCAATTTATGATTTACAATGCTTTATGTTGTTGCATAATAATCAAAAAGTAGTGAATGTTGTGTTTGGTAACTCAAGCAATTGAGAGACGAGACAGCCCTCAATGGTTTCTCTAGGCTATGAAAATAGTCACATGAATATGGAAATTAATTGGTAATTTGCACTTTTTTCATCTAGTCAAAGGTTTGAAGCAAAAATAATTATCTAAGTTCCTATTATTCGTATTGCTCATTTCGTATATATGCTATATAACAACTAAAAGATACTCAGAAGTAAATTTGTATTTTTTAAGGATGTAATAATCAAAACAAGCAATAAAATCAGACACATGAAGGAGAAGAACAGAAAAACAAACAAAGTGATAAACTTGAGCATGCATGATTAAGTTAGCAATTTCAGTGGCAAAGAATAATAGAGCCAATGATCCTGAAATTTGCTTGGAGGTATAGCGTACCATTGTATTTCTGATCTCGGAAGCTAAACCTCTGCCTCACCCTTAATGATTTAATTTCTTCAAGCGTGAAATCCACTGGAAATGAACAGAAAAAATGGAACCTATTTAGCAACGTTGGATCTGCTTCTGTATCAAAACTTAATAGAGTAACATACACATTCGTTCTTAGGGTAAAATAACTAAAGAGAAGGACAATTGGCACAGAGGAGAACTAATATTAGAAGGTTGCAAAAAAGTCAAAACATAGTTATATATGAGAAGGGGAAAAGGGGCGCCACTTATTCCATGTCAACGAAAATCCTCACTTGATATGTCTATGAATAGTGAATCCAATTATAGCTGGCTTTGTGTCATAGCTGGAAAACTTCAGGATAAGCATACCTACAAACCACCCAGTGACGTTCTCTCCTTGGACTTCATAAGTTGTTTTTCGATTGGCAAACTCTGTACGATTGGCGATATTGGTTGTAGCATCAAGGGTCACATCATGGAAAGATATAAGTTTACCATCTTTAGTGGCAAGGATGTCGGTTTCTATGAAGTCAGTACCTTCTTCTATAGCTCTCTGTAAAAAACAACAGAAGCTTTAGGCACCACTAAATCTCCACTTTCGCAGAATGTAAACCATCATGTAAAGAGAATATAACATGTATTGGAGTCATTATATAAAAAGTCATCTCTATGAATCACCTCCTGCCTTTAACCAACAAGAACTCTCAAAGAAAACCACTATGGAATACAAGTGATGCTTAAGAACACTATAAACAAATAAAAACACTATTCTATACTCTAAAACCAATTAAGTCAAATGTAAAGAGAATATAACATGTATTGGAGTCAATATATAAAAAGTCATCTCTATGAATCACCTCCTGCCTTTAGCCAACAAGAACTCTCCAAGAACTCTCAAAGAAAGAAAACCACTATGGAATACAAGTGATGCTTAAGAACACTAAACAAATAAAAACACTATTCTATACTCTAAAACCAATTAAGTCAAATGTAAAGAGAATATAACATGTATTGGAGTCAATATATAAAAAGTCATCTCTATGAATCACCTCCTGCCTTTAGCCAACAAGAACTCTCCAAGAACTCTCAAAGAAAACTACCATGGAATACAAGTGATGCTTAAGAACACTATAAACAAATAAAAACACTACTCTATACTCTACAACCAATTAAGTCAAATAAAAGTTAATACTTGTTGCACCATCTGATCCCCACCATGTATGCAGCAGCTGTTTCTTCCGGAATCTCTCCATTCGCTCCTCGATGAGCGATGTTATACGGTCGGAATGCCTGCAAAGGTTGCTTCTTTTTATGTTCTAAATTACTCATCGCGGTGGATCCCTCGAAGAACAACAGAAGAAGAAAAGGGATGAACCCTGCAGAATTCAACAACATCCATGAGTTAAATGTGCTCAGGAAAGATTCCAGGATCAACTATTCCATAAGTTTTCCTTTCCCTTTTCTCTTCTAACGCTGATTATAACCATCAAGGATCGAATCACTGCATATTCTACAGCATTAAACCAAATATACTCAATGCAAGATAACAATCACATCCAAGAACCCAAATAACCATCTGAAACAAAACAATCTTAGCCCAAAAAGGGAGAAATATCGCAAAAAGAAAGGATCTTGAGTGAAAGGGAAATCTAAGAAATGGGTTTACAAAAGAGATTGGTGCTTACATGGGGAACCCATTTGCTACGATTTCTCTGTGCCTTCTACCTGGCCCTTTTCTTCTCCTATTTATAATCGATCTCTTGGTACTCGGCGGGAATATTAGCATCTTTATTCTTGTTAAAAGTCCCCCATGGTCGGCATCAACCAGTGCAATGTGTTCACATTGACTACCTAGAGATCGCAGCCGTCCGATTAGACGACTTTGTTGGTTGATCAAAAGGTCAAAGTCTGGGTCAACAGTCAAAAGAGGATATATATAGCTGACAGCTAAAGCAGACAAAAGGACAACCAAAAGTCAATCTATTGCATGCAATTTAACATAAGTTTCAGGCATCATAGCCCATTGACAGTTCTTGAATCAAGAATATGCCATTCCTCTGTATATAGACATCCGAGTTCTTGATTGATTAGTGCTGGAGAATGAGATCAGAGAAAGCTTCCTGCCAACTTATATATATGCAGGAGATGCTCTTAAATGCTCTAGTCTCCTTGATTACATAGACGACCAGCATCGGTTCCAGCATATCCATCCAAGTATCCAACTGTGGAGTTGTTTATGACCACTAATGTGGAAAATATTTTTAAAACTAGTGTGGAAAATATGGCTCAAGGAAGGATATTTGGATCATTTTAGATTGGATGATCTCTGAAGATCTCAGATTCTCAGACAGATATTTATTTAATGCACTCATATACAACAACATTATATATTAATAGGCATATTTAGCAGACTCACCCGAATCAATCGAGGTTCAAAATTCCAAAAGATGGATGTTTATTCAAATAGAAAAAATACAGTAAAGAAACAGTCTTTCCACAATATCGCTGTGGTAATACTTTCTGGAAAAAGTTCTACAGCTTTGTTTCATAAACTATATGCATATGGGTAATGAGCCAATCCATTAAAGCTACAGAGTCATGCTCAATGGTAGTCTGAGATCAACTATAGGCGGATGCCCTCGGTTCATTCTTGGCATATGGAGTTGTCCATTCCTGATACTGATAAAAGGTGCCGGTGAAATCCGTGAACAATCCATCGACCCCCATCTTCTTAATCCAGTAATCGTATTCGGCATATGGGTCCTGATAGTAGTTGAAGTGCAAGTAGGAATTCTCATTCCTGAATGTATATGGATGTACCTGCAACGACAAAGAAATTAATTAATGATTCCAAACTTACAAACCTCCCACAGTTCTCGCTATCCAATTGAAACAGAAATGAAAAAAATGACTGCCACCATTGGCACCAATTGGAAATTCATTTTTGAAATCCATACACTCGATTCTTAAACCAAGAGAATTCGACAGGCATGAGATGCAACACTAGTAATTAAGAGCAGCAAACCTGTAAACCATGAGCATGAGCTCTTGCCACAGTATCGGTAGGCGTAGTCAGATAGTTGTTCTCAACGGGGACTAAATTATCCTTCCATGGTTCAATGCCAAGCACATACTGCTTTATATATGCAAAATAGCTGTCTGAAGTTATCTCCCAGTCATTATCCAAGATTTAGATGTTTGGGAATTGTTACATGGCCAAAGCTCATGAGAATGCGTTTTATGACAAGTTGTAAAAACTAATGGATACGCCATACTGTCGTTGGTGCTGAAAATTCTGATAATAAGTTGATGTGCAAGGGTAGATGTAAGAAATTTCTGGGAAAATGCATGTTTCAAAAACATGGGGTATGACAGTATGAGATCAACTGATGACACAAGGATAGAAGGTTCCAATCATATCACATGAAATGAACAGGAGAAAAGAAGCCAATTAAAACAGAAAAATATAACTACGGAAAAGAATCAATACCAGGATTTTTGGTGAGTCCGTCATGTTTGAGACGTAAATAAGGGAAGCCAGAGCAAAAGACTCAATAAAAATAGGCTTGTCTAGCCATTCCTTTGACATATATGATGTATGTGCCTTTGTATCCATACTTCAAAAGAGTCTCAATAAACCTGTCCTCAAAGCTTCTTTCCATCTGCCCATTTCACCTGTCAAGAATCAGTAAATATGCCATACAAAAATCATAGTCGGTCGCAAAGACATCCAAGTAAGGTTTCTAGGTATTGAGCTGTGTACTGATCAAGTGAGAATAAATTTTCCGGTTGATTAATACAGCTCAACCTAATGTTGTTATGTCAACATAATGAGATGCATTGTGTGGACAATTAATTTGTGCTCTCAAAAATGATTACATAGTTGAAACAATGTCAAGTACTTTGTATCAGTAAGGAAATAGTAGATTTATGTAATCAGATAGACTCTGACAAGTACCATAGTAGTGAGTAACTTGTCATCCAAAATGACAAAATGGAAACTGGAATTGGCTTTCTGTGGAGCACTTTAGATTCAAGTGGCACCAACTTTGTTCACTATATATGGATAAACAGCATTAGAAAGGAAAAGCCACTTACATGTTCATTGATATGAAGGGGGTTTTTAATCTCCGGGTCTATCCCAACGATTCTGTCTGCATCTAGTGCGATGGCGATGTACTCTTCGAATGTGATTACCGCGAACATTAATCCTGCATGGTGAAATAACATGACAAATGAAGGAGAAATGCAGAAAAACAAAGTGATAAACTTGAGCATGCATGATTAAGTTAGCAATTGCGGTGGCAAAGAACAATGGAGCCAATGGTCCTGAAATTAGCTTTGGAGGCATAACTTACAATTGTATTTCGGATCTTGGAAGCTATACCTTTGCTTCACCCCTTAATGATTTAACTTCTTCAAGGGTGAAATCCACTGGAAATGAGCAGAAAAAATGGAACCTGTTTAGCACACGTTGGTTCTCCTTGGACTTCATAAGTTTTTTTTCGATCGGCAAACTCCGAATGATTAGCGACATCAGTTATGACATCAAGGATCACATCATGGGAACATATTCTTTAGTGGCAATGATGTCTGTTTCTATGAAGTCAGTGCCTTCTTCTAATCTCCATATTAGCAGAATGTACAAACGTCTTCCGGAATCTCTCCATTCGATCCTCCTCGATGAGCGATGTTATACAGTCGGAATGTCTGCAAAGGCTGCTTCTTTTCATGTTCTGAATTACTCACCAGAGAGCCGGGTGTACTCGCGATGGACCCGTCCAAGAACAATAGAAGAAGAAAAGGGATGAACCCTGCAACAATCAAACAACCTCCGTGAGTGAAATGTGCTCAAGAAAGATACCAGAATGATCAACCATTCCATATGTTTTCCTTTCACTTTTCTCTTCTAACGTTGATTATAACCATCAAGAATCAAAACACTGCATATATCTCTATCATTGCCATCAGAGATGTTTAAGAACGATACTGATACACATTCATGTTTTTGATTGATTAACGTTAGATATTATGATCAGAGAAAGCTGCCAGCCAGCCAGCTAGCTTATATATATGCAGGAGATGTTCTTGAATGTGCCTCCTTGATTACATTACATAGACAAATAGCATTGCTTCCAGAATTCCATACAACTCCGTTTATGATCACTAATATCTTAAAACTAGTGTTGAAGATTCGGCTGAAGGAAGCATTTTTGGATCAATCCAAATTTCTGACGTGTCAAGAGATTGGATGATACAAAACCTCCTCCTCCTTTGAAATCGATCTCAGAAGATATATATATATATATATATATATATATATATATAATTTCTTTATATATTGACGTCTACAAATTATCACGATTTCGCAACAATGACCTGGCAAATATCTACCAGCTCAACTAATTACATGTAAAAGAAAAATACACCCAGACTATATATAACTAGATGATGGGCCCGTGCCACCTGGCACGGCTAACTGCCCGTTAACTATCTTATGAATCTTATAAGGTAGATAAGTATGTATATTTAAAACTAATCTCCTGACTTATGATTATAAAGATGTATATTTCAAACTACACTAGAGAAGATGATAAAATATACAAAATTAACTTAGAAAAATATACATGTAAATAAACTAATAAGAGGTAAACGATTGTAACCGTTATTGCTCCTTATAAAGTTGATATCTCAATACAACAGCCTAACTCTTTAACACTTGTATATACATTTGTTCATGCACTTGTATAAAACAACATAAATTGCAAGAAAACACTGAGAGGACACCAAATAAAGTTGCCAAAAAGACAAGCCTGGGAGTTCGAAAGAGCAAAGACATTCATCAAGGTAAGACATCCAGAGCCATATCGTACAATCTTTGGATCTTGAATATAAGCTCGCACTGGGGATATAAAGCCCATCCAGAGTCATGATTTTCCCACAATATTATATATGTAAGAATATGCCAAACTAGCTAAATACTCCAACATATAAACCATGGAGTGTAACCAAGGGAGACAAGAGCTTTGGTTAAAAAACAAAGAAACCTGCTTGGAAAGAACAAGGAAATAATAATAACAATAATAAAAGAAGCATTTCAGTCTCATCTCCACCCGTTTCCAATCTTCTACAAATAATTGGAGAAGAAGCTTGCTACGCATGGAAATTGAATTAAGGAGACACCATGTCACAAGGATGATGGGGAGGGGTTGACCACAATGTGTCTCAGCGGGTGAGCAACGTCGCCGCCTCCCGCATGCTTGACGAACTCCGCCGGAGTAAGGAAGCTGCCGTGACAAAGGCAAACTATCCTCACCTCCTCCCCCTTCCTATACTTGTACAGGAATCCTTCTATTCTCCTTCCATTAGGGCCATCTCCTTTGGTGGCCACACATGGCATCTCTTCCATCATGTTCCTTCCGAAATCCCTCACGGCACCATTGGCCTTCCCAGCTGTCTTCCTTTCCGCATCTTTGCTTTCTGAAAGTGAGTTAATTGGCTCGTCTACCATTTGTTTACGGATGGTAGGCACCACCTTATGATTCAGATTATCCTGCAATGAGTGATGATCCATCGAGGGACTCCGATCGTCAGCGGAGCTGATTAATCCCGGAATTTCAAACCCTGCAGACCATGTAAAGTAGACGAATAAGAAATAAAGGACCACCAATGGGCATCCAACTTTTCTTGCATCTCCTCAGTAGAATAATAATTTGGGTGAGTTTTCCCTGATAAATAAACAACGATAGAATGCAACAGCAAATGTAAAAGCTAATTACTTTTTCTACACATCTTACCGGCTCAAATAGAAGGTGACAAGTTACCATGCATAAAGAGCACACTTTAAATAGAACAGACTTTCCAGGAAAACAGAGTATCCTTCATGGATCTATAGGAGATGGAGGAGGATACTTCCAGCGATATGAACAGTTTATTATAATGGAGAATAAATGGTGAAAACAACAGCATCATGTTAATAAGCCTCAACTACTACATTACCATACTGGAGGTATATTGGAACCACACCCACTGATAGTATGCAATTGGCAACTAAAACCCAAGGACCAAAATCCAAAGTCCAAAGAATTTTGTACATTTTTTAGATACTGTAGCAAATATAACTACATAGAAACTGCCACTATATAAAACACATTAAAACTACAAGTGTGATCCTCTCTCCAATAGGCAATCGATGAGATTCCATTAGTCCCAAATACAACATGTACACTGGACAATGGAGTTGTATTAAGCATGATCTCAGGAAGAAGGCGATAATTGGAGATATCATGCTACTAGTACAAAAAAACCTGTGCAAAATATGATGAATTAATCTGAGGATCAGAACACATGATCCGAAGAAACAGAAAGGTCATGACCAAACAGGGTTGTGTTATGTATTACAAGACAATACCATTCCAAATTCCTAATGAAAGCACTTAATATAACATAAAGTTTGAAACACGCCTTATGAGGGTAGAATACTGCACATAAACCAAGCCAGGCATTCAGTATGCAATTTGAAAATGAGCTAACAGCTGAATGCATATATGCTTAACGCAGTGAACCTTCTAGGTTGTTCCAAATTCTCATAGATATATTTCTATGCTAGACTCTCAAGCATCAAAGTAAGGATCTAAACGGCTATGACGCACAGAAACTAGTTAGGTTTAAGCTCCTTGATCCCTAGCAGCAAATAGGCTGAACAAATTCATATTATGCATTCTTAGTAAGAAGAATTTCAACTGAAGTCAGTAAATATACACCACCTGAGACCAAGCAAAAAAAAGGACAACATTACTCTATTCACTAAGGGCGCGTTTGGCGCGCCCCGGATCCCACGGATCCCGGTCAAATTGGAATCCGCCCTGAGGCGGATTCCAATTTCGGCGTCCCAAAATTTTATCGGGACGCAGATCGCGGAATCCGCTCCGGTGGATTCCGCGGATTCCATTCCGCAGATTCCGCGGATCCGCCGGAGCCAAACGCCACCTAACTCATTTCTGGAAAAAGTAGTAGAAGACAACACCCAAACTCATGAACAAACTCTAATTACTCACATAAAACAAAGCCCTATAACCTGAAATCAAAATGGCATATCGAAGTGGCAAAAACCTCTATCAAAGGAAACAAACAGAACACAACCACCACCCCAAATTCATCCTGCAAAGCAGGAAAGGCAAGCAGGGAAAGTGTAGTCCTCTTTTCCACTCAACTAAACTTTGCATCAAAACCTCACACCACTAAACATCTTATACCTACCATTATACATTCCTAGCAGACAATATCAGGTGATACAAACTTGCTAGCAAACACAATGAAAGGTTACATAAACAGTATAGAAACACAGCTCAAACAGAAGAACATCCAGATGATACTTTTTATGTGAAGCATAAGATACAGTGGAGAACAAACAGAGATGAGAAATGATACCTTGGCGGCTTCCAGAATCAGACAAGCACGACGACCCGCTCCTCTGCGACACGATAGACCCCTGCGAGATGGGCCCGAAGCATTTGCCCATTGAACCCAATCCCCATCCAGGCTGCCCCGGCAGCGCAGCTCCATTCGCCAACCCCGTGAAACGGTTACCGGGGCAGCCACCAAACTCACTACCAAACCTCCCGACCTTCACATCCATGCCTCCATCATTCGAATCCTCGATGGAGTTCTCCGATCTCAAACACCTCTTCTCGGATCTCTTCCTCTTGGCCTCCATCCTCTTCAAGCACTGCAACTCTTTTCTTTTCCTCAGCTCCTCCTCGGCCTCCGCGGGAAGCGAGCACGTCCTCGGGAGCGGAGCGGCCACTGGGATATCGTTCTCTCGCTTTACCGGGAACATTGAGAGCGAGGCGATCGACGACGATCGAACTAGCCTCTTTTCTCTCGGCTCCACACCGAAGCAACCGCCCAAAGAGAGCCCCAAACTGAGCTCCATATCCCCCGAATCCTTTCCGGCCGCCTCTTGCCGCTCATCCAAGCAACTATTCCCAACAAGACCCCGCAAGAGATCTTTAGGGTATCCATTCATTTTGAGAGACAGCTCCTCCATCTCCCCATCTCCCCCCCCAGAATCCATCAAACACTAACCAAACCAATACAAGATCCAGCTTTTCCTTAATGGCTCCTTCTATTGATCGAAACACACGAAACCCATTGAACAATACTCGATTCTATTCAAGACTTTACTAGAAATCCAAGTATCCAACGAAGAAGCCGCTCAAGAGGCATGGACTAAACCAAGAAAAAGGGCAAATCTAGATTTCTAAAAAAAAAACCAAAGAGCATCAACCTTATGGGCTCTGAACCTAAAGGATAGAAATTTATATCTATTATAGCAATTGCAACCTAATGGAGATCGCCGGAGAACTAAAAGGCCATTGGAAATTTGGAGACGGAGATGGTGGGAGATTAAAAAAACAGTTTCAAAGGCCAGTAGGGTAACATGCTTAAAAGACGATAGTACCCCTAGCTTTAGAGGGAGGGCATACGTGTCAAACAGTGGTCGAGGTCCGACGACACGTGTCAGGATTCGGCGGGGGAGCGGCGACGCCAAACAAGGGTCTCCATCCCCCGCGGGTCACGAGTAGGAGAGGGGCTGGCGTGGCGTGGGCTGTCTCGGGGACGCGTGTCGACAGTCTAAGGGGTCAGCGGCGGTTGCACACGTGTCGGGCCGAGGCTCGGTCCGGCCTCGTAAAGCCGCGCGCGACGTGTTTGATGAGCTGTGCTCCGGTGCAGCGGGATGAGGCCGGTGGTCCTCGTAGCGCGACACGCGTCGCGCTTCCCTTCCCAGCGCCCACCGGACGGCTTTCCAGAGGGAACGGGTGGTTTTCTTAAAACCGCCTACGAGGATATTTTCCAAATTATTAATCATAATATCATTTGATCACTTGCATTTAAATTAAATTGGCTAATTCGTACAATTAATTTCACAGTGTATAAGATGCCTAATAATAAGAATTTGGATGGGCCAATCGAATCTATTGGAGGAATTTATAGGTACAAAGCGAAGTAGTACCCCAATTTTGACGATGGTCAAACATCAAAGCCATGGGGTCCTACCTGACTAAAAAGATCGCCTAGACGACGGACGGTGGGGACACGTAGGGCGGCAAGATGCGGGCCCCACAACCCTCACTTGTGCGCTTTTTCTCTTCTCCGTCGGACGTAACGACTCGGCTTTAATCGCGCGCCACTTCCACGAGAGCTCGTCGATGAGCCACGTGTCGGCCCAGCAGAGGTGGGGGGACCTCTTCGTATAACGGATGGGCGGCCAACTGGGAGGGGCTGACGGTGGGGGAGACGTGTCCGGCTCCGGGGGCAGTCACCGGAGAAGTCGCTTTCGCTGGGCCCGGACGATATATTCTGAAGATTAGGCTGTCGGACACGTCAGCAGGATGCTGACGATGCGTTCCGGATCGAGACGCCACGTGTGCGGAGTCTAATGGAGACCCAGGAAAGAGGACCAGGAAAGGAACGCGTGGTGGCATATTCGCCACACCTCAAACCTGCTGTCCACCAATGCAGTAGAATAACCCTTGGATCTCGATCGGATGGTGTAGAATATACTCGCGTGGCAATGGATCTCACCAAACAGGCTTCCCACTGATTCCCTCTTGCCACTTCTAACATCACTACCACAGCAACTTCTTACATCACTACCACAGCAAGTGGCACAAGTGGAGCAAAAAGGCTGGTATTACTTTCTCTCTGCTTCGGATATGAGTTTGATTGCCCACTTAAACTAATAATATGGGATTCGGCGGGCCTGACTTTGCAACGCAATGTCATGAGCCTGACATTGATGATATGGGCGGTTCCTTTGAAAGAACCCACCAGTTCAGATTTTTATAAGTGTCTTTTTTTTTTATTTTTTTAATTAAGCCTTTTACCCTGGCTTAGGGAGCAAATGCTCTACATTTTCAATAAATTTAAGGGCTTGGGGATTTGACCTCAAGACCAACCCATTACACACCCATGGGGTACTACCACTTGAGCAAATGCCCAGATTTTTATAAGTGTCACTTGCACATTCTTTCCACCTCATTTCAATAACCACCCAATAACTGTCTCTCACTAAACCTTATTATGTCACATAGACGTCACATAGGCTCC
>OY986973.1:2440605-2491340 GCA_963920575.1 Narthecium ossifragum
GCAACCCGGGTTGCAGGCACAAGAAAGGTAACCTTCAGTCCAGTATCAGATAGCTTTGTTTCTCTATTGATTCTAGATTCTCTATAATATATGAAAGTTTAACACTCTGAGACCTCTTTAATGGCTCATATACATTTGATTCGATGTCTCAATAGTTTGGTTCTTTCATCATACGGCTTCGAGTGTTGTTATGTTCTTCCATGAAGAAGGTTCATAGGTTCAGTTCTTAATTCTAGGCTGGATGGCAATATCACCTTAGATTTCTAGGAAAGATATCAAACTGTTAAAGAGATAAATCTAGAAATAAAGCCATTTCAGAGTAGAACAAGTAATGATCTCAATCTGTGTGTATCCAGGGATCGAGCGTCTTCCCTCTGGGCAAGACGGGTCCGCAACAAACAACTTCCAATGGCCCCCCTATCAAGCTATTGACGAACATCGAGAAGCTCCGGCTCCTCACCAAGGCAGAGAAGGCAGGACTACTCTCGGCAGCTGAGAAGTTTGGCCTCTCGCTGTCCACCGTCGAGCGGCTCGGTCTCCTCTCGAAGGCGGAGGAGTTTGGAATCCTGTCAGCAGCTACAGACCCAGCGACTCCAGGAACTCTCCTAACACTGAGCGTTGCCTTGTTGATACTGGGTCCTGCATGCGTGTACATTGTTCCAGAGGACTACCCATGGGAGGTGGTGGTGCAGGCTGTGGTTGCCACCGTCGGCGTCGTCGGCGGATCAGCAGCTTTTGCTGCATCAAATTTTGTGTCCAACTTGCAAGAATCTAGCTGAGTGTTATATCCAGCTAAACTTATGGGCTCTAATCAAACAATTTGTTGATTGTACCTCTTGATAAAAATCAGAGCATTGTGCTTTCTAAACTGTTCATGATCTGTTTTGTTTGCGCAAGGGAATGCTCAAAGAGCAATCTAACTAAGATCATCAACCAGCATATTGATGCCCCATGCAACAGTCATACATATTTACCTTCATCTTCAACAACATTTTGTATTACATCCGCCCAGCTTGCCATTCAATCTAAATAATGAACTCAGCAATCCCGACAAAAAATGATTTCTTTTGGAATAAGGTTTCTACACTAAACCATACAGTCTGTTCAAAGACCTAGAGGTGACAAGAAAGAATCTAGCTCCAAATGATGATGGGCATTGTTCCCCTCAAAAAACCTTCATGCTGTAACAGCAGTTTGGTTAATCCCATTAGGGCGGATGATCCTGGCAGACCCATTTTGAACAACCCGCTGCGGATAACTTTCACCGGATCGACCTGCTGTGCTCCGACCACGGGCTATGTACTCCCCGCGGTTAGAATACTCACCCCGATTGGAATACTCGCCCCGATTGGAATACTCACCACGGTTCCTGAATTCACCCCTTCCAAATTCCTGATTTCCTCCAAAACCGCCTCTTCCCCTGAAATTATCATTCCGGAAGCCACTTCTCCCAGCAGGGTAACGTCCTCTCCCACCACCAGGGGCACCACCTCCATTGCCGGTACTGACAACACCGTTAACAACTGAAGAGAATGAAAACTGTATCAGCAACCAAAGCCTGAAAGATGCATAGCTCTATTCTGTTCTTAACTTGAATTCTGTCATCCAATTTAGATACAAATCACATGGACCATAACAATTGTGCAATAAACATTCTCTAAAACATGAATTCCGTCCATGAGTACATTTTAGACCTATATCACAAACAGAATCATTTAGATACAAATCACATGGACCATAACAATTGTGCAATAAATTCTCTAAAACATGAATTCCATCCATGAGTACAATTTAGCACTATATCACAAACAGAATCACTGTTGCTACATAACAGCATGATCCATGATTAAAGAGTATTTATATAAAACACAATTGCCATATGCAGCAACCTCTGCCTTTGTTAAATATATAAGAACAGCATATATATGAAAGAATGACAATAAAAATATAATACTTGCCTCGTGTCGTCGTCTTCTTTTCCTCTACATAAGCTTGACGGCCTCCAATATTAATTGGTGATGCCTGTAGTATACAAAGTGAACTCCATGATGCACATGGAAGAAAATAGAAAATAAAATCCAAGATTCATGCACCAAAAAACAGCAAAAAGTTTTAAAGAAAAGAAGCGAAGGGACAAGGAATAAGACAAATATGCCTATAACAGACACTAGAAGAAAGTAAAACAAGAATCTCAATAGATACTAGCATTCCTCAACGCACAAGGGTACACTGAACAGAGCTCAATTGAATGAACTACCTCAATTGCAGCCTTCATAGAGTCCAACGATTCAAATTCGACAAACCCAAAACAGAAGCGATCAATCTGCAAGAGAGTATGAGCAAAGGAACTCAAGTTTGAATTTAAGTTTAACCAATAGAATAGAACAGAGCACCATATGACAGAAAACAAACCTTGTGATTTCTCACTTGGACACCACCAGGCTTAATCACACCAAATTTCTTAAAAACATCCTCTACTTGTGGAGGTTGCGCATTCAAGGGCAGGTTCCGGATGTATATGGAATAACCTTCGACTGGAGGGAAAGAAAAGACAATTAGATGAAGATAAGATATTAACTAGAAATTCCCACACAAAAGCATACACACACCATCAAGAGAATTGTTGCTCTCAAGGCTATCATTGCTAGTAGTTGCGGGGGTTTCAGGCGAGGGAGCAGGCTTTGAGGGAGCAGGTTTTGAGGAAGCAGTGGATGGTTTCTCAGGGTTTACAGAAGCTGGCTTTGCCTTTGTGATAGGCACATAAACTGACACTGGCGATCCATTCCCCTTCATTACCTTAACCTGCAAAATTCAGCAGAAAATGAAAGGAAATTATTGTCAGCGATGATTGCATTCACCTATGCAGTATTTTGTATGACTGAGAGGAAGACTCACAATTGATGCATACGACTTTTTTGGGATGTCCTCTTGAATCGCAGAAGCTGTAACCTCAGAAATCTGTGGTGCATCGCTTTGACTTGGATGAGCGGGTTCACTTGAAACAATTTCTTCTTCAGCTACCGAATCTCCATTATCCGATGGGTTACAAATTTCCTGGCTGTTATCAGCATCCAACTCGGAAGCTGCAATTGCAGGTTCTGTCACATGCTGAGCAGAAACTGAAGCCATCTCTGGAGACAGATAGATGTAACAGTCTGAATGAACTCTTGGGAAGCTATCTTTCAAAGAAAGAATACGCAAAAAAAAGAAAAAGAATAATACTAAAGCTATACCCTGATCAGGAGTTGGAGGAGCTTTTGGTGCATCATCAATTGTGCCATTGACAAATACTTGCTGACTTTCCTCTGACTGGGTTTCATCCACATATCTAAAACAATCATTAAGGACAAAATAAACTCCTTTCTCCTTCGGAGCGAGGAAGAAAGACTGGGTAAACTTCCGTCGGATCGTATCCCCCACAGTCAAGCAACCAGTGACACAGATAAAAACTCCATCATTATAAGATGGTTGTGTGTCTAGAGTGTCTATCCAAACTTCCCGGTTCTTGCAGTCCAAGGACACAACCAAGTCGTTGATGGCCTGCAACGGAATCAGTTAAAAGATAAATGAGTTACATAAGGTTAGCTCGTAATCGAAAGACACAAATGAGGTGCAAAAAACCACTCAACGTTAAGTCAAAATCACGAAACCAAGTTGACATGTTCTTCACTAGAAGAAATATAAAACCTCAATTTACCAGAGAGATAGGCTTGTTAATTACCAAGTAAGCAGCACAAGATATTCACTACCTTTTTGAAAAATCGAGTTTTCAACTGATTCTAGATCAACATTCGGAAATATATACTCATCAACAAAAAAACTTTAACTTAAGAGAGAATATCTTACAACTTGAAAGCAAAATAGAGACCAAAATTAGGATCCACACTATCATTGGCACCACATGTACATTAAAGACGAACCAATATTCAAAAATTCGTCAACAAGGATGTTATGAATTTGTTATTTGCATGACACAATGGATATGCTTAGGTCAGATGCTTAAAAAGAGTGTAACATCCATTGGCTCTTTACACTTATCAAATGCTAAAAGCTAAGGTCCAAACTATTGAATACATAATCAGAATAAACTAATTAATATATATGTTAAGTGGTTTATTCGGACACCAAATGAGGGTTAATCTTTGTCATGTAACAATGAGCAAATGAAGAGCCTTTTTGCTTCTACCAGTGATCAGAGAAAACAAATTCAAATGTCACTGACCTGACTATTTAGAAATTTCAGGTTTTAACTTCAGAACTCCCATCGTCAATAGAATCACATCCTCATGTGTGCTTATTTTCTCAGTACTAACAAGATCAAATGTTTAAAATCTAAATCATGCCATTATAATGTTTTGATCTTCTTTCAATAGCTGTAAAACACTTACTTGCATTGTGGTAGCAGACTGCATCACTCCATTGGAATCTGGGCGGCTCAGAATGCTTGAATCATGGTAAAACCTATGAAGCAACTCTGGATGGCTGTGGAGGATTTTATAATACTGCTCGACAAAGCAACGACCAACCTGCAGAAAAGGGTATTAAACATATTACATACATGGGCATTAGTAACACGACAAAGAAAAGTATAAAATAGAGAAATCAAGAAGAAGACGAGGGATAAATACCACATCTGGGCTCAGGATAGGAGCGGGAGCTGCAGCGGGCAATGCCATGTCTGCAAATGTGCAAATATTAGTTTAACCTGGAAACTGAATCAGACCAAACATGTCCCCAGGAAAAGGAGCATTGCATGATACATGCGAAAAAAGGGCAATAGAGCTTCAAAAGGAGTTCACAACCACACAAGTAGCGGGAACATGCAAACTGCCGTCTCCAGAGCATGCCCATCAAACACATGCCCACCCGGACAAACATAATATAGGGATGTATCGTTGGTTAAAAAAACTGTATCCAAACATCACTTCGGAAAAAGAACATTGAAACATGATAGCATAAGCATAGTGCTGAAATATACGAAAGGAAGAAGACACAAGAGTTAAACACAGTCAGAAGAAGAGGAGATGGTCAAAAGTTGCAGTCAAAGATAGCAAAGAGAAACATTAGTTGATCCTTGCTGAACCACAAAGCTGGTAGACTAAACCACCAAAAAGCACCTAAAAGTATAGCATACGAACTGAAAAGTGTGATAAGATACATAGGTAGGCATAACCTGTTCATTGAAAGATATGGGGCATAGCATCTTAGGATCACCTAAGTTAGTGCAAATAGTCAATATCCAGATCTAGATAGCATATTTTCCATTGAAAGAAAAATTAAAATTAATAAACAGAAGTCTTCTAATAAAATCTTACAAATCACAGTAAGAACAAGCAATTAGAAAAAAAAAACAAGAAAATAAGGCACTAATTAGTATGAAAAATAAAGCTACAGGAGCAAAAGAAGCATGACATGCATGCGCCCAGACACCATTACAGCATTAAATAATCATGAAGGAAGGCCTAACTTAAATGCATGAAACACCTGACTAATAACATATAGTCATGCTCAATGTCAAGCAGCCTATTTGCTAACAATTATAGGACAAACACTACAAGAGCACACAAGAAATACCCTATCTCGTGACCACAGATTACTCTCGTTCTTACAACCAAAGAAAATAACATATTAGATGCCTAATGTAATTTCAGCAAATCATTAATACCGCACGGAATAAAAAGCCCAATCTTGATTAAGAAACTTGAGAAACCCTAATGAAAGACACATTCGTA
Organism: Narthecium ossifragum; assembly: GCA_963920575.1. Lineage (NCBI taxonomy): Eukaryota > Viridiplantae > Streptophyta > Magnoliopsida > Dioscoreales > Nartheciaceae > Narthecium > Narthecium ossifragum. Next base: position 2,446,338 of record OY986973.1, read on the forward strand.
TAAACGGAAAGCACGAATTTTTAATTTATATATATATCTTTCCGGAAACAGATCAAACAAGCGAACACGCAAAGAAATTGATATATTGCCAAGCAAAAGCTACTCAAATATTATGTACCCAAAATACCACCTTATCAAGAAAAACCATTGAAACGCACTTAAAAGTAGCCAAATCCATTAAGAAACAAAACTAAAAAAATAGATAAATAAATAAATAAAAAGATCACTCACAAAAAAAGGGATCGACAAGTGACCAAAGAAACGCAATGCTATGGTGAATAAAACACCAAAAGAGGTCAATCGAACGGTGGGAGGAAAGATTACCCTCGATCGAGTGGAAGGAAGGAGATGGCGATGACGGCAGCGCAGGAACCCTAGGAGGGGAGACGAAGAGAGCTAACAGTGGAAAGGAGAAAGGACTTCGGAAAGCTTTAAAGAGGGGGATTTTGGGAGGGTTTGGGTTTATTGGGTATGAATAGTTCGGTGTGAGTTCTATACGACTACAACTCGGTGTGTTAGAGATAAGAGGCCTCGGCTTTTAAGTTGCTTTGTAAACGGCTTGTACGCTGCTTAAGGGCCTTTTGGGCCCTCGCTGCAAATTGGGCCCTCGCTGAGCAAAGGCTCCGCTGGTCCAGTTAGATATCAATTCTCCGCCAATTTTATAAGATTCCTCTCGAAGTCGAAGGCCATCGACCTCCTCTCGATCGAATCGAACTCTCCTCCTCCACCGCCTTCGCCGCCACCGCCGCCACCGCCGCCGCGATGTCGGCTGCCAGATCCTTTCTTCAATCCCTGAAGAAGTACTTCAAGAAGCCGTGGGAGATCACCGGACCCTGCGCCTCGCCTGAGTACCGGGAAGCCCTTCCAGGGGCTCTGGAGTACCGCCCGCACTGCCCCGCCACCGAACCTGTGAAGGCGATCGTTCCCTCCTCTGACCCCGAGACCGTCTTCGATATCAAGTATTACACCCGCGACCCCCGCCGTGGCCGTCCCCCATTGCGCCGCACGGTGTTGAAGAAGGCCGATGCCGAGAGGATGATGGCCGAGAAGACCTTTGACATGGGGGACTTCCCCCCAGTTTACCTCACGCAGACGATCATTGAAGACGAGAACGCGCGGGGTGGAGGCTACCAGAAATAGGTGAGGCGTTTCAAAATTGTTTCGTTATGTTGAATAAATTGATGTCATTAAGGTTTTGAAATGGGGATGCTGGTGGCGAATGTTAGAAAGTTGGGATTTTGAATAGCTAGGGATGTGCTGAATAGGTTAGGGACTTCATGTTTGTTTGTGCTTTAGTGATTGATTTGATTGATTTTTAGGGTGGCGTTTTTTGCAAAACCAAGAAAATCGATGTTCTCACGAGGGGATTGAATTGCATCGAGTCCTCGGATGTGGGCAGTATATTGATTTCATGGTCGTTATGCCTTGGTAATCGGATGTCTTGTACTTTTAGATCATACATCGGCCCTGCTGATGACCCTCTGTATTGAATTTTAATGTGGATTATGGATGAACTTTGGGAGCTGATAGTTATAGGCCATGGACCTGAGAAGAGTTTTGGCTCAGTGATAGCGTGCCATTCTTGCTCACGTGTTTTTGAAATTCTTATCAGAGGTGATGGATTATAGAGCATATTCAAGTTCTTTAGTTACCTTAAAGTTGTCTTCTTTGTATATCTTGATGTGATTTTGAGTTTTGGGCAGAGTTATGGGTTTGAGTTGTCATGAGCAATTTTGAGTTGATGCAATCTCAGCTAGTCCATACCATCCATTGGGATCAATGTTATTTGTCTCTGGAATTCTGTAAAATGCCTCTTATATGACACTTTCACTGGGCTGATTTCTGAGCCTTAGGAGTTAGAAATTTTGAATATTGCATTCATGGACTGCTCAAGCCTTCTATTGTCTGAAGAAAGGCAGGTTTCTTTGTCCTTTCGTGTTTAAGTGGAAAAGTAACTGAGATCTTGATCCACTCTTGGATTTGACTGATCCATTTCTCAGAGATTGTCGAACCATATGGTAATAAAGGAAGACGAAAAATTGGAAAAATTGAAATTCCTAGTTGGAGCATCATAAACAGACAGTTTATATTTTGTGCAACCACGTTTCTCTGTGAAATTTGTGTGTCAACACTAGCAAATTGAGAACTAGGGACAAGAAAATGATTCCTTTGGTGTAATGTGAAATAGTATTTTCAAGCTATAATGGAAGATTTGGCATTTGTAAGCTTATTCTGAGCTGAAAAGTATGTTCCCGATGTCAAATGGGTATTTTACTACACCTGGCATTTCTAGTAGCCTAGTTATTCATTCCTTGGAGAGTCATCAATTGCTGAATGGTGAGTTGGTGTGCTTGCCAACTGATTTTTATTCCTATATTCTGAATGTTGAGTGACCTTTGCCAGGAGGGAAAATGGTCATTTATTTCCAGCGAATCAAATTAGTCGGATGCACTATGTGTAGGAATTGACAGTAGAGGTGTCATAGGAAGGAAAGTGGGTTTGAGAGGATAGAAACTGCTTAACAGTTTAATTAGAATCTTTTTGGTGACTTGTTATTACGGGGTAGGTTTTTTCTTTCATTCAGAAGGAAGAGTGTATAGCTTTTCGTAATCTCAAATAGCACATCTACTAAATGGTCAAAGTGGCCAGTTCGGAAAGTTACATAACGACATTCTTTCTCTGATTGTTTAATGAAGCTTCAAGCCTTCCATGTCCTAAAGATGGTAAACACGTCCAGTGGCATATGAAATATCAAGCATTGCAATCAAGAAGAATGCATAGTGAATTAAAGAACAGATCATTTCTCATTTTGACAGAAAACATCAACCACTGCAGTTAAGGATAGGGAGAAAGAATGATGAGTACGTCTATTATGAAATAGGATGTAAATAATATAAATACTGGCGTCTTTTCTTAAGATATGAGGATGATCACATCTGTGTTTATTTACAGGTCATGGAGCTGGAAAGCCATAACCTTGATCCGGGGAGGACAGAGTTCATGCTATCCTGTTCTAGTCCTTAAAAATATTATTTGCCAATGTACTTTCTTGTTTCCTATTCACTCTTGTAATTTTTCTTGGCTTTTAGTCCTAAAATAAATTCATGATACAATACTTTGAAGAACCTGCAAGGAGACATTTCTGACTTCTGTGAGTTTGTATCCGTGCCTAATCAGGATTTTGTGTTTCAATGTGCTCAATCTGTTATTATCCAAGGCAAACGATGATCTTGTGAATGTTGGTGTTGGTTTTGTATGGAGGATCCCTACAATACTTTCGTTTGTTTCGTGAAAGATAAAGGTTGATGGGCAAGTATGCAGTATGAAATGCATAACCATGATTCCATGATATTGAATTCCTACTCAGATCTATTCTTGGTGATGTGGGTGTGCTGTGTATAATTTCCTGAAGCCTGGTAAAACCAACAACAAATAAAGTACCCTTGCATAATATTACATCTGTTTGTGGATATCTGGAGAGATCTTTAATGCATCTCATCATTTGCAGGTTGCCATACTGCATAAGATCATTAATTGCTAAAGTATTTAACTGCTCTGTTAACAAATATCAGGTGAATCATTTCACATCTCTTTTTAAACTAAAGATAACCCGCCACTTAAATTGGCCAATATTTGTCACTCATATATAAGATGAGCTAATCTAAGTCATAAAACTATGCGTGTGTGGCATGTATGTACACATGGCATAAGGTTGTAATCTAAGTCATAAAACTATGCGTGTGTGGCATGCATGTACATGTACATGTGGCATGTACACGTGACATAAGATTGTAATCAAATAAATAAAAAGAGATGATGGCATGTCATCACCAATTTCTGATGTGAAGTACACGTGACATAATGTTGGTTATGAGAGAGAGTGTTGGTTATGAGAGAGAGAGAGCGCCTGAGAGGAGAGAGAGGGGTGGATGGCTAGGGTCCACCTAGTTCCTTGTATTGTAAACTTGCTCATTTGCATATTTTCATCTTCATTTTCAATTGTAGTAGTTGAGTGGGTAATCTCGACTTAAGAGTTTCATGACCAACCGTCATTGAATCTTTTATTGCAAATTCATATTTATTGCTAGACAACAAACTGTAAGGCCTCATTTGGTATGGAAATATATTTATTCTCAAACATTTTTTTATATTCAAAGTAATCATTACTCATTTATTATCATTTCATCTACCAATGTCACTCTATTTTTTTTTTCTTATTTTAAATAATCATTATTATTTTATTTTCATTTTTTTACGGAATAGATTACTATACCAAACAAGCTTAGGATGATGCAGCAAGCCAATAATTACCGATAATGTAGAATAGCATTATAAATCCACCTTCAAACATACAAATGAAACTCTTAAGTCGTGTTTTAGGAACTTTTGCTAAAAAAAAAAAAAAAGTTAAAAAAGGACAAGCAGTACCAGTAGACATTAACGGTGTGTTGCTTCGCCGGCGATTTAACGGTGCATCCAACCTATTAGCGCACCAAAGGCTGCCATTTCCGGGACCATCTCTGAGACAACTCCTGCTCACCTTCTCTCTCTCTCTCTCTCTCTCTCTCTCTCTCTCTCTCTCTCTCTCTCTGTTCTTTCCAAGCCCTGATGAGAAGATCCATGAGCAATCCAAACAGTTCTATGCATGCTTTATTTATGACAAAGTAATGAAAGCAACATGGCTGTTATAAGAAAGAACCTGTTCTCTGTTGGCTGGCCACCAAAAACATACAGAGTACCTGGTTTTCCACAGTGATTTGACATACATAATAACAGACATATAAAGATGATCCATAAACCACCAAGAAAATGGAGAGCTTGCCCCATATATACATATGAGTAAAGGAACATGAAAAGCCCTTTATATGGTTAAGGCCTCAGTTTTTTTCATTTCTAAGCTGGCTCAATAATCCAGGGTTGAAGCTGAGAGTAATGAGGAAAGATCCAAAAACTTGGCATTGGGTGTAATGCTTGATGAATGTTCTGGCTACAATCCGTGCAAGCAAATAGCTAGCAAGATATATTGCTTGTCCTTTTGCAGGTGAGCATATGCACCTAATGTCTCCCAGAGTTATGTTGCAGTTGGACTTCAGAAAATCACAGGGTGAGTATGTTCTCCATGGCCAAGTAAAACACAAAGTCTGCAACATAGAACACTCTTGTATTAAAGAGAGCCATTTGTTTGTTGTGAAAGTTTGGCGAGCGAAATGCCCTTCAAACACTATATATCATCTGTTAGCTTCCTGCCGGAAGAGGATCTTAGGTAATTAAGATGAAGGCAATGCTTTCTTCTTCTTTAATCTAAGGAAACAACTGAGCTCTACTAGCTAAGGTAGAGTCAGAACTAATTAAAATGCATATATATAAGGCCAGTGTATGCATGTTGAAGCACATTGACACATCTCAATCATGATTCTTTACACGTCGGAGAGGCGTCGGATGCCGAAAAGAAAAATCTCAGGCCGGCCATGATGCTGCTAACATGCCTGCCTTTTGCATTATCTATTAGAATTTTCCATTTTTACTTGAAACAAAAAAACCTTGGGCAAGATCGATCTATCTATCTACCCAAAAGAAGGATGAAAAGTTTGAGTGGTCCTCCTTGCACATATAGGTGCATGTTATAAAGAGGTTGTGTTGGTCCCCCTTCCCTACACTATATTGTAGGTTGCTAGGGTTTTCAAATCAATGCCTTCAGAAAGCTCAGTCTGAAAACCTTGTGATTTCTTTTCTTAACTTCCACCCTCTAATTTGCCATTGTCTAGCAGTAATCACATGCAATTCTTCTAAGAAGACCGGTATATATGTATATATATACTTACCTGATAAAGATATATCTTAGAAAATCATGACAGGGAATAGTCTTCAATACTAGTGTGAAGAAAAGGCATGAATCAACACCTATTTTTAGGTTTTTAGGTGTCTTAAAAGCTCACATTGATTCTAGAATATATATATCTCAATTTCTATCTCATACTAATTACAAAGATTCTTCTCCTGACCGATGATGAGCTAGCTTATTACCATATAAAACAAGTGAAGCATAAGAACAGGTAAATTAGAACTTACCCTGACAAGTAGATAGATGTATTGTAGTGGTGCCAAAGTGAGAAATAAATAAGAGAGGGTAAAAAACAAGGATGATTATGATGTCTATTTGATAGGCATCATATGCACCACATATTTGCAAGTGCGCGATACTTTTCTCCCCTGCAAATTAAGCATCTTCCCTTTCTCACAGTGTTCATTTTTTCTATGGGGATCGAAAAGAATCTGATCGACTTCGAAGTATGCACGTCTGCTAGATGATCGATTTATATATAGAGGAGGAGATGCTCATGTTGTTTCCAAATTCTATGTTTCTTGTGCTGAGGCATCGACGAGGAGACTTGTCTTGATTTGATTCAAGAAAATCCAACTATCATCTCATAGCCCTTTAGCACAGGTAAGTGATCTCGATCATCTTCTTCCTTCATTAATCTCCAAGGGCATGCAAGAAACCATTTATGGTTGCAGCTTAAAATTTAACAATTAAGAAAGATCCTTTTTTTTATATATATGATTCATAAAGATCCATTTATGGTTGTAGAAGACACTTCTTGGGCTTCTTTTGATATATTTTGAACTTATAATAGTATCGTTTTATTTAAGCTCTACGCCGGTCTTAGCTAAATTTCTATCATCTAGCTTCGTCTATATATATTTCTTTCCGATGTGTGACGATCCTACAATTATTGCAACTAAGAATTCTTTGTTCCTTTTAACTAGCTAGTACGTTATTCTCTTCTCTTTTATAATTAGATCAATTTTGCAGAATATCTAAGTAAAGAATTGATGTACGAGAGGGAAAGAAATTAAGCCATATTCATGTGTAATTATAGAGTAGATGCATTGCAAAACTATATATATTATTAGTGATTATATTCACGATCTTATCAACCAGAAAGAAGAATCTGCATGTGCCTTTCGATCAATTGATCCAAGAAGCTAGATGGAGAACTGAACTGCGAAGTCTTGATCAGTTTTAGCTAGCTAGTTCACTCAGATCGATCATACCACCTGGAAGCAATAATGACAGCCTTAAGATGATCAAGAATTCCAGTGAGAAAGAGCTTCTCACTAAACAAGAAGGCGGTATAGGCGGCAACGACAAAGCTCCGGCGACTTCGGCGAGATCTTGGTCGGCGCTAAAACACCCGAGGATCGTCAGGGTTTCGCGCTTACTAGGAGGAAAGGATCGGCACAGCAAGGTGAGCACAGTAAGAGGATTGCGGGACAGGCGTGTCAGGCTTTCGGTGCCTACTGCAATTCAGTTGTACGATCTTCAAGACAGGTTAGGCCTCAACCAGCCTAGCAAAGTCGTAGATTGGTTGATCGCGGCTGCGCAGCATGAAATCGATAAGCTTCCTCCGCTTGAATTCCCCCCTGGAAGTCTCCTACATTCATCAGCAACTCATCATCATGGCAAAGTTAACCTGAACTTTGATCAAGATCCAGAATATGCGAGTGATCACATCAACGTCGACGCTCGTTTCTCAGCTTTGTTGGCAAAGAAATCAAGCCAGAATAATGAGTTTGAAGAGCTAGCGAATTTGCAGACATCGGCATATTGGAATTCAGAAGTTGCTCGTAGAGTTAAGCAAGCTACCGAAAGAGGAGGAGGTGATCATCAAGAGCATCATGGTGTGCAAGTCTTGGCTCATGCTCCTCTGCATAGGCCCAGCAACACTATGATCTCTGGTTTGCTCCATAATTCTATGTCATATGCTCCTTATAGTCAGTGGGATCCATCAAATCCATATGCATCTCATGTAGGAATCCATTCATCGACATTGGAGGAAGCTTCGATTAATATTCCTTCTTCGCCATTCATAGTGCAGTCGTCCATGTTTCTGCCATACATGGCAGGCGCGTCCGACCAATCTCAGATGGAAAGCTCGGCTTCTCAAAGTCTACTCTCAAATTCTCAGAGAAACTCGAATCATCCGGCAAATTAATAACCAGACTATGAGATGAAATCAGAAGTGTGATTTAATCCTCAGACGATCGAAAGGGAAGCAACTATGGGAAGTGAGAACGATCAGAAACGATTTAATCAATTGTTACTCATGATCGATCATGGATGTACATGGTTGCTAATTAAATTCTGCAATTATGGCTGCAGAAATTAGTTTTTGGTATATTCTGAGCGCCGGTACATAATTTCGTTTGCTTATTTTATATATATGAGAGTTTTCAAGCATATATTGACATTCCTTCGCTCTTTGTTCTTAGTGTGGTGTACGAACTCAATCAAATAATCAAATATAAGGGGGCATTTGGTGTGGGGTTAGCTTATTCCGGGTTAAGGAATTTTGGGATTAGCTTATTCTGGATTAGGGGGTTAAGGAATGAGGATAACAAAAAATAAAGCGGTGATGGTAGGTGGAATAAAAATAAAATAGTAATGATTACTTTTGGTGTTTGGAGATAAGTGTGAGGATAAGAGGCCTATACCAAACCGGGCTAAAGGTGTGGAATATGATAAATGCCCTCCTCAATTATTACCTACCTATGTTATTTACTTTTATGATATTTCAGCATCGGTTAATTCTACTTATTTTGAAAGCTGAAAGCACGCATCAAAATAGGCAATAAATTAATCCTCCATTTGCTAGCATGAAATTGTACGTTTTTTGTTATTTGAGAAATTCAGATCAACAGCATAAATATCATGAGGATCTTCGTCAACATATCCAGCTGAAATAAGAAATAAACGATATGCTCGCTTGTTATCTTGCTTTATATGTATTATTAATTTTCCTAAATACTCAAGCAAGATCACTTGCATGCGTCTTCTTCTTCATACCTGAAGTCCTGAACAGTTCATTACTTCTTGTAGTTTCTATATGCACAATGGAATATCAAACATGTTTGGCATGTATGATTTATTCATGACACCCCCAACTAATGGGAATTGATCGAAGCTATATATATCCATGCATGGTGATAAAAAACTACAGCTAGCTAGTATGTCTTCAAGTCAAGTTTCTTTGGAGCATCTTATTTGTTTGTGTTAAAGAAGACAGCATGAGAGAGAGAGAGAGAGAGAGAGAGAGAGAGAGAGAGAGAGAGAGGGAGGGAGATCCAAGGTAGAGAAAGGAGTTGTGGGGTTTAGCTGTGTGGCATGAAAGTTGGCAGATCTTTTTGATCGTGAACATGCAGTGGTCCCACATTTGTATGGAGATGGAAAAAGATTGATGCATGCACGCATACAGGCCTACAGACATCTCTAGGGTTTCGCAGGGGTTGCTGTCTTCTTTTCTCATCCTTGTGGACCACCAATAACTCTCTCTCTCTCTCTCTCTCTTTCTCTCTCTCTAGCTAGCAGGGTATTCTCCATGAACTATATAGCTAGCTTCTCCCCATCCTTCTTTCTTTCTAGCCCTGTAGATGTTGTGGACTATTTATTCTTCATTGCTCTTCTAGATCGATCATAATTAGTACGTATGCAGGTTTTTCTTGACACAAGTCAGTCGATCTCAGGGTTTAGATTATTCAGCTTTGAATGGTCTTTCTGGCATGAGATGAGCTCAACTCATGATCATAGAGTTAAGTTATCAAAATTTTACTCTATACTGACTGATTCATAGATTAATTATTGTCCTATCTTAATTAAGCCTAGCTAGCTAGTTCATATCTCTACGCGAAGTCTTCGGATGTACTAGATCGAAAGCCAATCGGGGAGTTTGTTGAAGACTTTTAAGTTTGAAGATCTTGTGGCTTATCTTGAGCTTTCTGTCACTTGTTTTTCCTGGCAACATATTTGAATGGGGCTTAATGGCTTGTACTTTTCTGATAATTCTTGTCAAGGAGTTGAAATCTACGGTAACAATCAGGTCTGGTCATGCACAGCTATATGTGGTCTCCTGACTAGCTAGTACGTGCAGCTTCCAGAGAACATGAAGATATATAATTAGAAAACAGAATAATCAGAGGTCTGACTTGTGAGGCTTCAGCTTCCGAACTTATCCGCAATGAGATATCGACAGATTGCACTACTATTTCATCGGTAGTGGGCTACCGATAGACTAGATCAAGTCATCGGTATCTCATTATCGAACTATCGATGGATTAAATCATTTAATCAGTAACCCATTACTGATACCGATTGATTGATCTAGTCCATCGGTAGTTCGCTGCTGATAGACTAGATCAATTAATTGGTAGTGAGCTGCCGATGAAATGCACATACCACATGTCCATATACACAAATATTTTTTCTTGATTTATCCTTTGATCAGAATATCCTGAAAAACTATATTAACTGCAAAAACATTATATTTAATTTTTTTTTCAGTATTAGATTAGTTTTTGGGTTTGAATTATCCATGAGTTTTGAATTTTTTTCTTCTTATGAGGGAACATGAGTTTTGAAAATATTAAACTTACTAAAAACAGAGGAACAGAGATCATGGGGGGTCAACCCTCAATCTGACTTCATACATTATATTTAATTATTAAAAAAATTTAACTTGAGTGATTAGATTTATTCTTTCAGATGGGCTTTCATATTTGAGCCATAGAAGATGTTGGGCTGATATGTTAATCATGCATCCGGGCCTCCTATTATTTTGGATCGGTGGTGAGGCCCACGCTCACCACCACGCACATCAAGGATGGGTGCACATGGCCCTATTGATGGGCGGCACGGTCGAGGGTCGAACCGGTTCAGTTGTTTACTCTAAAAAAAAAAACACCCCTATGCTTTTTAAATGGTTCGCTAATACTTCAAATTCGAAAAGACGAGCTCCTCGCGGGGGAGCGCCAGTTGCTAGTTCTAGGGTTTCGTTTCCTCTGCGAATCAGGAGAGAGTCTGAGGATATGTGTGGAATCGCATTGATTCTTTCAGGAATTCGCATCGTCCGGCCTGATCTCGATGGAGATTCATCCGTAGCATCATCCCCGGATCCTAACGAGGTTCGCATCTCTCTCTCTCTCTCTCCACTCCCCTGCTATAGAGTCAATTTCTAAGACATTATTGATGAATAGGATCACTAGGAGGTGCTAATTTGGGTGCCAATTGTTTTTCCACAACACCCCAGTCCGAGTTCTTGTTTCTTGATGGCGATTCATTCATAGCATGATCCCCGGATCCCAACGTTTTTCGCGGCTCTCTCTTTCTCCCTAATATAGATTCAATTCCTCTGACATTATTGGTAAATAGGAACATAGAAGGTAGTAAATTTGGCTGACGATTGTTCTACCACGATTCCCCGGTCGAAGTTCTTGTTTCTTGTTATACATTGACTTCTGCCTTTGAGTGAAAATTTGTTATGTAATAAGGTCTGTCTTGTTTTGTTACGAAATTTAATTGCTTGGTTTTTTATTGTGATATTGAATGAATATTCTTTACTAGAAAGATTGCAATCCTGCTAGCTTTATGGTTTAAAGAACTTGTACGCGCTCAGCGATATGGATGAAGCGACGTTGGTCTTAAATCGGTTAAATCTTGATCTTAATCAAATGTTGCCTTTAGAGTTCATGATCAGGTTTGTTAAAGTATTTCAAGGTTGGCAATCATTTAATTGGCTTGCTACTGAAATTAATTGAATTTAATGTGCAGGTTTATCAGCTATGTGTTAAGTATTTCAAGGTTGGCAATCATTTCATTGGCTTGCTACTGGAATTAATTGAATTTAATGTGCAGGTTTATCAGCCATGTGCTCTAGTAGAGAATCTCAAAGCTGCTCTGCATAGAAGAGGTCCTGATAACCTTGGTAGAAGGAAAGTTTTTCTTGGACTGGAAGATGACAGTTTTCTTCACAACAGCGAAGAGCAGGGTGAAAGTATGGGTTCCCCTTTTGATAACAATGGAAAGTATCGTGTGACAACGCAAGATGCTGGTGTGGTTGGATTCAAAGATGTTGCAGAACTAGACTTTTTTGGTGCCACCTTGCAGCTTAGGGGCTCGACTCCTGTGTTTCAGCCTTTGGTGGATGATTATGGAAACATTCTCATTTATAATGGTATTTCATCTCTTATCATGACATTGTTATGGTGCTTCACATTGTCGTATCACTGTAAATTTTGTGATTTAAATGTTGAGATACTATCGGCCTGTCCATGAGTTTTAGTATCTGAATTTTTTGCATAATTTGGCATGAATGAGATTAAGATGCTTTTTGATCACAACATATCCTTTTGCTTTCCTTTGCTAGATTTGGTTCGTTAGATGAAAACTATTTTTGAGCTTTTAGACAGTAATATCATTGGAAAATTTGGTGAACATTTCTTTTATGGGGGATTTTTGCTAATGTCCAACTAGTTGTTGCAGACTAATTGCCCGTCAAGAATATAATAATATTCTTTAGAACACACAAATGTAAAACTTAGCATCCTTCTCAGTACTTGATAAACACACATTTGCACATCTCTATGTTCTGTATATTACTTTCCCTGCACCTGATATTTATATGTGAAGTATATGCTGACAATGTTGTGTTCAACAGGTGAAATATTTGGGGGCATTCACGTCGCTGATGATAAAAATGATGCTGAAACACTTCTGCATGCATTACAAGGTTGTTGCTCCTGTGGACAAGAAAGTTCCTGTGCTTGCCTTCAACAAGGAGTAAAATCTGTTCCTGAGATACTTTCAACAATCAAAGGGCCATGGGCTTTAATATATTGGCAGGTTTTTGTTATGTATTTTCTACCGTCCTCGGTATTGTTAAGACAATGCAATCTTCAATGCTATCTTTGAATATAGAGAGTCCATTTGGATGTCTATTGTGCAGGAGAGGTCAAAAACCATATGGTTTGGCCGGGATGTGTTTGGAAGGCGAAGCCTCCTTGTCCACTGGTCAACTCTCCATGATCCACGATTTGTTCTGTCTTCTGTATTGCCACCATCATTTGTCAGGAGGGATTTGGGTAGATCACTAAAACAGTTTCATGAACTTGGGCAATATTTGACTTCCTCTTATTCTTGATTGATGAGTTTTCACATAATGTATTGTTAGAATATGTGAACTGGTCTATGCAAATGATATATTATAGGTAGCTGTTAGAATCTGCCAAATTGTGATTCCTGCAAGAAAAATACTGCCTAATTCATGTGTTTTTTATGCATAGAAGTAACTCTCTAGGTCTTGCCTTATGGATGCTGTGTCTATGCAGGTTCCGCCCTCGCAAACGGTGATCTCAAATCTCATGCAGATTATGAAGCTGCAGATGAGGATCATGACCTTTGTAACTGGGAGGAACTTCCTTGTGGAACCTACAGTGTTGATTTGAATTCCTTGAAAGACCATAAATGGGGTTTAAACAATAGATTGTTTAGGGCAGTTAAAAGACATCAATGGTTTGACCCCATGCTAAATAAGCTGATTAAGTGGGAAAGGGCTTTTGTAGATCCCAAATTGGAGAATACTTCTCCGCACAATATGTTGGTCTCAGGTAAGAGGCCTTTGACTTCCTTAGATGTTTTGTTATACAGTTTAGATAACTTGGGGGAACTTATAGCACAATGATATACCCGAAGTAGTTAATACTGTTGCTGCAATGAGTTTCCCACGCACTCAGAACAATTGTTAGGACTAAAAGCCTAATTCTCAGTAGTTCAAGACCAAATTTGTTGAGATGAAGAGCATATCTTGATTCTGAGTTATTTTTTTGTTAAAACAGGATGCGTTCGAGCAGCACATAATGTACTTTCTGCTCTGAGGGAATCTGTGGCGAGACGTACTTGTAGACCCACAAATTGTCAGGTATAAGAGTGCCTAAGATAAGATAGGTCCCACCCACAAATTGTCAGGTATAAGAGTGCTTAAGATAAGATAGGTCCCACCTTTTGGTAAAATTATGTGCTAGAGAAGGTTATTTTGCTTGGCCAAACATCAGCTTGCACTAAAAGCTGGTGCTCCAAAATCATTTTTGACCATGAATGATTGCCTCTGAATTCATATATCATATGGAAATACTTCTGATTGTGCAGCCCATGTGACATTACACTTTGCTGATCTTTGATGGTCTTTTGTCTTTGAGTAGTAATCGTTCTGTCCTATGAATTGATCCTTTACTTCCAGAACATAAGGCTTATCTTGCCAAGGGGTTTGTTTCTTGCCTTAGCTTAGATAGTCATACAGCCTATGTAGGTTTTGCCCTGGGCATTCTTGAATTGATGCTTCAAGTATCCTAGTTTCTAAAGTACAACTCTGATATTCTTGAATTTCTGTTTTCCATCTCTGGTGGGCGTACTTTATTGTTTATTCCCAACTTATGACCTTTTGTGATTCATATGTAAGTACATTGTTGTAATTTGCATGTCATTCCTAATAGATGTTGATTTGCAGACGTTTTCCCATATGGTTAGAGAAGAAGCAGTTCCTGTAGCTGTTCTCTTTTCTGGTGGATTGGATTCTATGATTATTGCAGCATTATTAGATCAATGTCTTGATTCTAAATGTAAGTTAAGCCAAACTATCTTTCTTGTGGATTGGATTTTATGATTATTACAGCATTATTAGATCGATGCCTTGATTCTAGATGTAAGTCAAGCCAAACTATCTTTCCTTGTGAATATATCTTCTTAAAGAGCTCCAATAAATGAAGCTTTGGCATCTTTGTTTTCCTGATGGAGTATTGTTGGCGGCATAGAAACAGATACAGCCAATACAATGTTTGTTACAGGCAAAAAAGTTTTGCTTGACTGTGACAAGCACACCTAGTCGGTTCCAATCCTGGATGCAATCCTGCTGATTTGGTTGTGCATGATAGAACATGTAACTTTCACCATATATAGTTGGTACCTTCTTACTGCTAAGTATAAGAGCCTATATGATTGGGGAAAGAAGATGCACGAGGAACATGCTTACCAGGCAGGACTTGCATTTCAGCTTGGCTCTGATAGGACTTCTGCCTTCTAATTGTTGCATCCTCCTACCAAATCTGCTTCTCTTTTGGAGTTTTAGTGGTTGATTTCAGTTTTGATGGTTGCTTTTAGTAGCCAATCATGTAGTGCCTATTAGTTTTACATTCTTCTTTCTCAATGATATTGTTCTTCTCATTATTCTTTTCCCGTAAGGTTCACTGAACTGATTGAAGTAGACAGTTATACAACTACTATAGAATCTGATGCTACAAAGTGCAATAGCGGCTGATATAAATTTCTTTGCAGGCATAATTGATCTCTTAAATGTAAGCTTTGATCACCATCTTGCTCCAGATAGACTTTCAGCAAGGGCGGGAATCCAAGAACTTAAAAAGATTGCTCCATGTAGAAGGTATTCGGGGCATTTGGTCCTAAAGCTGCTACTACAACTTCTGTATTTACTCATGCCGATACAAATAACAAGTTTACAAATTGTCTGTTGCAACTCACTATGAATTTTTTTTTTTGGATTGTGGACCCCACTACTCTGGGTTATTAGTCCCAACTTGTATATTTATTGCTGCTTCTGAGCAGAAATTTACTTTCACTGTCTTGTTTATATTGCGGCTATGAAAAAGTTTCAGCACAAACACATTATACATTTGGTACATATATGTTGATACCATGCTATTGAACATGCATTGTTGATTCTAAGTTCTGACAAATGACATGTCTAATGATGTAGGTGGCGGCTTGTGGAAATCGATGCCAGTTTGTCTGATTTATCTTGGGAAACTGAGCATTTAACATCACTCATATATCCTGCAAAGACCTACATGGTATTGTATCCGTTTTGTACCTTGCATAACTTGCTTGTGATAGTATTCAGGATGTATTCTTTTCCAAAGAAACAAAGGTGCAACTGTGGAAACGTTTATGGCTTTCTTGGGTTGTAACTCTGGCTTTATGAGCTAATAGAGATGCTGAATAAAACATTTTAATGATAGATGAGTTTATTTTAGTTTTGCATTTTAGTCCTCATCTTGCTTCAAAGGCTCTTTTGCCTTGCCGCTGACTTTAATCTTGTGTAAATCCCTATTACTTGGCCTTGATCACGTTCTTATCTAGATTTTCTGCTGCAGGATCTGAATATTGGGATAGCATTATGGCTGGCTGCTGGTGGAGATGGTTGGGTAGATGGAGAGGTTTGTGATCATGAAGGCAACTGTGGACGGTATAGATACAAGTCAACAGCTAGAATACTTCTAGTTGGTTCTGGTGCTGATGAGCAGTGTGCTGGCTATGGTAGGCATAGAACGAAGTATAGGCTTGGAGGGTATGACTCAATGACTCATTTTGTGGTGAACCGACCTGCTGCTTAAATTTCAACCTTGTTCAATGCTCTTTGTGACTGTCATTTTATTGTCAATGCACCTAACATCTTCCAGCTCGTCGCTTACATTATGAACTGAGCTGAACCGACCTGCTGCTTAATCTTGTGCATGCTCTTTGTGATTGTCATTTCATTGTCAATGCACCCAACATCTTGTCGCTAATCGTTTACACATTATGAAGTGAGGTGAAAGAACAAAAACTATATCTAAGTCTTGTGTTGGTCATTTGCATTTGATGCCTGGGATGTAGTCATGAGTTCTTACATGAATATAAAACTCTGAGTTCCCTTATTGGACATATAGCCAACTCTTTCCAGTTTAATATTACTGAAGGTATATGGAAATGTAGCTTCTGCCATTTTTTCTTAGTTGCCTGCATGTTTTAATCGTCTTGCTTCTCCTATGTATAGCAAAATTACTCCACTATAGCAAGATTAATTGTACGCTATGTAGATATTCACAACTTTACTCCTATGTATAGCAACATTACCAAACTTGGACTGAAGAATTTTTGCTCAGCTTTGCAGTACTTCTGGTGGACTTAAAAATTGGTGCTCTTTGGCTGTTTTTGTATCTTCTCTAGATGGGCGGCACTTCAAGACGAAATGAGATTAGATATGCAGAGAATTTGGAAAAGAAATCTAGGCCGAGATGATAGATGCATTTCTGATCATGGAAAAGAGGTACTGTTCAAAACTGAGGTTCAATTCAACTTGCATCTTTGATCTTCACTGTTTGTTCTCTTAATTTCCATAAGGCCAGATTTCCATTCCTGGATGAGGATGTAATCGATACTTTATTGGAAATCCCTCTTTGGGAGATTGCCAGGCTTGATGAACCTGTTGGTCAAGGGGATAAAAAAATTCTGAGAGAGGTAGGTAGAACCTTGATTGAAATAGCATATCTTTCCCTGCATCTCTGAGTTTTTATCCGTACTCTTTGTCACCCATTATCATTCATAGCTTTCTTGGTTCTTTTTTGTTCTGAATTGTGAGTTTGACCTGTTGCAGGTTGCAAAGTTACTGGGCATGGAGGAAGCAGCTGTTATGCCCAAGAGGGCTATTCAGGTGTCATTTTCAGTAATTTCTAGCTTTTGGCTGCAATATTTTAGAACTTTATAGACAATTGACAGGGATAATGCTTTAGATTCCCTGAATTCAAGCAGCACAATGTTGTATGCATCTTAGTTATCAGGTGTCCTTGTTTGCCCGCTGACATGGAGTTATTCCTCTATGCCAATTGCAGTTTGGTTCAAGAATAGCAAGAGAATCTAACAAAAAGAATTTTGGAAGCAACAGAGCAGCAAACCAAGCATCTGCAGGCAGCGTTGAGATCAAAGAGCCAATGAAACAGCTCCACTAAAGAATTGGTCATCGCATATCTAACAGGCTGATTTCTGTTGTGAAAGAAGAACAGTGCACTGCTATCCATGTGCAAGTATCAGCCCAGCCGTTTTGGCTCATCTTATCAAAAAATAAAAAATAAAAAGCATGAGCAGATAGATTGTGAGAGCTTACTCTTGGTGCTGGTGTTCTGGGTAATTTCCTGTTCATTTTAAAGGCTAAAATTTTTGAATCCCGCCCTTCCAAGTTCGTTGGCCTTGCAATATCATATGTATAGAATCATTCATCTAAGGAAAATGATTTGCGTACATGGCACATCATTTCAATCGGTAGACCATGTGGCCATGTATATCGCACTCAATTGATTACATCTATCGATGAATTAGATGATTCAATTGGTAGACATCTATCGATTAGATGATTGATATATTTAATCGATTGATTGATCTAATCTTATGTGACTTAATTGGTAGATGTCTATTGATTGAAGGGCATGTACAACGTACGTCTTTACCCATGTACACCAAGCGCGGTCCTTTGTCTAGCTAAAGGTAGAGTTTTAGATACCTTATACTTCAAATGTTGCAATATAAAGGTATAGTTTTAGATACCTTATACTTCAAATGTTGCAATATTTAAACACAGGTTGGAGATGGATCAACAGCCACAGGTTCTGATTTAACTGTCTATGTTAGTGTATCATGTACTTCTATGCAGTTGATAGTGCATGCTATAACGTTGATACCGGTAACGGGCAAACCTCCCTCGGGAAGTAACTCTATAATTCCAAAAGATGCCTCAGATCTCTCATGTTTGTTTGCCGAACCGGGTCGAATTAAACCAAACCGAACCGAGCAAGCGCCTTTTTCTTTTGATCAAACACTACATATTATCCACTAATAAATTAACGTTTAACGGGCAACCTCTCCCTAGGAAAAGTAACTCTAAAAATTCCGAAAGATTTCTCACTCGTCGGGTTTATTTGCTGAACCAGGTCGAATTAAACCAAACCGAGCAATCTCCTTTTTCATTTGTACGTAACATCATGATACAAATTAACAAGTAATAAACATAGCTCGAATCCTCGAGTAAAGAATGTCTCGACAGTAACGAGATCAGAGGTTGACAAAACAGCAATCCAAAAGTTCAAACAAAAACTTAGTTGTAGAATATTACTACGCCAAAAATAAGACAGATAATTCCATAACAAGAGCTGGTCCATGGATCAAACTGACAAAAATTTAACCAGGACATTGTCCAAATCAAACTAGATACTCCTAAAACACAATTCCTCACTTCTGAAATATCATGAAACATCACCATGCGAAACCTTAATAACTGAGAATTAATTCCTCTTAGTACTTGATGGGTGCTAGTACTTCAAGTTGAGCTCCAAGATTCTCTTCAGCAGCCTTCTCAGCTTTGAGGCGTAGCTTAGTCAGTTGCTTCCTCCTGTCATATGCAACTTGCGCCCTCTGCTTCCTCTTCTCCTCCAACTCCTGTTATACAATAATATTGATTCAGAACATGCTTTTAGTTATCAGGTAATAACCAAAATTTCCAAGCTTGTTACCCTTCTTCGACAAGGGGTTATGTTTTTAAAATAAACAGAAATGTAGCATATTATCCACCCCAAATAGCCATCGTCAATGTAAGAATTCATTCCTACTTCGACAATACATATGATTGAAGAGTTGTCCATAAATGAGGTGTAATACTATGCAAGAGTTGTCCATAAATGAGGTGAACTTAATAAACCACACCATTTCAGTAGCTAAGCAGTTTTATCATCACGAAGGCCCCTCAGACTATTTAACATTATCGTCTAGCTAACTAGATGAGGTCATGCTCACATCCGGTAGGGCAATAAAACATCAAATTTATCATTGCCATGCTACACTAGTTGTCACATTTGATCTCCTGAAACATGGCAATTCTACAGTGTGTACTCCCTAATGAGGTGTAATACTATACAAGAGACTGTCAGTATTAGATTTGGGGCATTCTCTAAATGCCCAAATTGTCAATTCACTCTATGTCCACATTTGACGTCTCAAAATGCGGCAAACCAATAATTAATATTTAGTGTTTCCCACTGGGTTTAGTAAAACTTGCAAAAAAATAAGGCAGATGATAGGAGGGCATGATATTACTATATTGCCAACAAAAGAACAAAAAACACAGGCAATGTCACTAAATTACAAAAGGAATTAATCTAACAATATACAGTCAAAGATATAACATACTATTCAGAGCTTGAGCTACTAGCAAGGCAGCTATCTTTATTCCCAAGTTCTTCCACACATTAATCAACAGATCACAATAAATGGAGCGGAAAAAAAGGGCCATGGAACTCACCCTGATGGTGTCGTAGTGATTCCATCCGACCTCCTTGGAGAGATCCCCAAGCATACAGTTGTTGTGCCCCGGCTGCAGCCTCAAGACCCTATAAAACACACACACACACACAGCCATAAGAATACAACAAATAGAAGCAGATCATAGCATATAGAGTAAGAATACAGTAAACCTAAGAAGAGTTACTCACTTGAGAGCGTCGGGAATCACCATCCTCTTCTTCTTATCATACGGCGGGGGGATCCCCTCGTAGGCCTTGAGCCTTGCCAAGGCCGCCGCCCCTCTCTTGGTCTTATGCGGTATCATCCTGCCAACATCAAACCAAATGGATAATAAGCGATCAAAAACCCAACAAAAAAACAGCGAAATCCCCCTAAAATCATGTCAAACCGGTCATCAACTCATGTAAAGCAACGCGATGGACAACAATGACCGCATACTATACCCTCGGATAGTGCGCCAGAGGATCTTCGACGGTGCCCGGAAATGAATGGGTCCATGAGACGGCTTAGTGTTCATCCGCTTCCTGAGAAACCTCAGGTACTTCATCTTCTGGCGGATGAGGCCCCCGGACATGCAGATCGCCTCGCATCTCACCACCACCACGCGCTGCCCGTTGAGGAGCTCCTTCGCCAGGATCGACGCCAGCCGCCCCAGCATATGGTTCCTGGCATCCACCACCACCTGGCGCACGCACAACCCCGACCCCGAAACCATCTTCTCCGCCGATCTCCCCGACCTCCGCCGCCGCCGCACGCTCGATCTCTGGGCTTAGTTAGGGTTTGCAGGGAGAGAAGTATGAGAATACGAAGACCAATTTATATGGATGGATATCCATCGGGTTTTCAAGTGCGGAGCTCCATTAGTGCTCTCCCAGTACCGGGCCCGATCCGATTGGTTTTATTAACGGATCCCAGCCCGATCTTGATCCGGGTCCAAACTGGGAACAAATCCGCAACTCAAGAGCAGCATCTCTTTATAAGGCTAATTATTTTGTCACATGATAATTCTCGTGCTCTTTAATAATTTAATAACTAATTTCTAGTAAGCGATTTCATTGTATCTCTGCTGCACACAAGCATCACTGCAGCATTAGGACATATCTCGAAATCTATGATTTAATAGAGTTCCTGATAAGATCCCCTGTTGTTTAATTCCCTAGTGTCCTATAATCTTACCTCAGGTATTCCTTTTTAATTGACCATTGCTTACTCCCAACAATTAATACCCAGAGATATTAAAGCCAGGAATCAATCATGGTCAAGCATGAATATTGAGAATATATAGTTCAGATGTAGATTCCACAGGATGGGTTAATAACACTTTACTCCCTTCTAATTTCACAATATGTCAATTTACCCCCTATAGTTTAAAACGTGACAAAATACACCCTTAAGTTTTCAATGTGGTCGTTTTACATCCAAAGCTCAAACGGCGTTAACCTGGCTGACGGCAAACCGAGTAAATAGGTCACGTGCGTTGCACGTGACCCCCTTTTACCGGTTTTGCCCGGTTACCATGTCCTTCATCTCCGCCGTCGGGCTCCTGGCCGCCGGGAACGGGCACCTGTGTCAAACCGCGGTGGATGCGGTCTTCCGTGGCTGCAATCCGTGCCCGACCTCAGGTTCCGACGCAGCCGCCGGCGATCTCCTCTACGGCCGCCCCACCACGGCAAACCGGCTAATAGGTTCGGTCAACCGGCTAATAGGTTCGATTTTGACTAGGGAGAGAGGAAGATGACATCACCATCACTGCCTATGTCATCCACCTGGTTGAGCTCACCAAGCACGTCACCACCGCCATGCTCTACCATCAGTGGTAGGACGACGATGGCGGCGGCGGCTGGGAGTGCGGGGACAACGAGGGCGGCGGCGGCGGCTGGGAGTGCGGGGACGACGATGACGGCGGCGGCCGCTGTGGACATGTTCCGTCGCCAGACCGGCATCACCATCCGCCAGGCCAGCGTCGTGTAGAGCTTCGCCAGCATGCACGAGGACGACTGCCCAGCAGACCGGCATCACCATCCACCAGCCCAGCGTCCAGGATTTCCACCTCCACCTCAACGCCCTCCTCCGCCTCCACCTCCACCTCCACGCTCTCCTCCGCCTCCACCTCCACCTCCACGCTCTCCTCCGCCTCCACCTCCACCTCCACACTCTCCTCCACCTTCAGCACCCACACGCGTTGGTGATCTCCCGCATGACGCACTGCGCGCCCCCGCCTGAGGATGGCATGCACCACGGTGGTAATGGTGAGGTGTGGGGTGTTGTCGGCGGAGTGCGTCGCCCATCCCAAGGAGTACCTGACGGCCAGGCGGTAGAGGATGTAGCACGTGGTTAGGACCTAGGCGTCGGAGATGAAGATCTGGGCTCGCTCGCGGTCGGAGAAGATGGGGTCGTAGGGGTCGAAGTGGCAAGCGAAACGTGGGTACGGGTGGCCGGAGACGTTGACGGCGAGGTAGAGAGGCTAGCCCATGGTGAGGGAGATGAAGAGGGTGAGCAAACGTTCGGGGTGGGTTATTAGATATTTAGAGTACCATGCCATGGAGCTCTTGGGCTTGGGGACGAAGACCTCATCGCGCTCGAGGGAGCCGGTGTTAGAGTGGTGGCGGCGGTGGGAGTCCTTCTAGGAGAAGTAGGGGATGAGGAGGGCGAAGTGGAGGACGAGGCCGACGAGGTCGTCGAGGAGGGATGAGTCGGAGATCCAGTTGAGGGCGAGGTAGAGAAGGATGGACACAGTGCCGAGGTCGTGGACGGCGAAGGAGAAGGTGTGGAGGACGGAGCGGCTGAAGCGGTGATGGAACCGGGCAACAGGTTTTGCAACGTGATGAAACCGGTCAAAACCGGTCAAAAATGGTCGACCTATTTACCCAGTTTGCCGTCAACCTGGTTAACGGCGTTTGAAATTTGGGTGTAAAATGATCACATTGAAAAATTAAGGGTTCGTTTTGTCACGTTTTAAACTATAGGGGGTAAATTGACATATTGTCAAACTAGAAGGGAGTAAAATGTTATTAACCCTAGATTTAAAATGGCAGACCGGATAAAGGGACAAGCACATTGCGATGCAACAATGTCTCTAGTTCATTAGCAGTGCTGCGTCTTGCTCAGAAGGCGATTACCTTGAGCAAGATCGAAAAGAAACTACAGATAGCAGACACAAGCAAGCAGCATTCAGCTGCAGAAACAGCTCCTAGTTTATGCACAAAACTTGGCATCTTAAAAATCTGTCTGCCATATTTGAGGAACATAGATTAGCAGCTATTTCCGGAAATGAACATCGCAGGCAGATGGCACCAAACTTTCAGCTCTTGATCTAAGGGAAGTACACAGGCCAGTTGTAGTAGTAGGAGTCACGAACTGGCTTACTCATCTGGTTCCACTGTAAAGAAGAACGATAAAGAATCGTTAGTTCTGTGAAATCGCATGAGTTGTGAAACTTTTAGAGCACGCTTAATCTCCTGCTACAATATGTAGTGACTGAAGATGTTGAAGCTTTAATGGAGGCAAGCTACTGCAGCCAACGTTCATGTGATTTTCCAGCCAGTACAATACTACACTATTGACTAGGTACTGAAAGATCAATGAACCAATGAAAAGTGCATTTTAATCTATGCCAGGGGTCCAAGACAGGTTCTAACACCAGCATCAAAGTGACCAAGTCTAAATTTTGTACACGTAAATAGGAAGAAATAAAAAGTTGAAAATTAAAAATGAGCGTAAAAAGACCTCAGATCTCACCTTAAACTGATAAGGCTTATCCTTCTCCATGGCTTTCTTCCAATGGTAATGCTCAAACATCATCGCCTTGTCATGCCAGCTGAAAAATTTGGATTATAAGCGAAAAAATGTATCTGAAACAGCAAAATAAATGCACCATAACACAACAATTATGTCATATAAAAGAAACCTAGCATGGACTCCGGATCATACTTTCCATTGTGGTGCTAAACCAAATTCTGACGTGTAGATATAAAATAGCTAGAGAAACATCACAAACACAGATGGCAGCCCAACAAAGATAGGTTAACATGTATATAACATATCAAAACTCTATCTTATCTGCTCGCAATGAAATAACTGAGACACCATGTTGCCAGTAAATGTTGGAAAATGAGATCCATGCAGGGAAATGTCCAGACAAAAATTTGTAATCCAGTGTCCAAACAAACCAGACAAAGTAAATAGGCAACAAATCTGCTGTATTCTCCTCCAAATGAAAGAGCGACACGCCTCACTTTTGATGCTTCTTTTGATGCTTATATTTTGCTTTCCTCGTCCCAAAACTACATCCACTCTGTCAACATTTCAACGATACCCTATACAACTTGATTAATCTCAATGAAACAGATAGGGAAACGATGTCTCAGCTATCTCTTAACCGGCCTGAGAAAGGCAGAGATAAGTTGGCCGTTAATGTTATGATGTATCTTACTCATGCCTAGAACAGGGAAACTCAATTGACTTATCCCAGCCTGACAAATTCAAGAAATGATAATTCGTAAGGTCTGTCTAGTTCCAACAAATTAATGGTGCCTTCTTTCAGGAGACAATGTCAGGTTATGCAGTAGAACACTACCTGTTAACTATTAATGACCACCAAAACATAAAAGAGTAGAGCTTTCATCTGATTGACAATATTATGACATGCAGAAGTAATTATAGTTTTTAGTCAGAAGAAAATCTGCTAAAGGCAACCACACATTGCACAGCCGGCAACAGTATACATCAGATGTTGCATCAGAAAAATGACTGTCAAAGGCCCATCCGAAAGATTAAGGCTCTCACAAAAAGCCGCGTCATAAGCATTCTATGTCGGTATAATACCTAATGCCCTTTTCAAAGTATCAAAAACCATGAATGAGCCAATGGCATGCATAGACAGACATTCTTCCCTTAGCTAAAGAGACAATTCCGAATCACCGTTCCTCGAAATGAATCCTAATTTGAGAAAAAAAAGAATGGAAACAAAAACCCACATGTCCTTTTACCACTAAAAGATTTGAGCTGCTCCTAATCAATCACCAAATGATAGATGGCCCATCTCCACTTCTACTAATGCTACAAATTCTACATCTTCTATGAATCCAAAAAAGGATACATCTTTCAATCGCCAATCCGTTCATCACCCAAGCTTTCGCCTAAAGAAATATAACGAACCAGTAAACAAATTCACAGCAAGAAGAAGCGATCAATGTATCATCTTGGGCTGTTCTGAGTTCATCAGCAAGCAAAGCATCGACAACTTCCCACCATAACGAGATATAGGCGAGATTCAAACAAAAGAGATTAGATAAGAGGGGGACGGGAGTTGCTCACTTGAACTGGTTGGAGAGCTGCCACATGTAGGGGTTAACCCAGGTGAGCGCCGAGAATGCGAAGGACCCGATCCATATGTTCACAAACCTCTCAGGATCGGTGTGCGGCACCCCTGGATCCCCTCTATACGGGTTCCCAAAGTACTTCTCCATGGCTCTCTTCTCTCCCCCCCCAAAGCTCCGCGACTATGGCGTCTCGAGCCCTATATAGCCTTATCCCCCTTCTCTTCCAAATCTCTAATTTGCACTTAACCCCTTGAAAGTATATAAAATTACACGTGCACTCTATAATATAGCAGGCCGCCCCAGGCCCACCTGCTCGCCGATTTTAACCAACAAATTGAAAACAAGCTCAAGGCCCCGGACCCATCCTCGCATGTGCGATTCCCGTTCTACTAAACCACCACTCCGCCGGAACCACTTAACGCGGACTGACACACTTGGGGGGGCACCCACCCACACCGGCTCTATCTAGAATCCTGTCTACTCAAAATGCGCCACCTGGATGTACTATCCAAGACCCTGGTTACCTGCACCATTAGATCACGGACTCCAATTCTTTAGAACCCAATGGAGCCCGAAACCCTTTCGTCTCTTTAAATACGCACCCCAGCTCTCCTCTCTCTCTTCGATCTATCCTCTCTCTCCCCCTCTCTCACCGTCTCCCTCCCTCTTTCTCTCTCTATATGTCCTTTATAAAGCTAGGGTTTTAGAGGGTTTTTTAAAAGTTCCAATCCCTCCAAAACCCTATCAGCTGGCGAAGCCCTAGATTCACCCTCGATTCACCTCGGATGATTGACGGCAATCCTTGGTTTATGATCTCGAGGGTTTGACTGCTCCGGGAGTCTGTCGATCTCGCCGGGTTTTGCCGCCTTCACACCGGAGGTCCGGCCGCCGAGATCGATGGTGGGCCCGATTTGGAGGAGGGGGTGAGTCTTCCGAAGAGTTCCGAGCTCTTTTGGGTCTTTCTTGAAGTTATTGTTTCAAATGCCATCCGAATCTTGGGTTTTACCGGTAAATCCCACTCGAAACCCTAGGTCTGAGGCAAGAGAACGATTACGGTGTAAATTGGTTGCTGGTAGAGTTCTAGAAGTAAGAGATGGCTGGATTCCTTGGATACTTCGAGAAAGCATGATCTTGGTGCTGGTAATATGACTAGCTGAACATGAGCGATGGAGGCAGGGAGGCTTCAAGGGACGACCAGAAGAACTCCAAGAAGAGTAGTGGGCTGTCTGGAGGTGATGAGTTTGGCCGAGCGATTGCGAAGATTGCCGTTGCCCAGATATTGGAGACCACGGGATTTCACAGCTCTCAGCACTCAGCCCTCGATGCCCTTGCGGATGTCTTGATCCGGTATATTCGTGATCTAGGCAAGACCGCTAATTTCTACGCCAATTTGTCGGGTCGGACAGCTTGCAGTGTGTTTGATATCATCCAGGGGCTAGAGGATTTGGGAGCAGCACACGGGTTTGCGGGGGGTTCCGATGTTCAACGTTGTCTTGTAAGTTCTGGCGTTGTTCAGGAAATTACTGATTTTGTAAACACTGAGGATGAAGTTCCATTTGCTCGCCCTGTTACTACCTTCCCAATATTCCGGCCGTCAAAGCTAATACCCAGTTTTGCCCAGATTGGGGAGGCCCCGTCAGGAAAGCACATACCTGATTGGCTCCCAGCATTTCCAGACCCACACACGTATATACGAACTCCAGTTTGGAATGAGAGAGCTTCGGATCTCCGAGCAGATAAGATTGAGCAAGCGAAGCAGCGGAGGAAGGCGGAGAGGTCCTTGTTGAGCTTGCAGCAACGACTGTTATGCAACGGCGCGGCGGGGCCTTTTACTTCAGATGGTGGAGATGTTGGGAAGGGGAAGCAGGTCGCCAGCAGCAACCCTTTCCTTGCACCTCCTTTGCCTTTTGGAGAGAAAGAGGTGTCAGATGTTGCTGTAATGGATGGAACGGTTGATAAAAGGGAATTTTCAGTTCTTGAGACTTTTAAACCAGCCATTGAGGCAGCAAAAGATGGGTCTTTTGATTACGAGGTCAGTGAAAAAAAGGTTCTCCCAACCAAGAGGCCCACGGTGCATTTCAAATTTGGAATAGATAAGAAATCAATAGCGGCTCCATTGTCATCTGGTGTTCTGGGTGTTCGGAATGATTCCTGGCATCTGAAGGAGGATGAGAGAGATGACAAGAAGCGGAGGGCCGAGATGATCCTGAGAGAAGCCATGGAGAACCCACAGGAACTCACTCAGCTGTAGATTAGAGTATTGATGGGTTAATTCCTATGTTGATGTGGATTGTATCATTTATCATGGGTATGGAGATTGGCGG
The DNA here is from genome assembly GCA_963920575.1 of Narthecium ossifragum. Classification (NCBI taxonomy): domain Eukaryota; kingdom Viridiplantae; phylum Streptophyta; class Magnoliopsida; order Dioscoreales; family Nartheciaceae; genus Narthecium; species Narthecium ossifragum. The sequence continues at coordinate 2,473,934 of OY986973.1, forward strand.
CCAATATTTTAGGTTTGCCATTGGTTCTTCCATTTGAGAATTTGAGATATATGCGATGCTCCCACATGCAACAGCCTTTGTCCGTGGTCAATCATATTTCCCTTCATGACGAGATTTTTCATGTCCTCTTTTTGATGTGAGATGACGAGTTGTAGGCTTGATCTCATTAATCAATAGATGATAAATTAAGTGAGTTGAAGTTGATCTTTTTGTGTGCTCTTAACATCTTTTTGAATTGAGAGGCGGAAATCAACTGCTAGGCTGCTTCAAAACTTGAAAAGGCATTATGTTCCTTGTATATGTAACTGGCAGCAGAGCAAGGTGGATTCTTTTCACAGATTGTAAGTTGTAAAATGCTTCTTGGTCGATGTTTAACAATACTGATCCGTCGTTGGTGCATATCGATTTGATTTCAGACATTCAGACATATAGTGTTCGCTTTGCTTGTATGGCGTAAAAAAGCTTTTAAGTACTGCTAATTTCTTCTTAAAACAGTAACATGTCCTTCAACCATTAGCCTTCTTCTTGTGCATTATTTAATGGGATTATTCGAGAAAAGCTTTGTTTCTCCAGATGACATATTCACAATGTAAAGCACATTTGGATGTATTTGAATAACATTCTGCTCATGCTCTTGGTATATCAGGTATTGATTGTCATAGTGCAAATATTTTTTGTCGGTGATTTTGTAGCTAGTGCCATAATGTATACAAGACAACCTATGGATATGATATGAGGACTAATATTTTCATGTATGTTTCTTCTAACAGCATCCTGTTGATAAATAATTTCTATGTATGATTCATGGCCCTTTACAGATGGCTGCTTGAATGCATCCAATGTGTCGGAGAAGCTTTTCTGGATACAATTAACATGAGCACATGCTTCTATATGCTAATTGATCGTTGGCATGAGATAGAGGTGCCATAATTTTCCTTTTGACCTTTGATATTCTTCATGCAATCTTAAGACTGCTACAGACGATAATACTGCGTGCAATTGTGCCTCCAGTTCTTTTCTGAGCATCACCTTTGTCATGGTTTGTCTAACTTTGTTTCACAGTTTTCAGGTCTGCAGTGGCATACATTATGTCTTGTATTCGTGTGCTGGCTTTTTGCTTGGCTTTCGTTATCAAATAAGCTCCATGATCTCTTGATTTTCCTTTCAGCATTGATGGAAGTACTTATTCAGCAATATTTTGTTGATTAGTTTTTTTTTGACAATCTAAGGTTTAAACCTTTTTCTGACAGAGAAATTTTCTAGAGGAGCCTTGAACCAAGATCTCTTCACAAGAGGCCTCCATCCTTGACTGAAACTTCAATATGCTGATGTCTGATTTGTTTGCACCTGTTCATTAGTTTAAACGTTAGCAGCATTCCAGTGCTTATTTCGAGGATTTCATGTGATTTAGGATAGTATATGGAGTATGAGTTTCGATTCAGTGGTCTGAGTAGATATTAGAGTTTTTATTTGAGTGCTGCTTCCTTCTATCATTTTGTTTATTTGGTGTGGTGCTGGATGAAGCAGCACAATAGCTCGCAATGTCTTTAGGTTGGAGCTGTGTTGCTTTTGGCGGTAGTTATTGTTTAGGTATGTCCGGATCTTGCTGTTATGTTGCTAAATCCATCATTAACTGCTGGTCTATTTTTAATGTTGTAGCCTTCACATAGGTCACAATTTTAAACAAGTTTCCATTTTTTTTGTTCCAGGTGGAATACTTGATCTTATACCATTTGTTGAGTGGAGAGGGGAAAGGTGTACTGCTATGTCTAAGTATCTTGGTTTGGATCGCAGATCCTAATTCTTTGGGAGCTCAACTTTGAGATTAGGCGATTTCCTGCAATAATTTTGACATAGTTGAAGTCCCTTCTCATGGGGCCAGTCAGTATGAAGCTGAATTATGATAATCGTATATACTGAGAAACTTTAATCTTAGCTCTGAAGCTTTCTTGTCATGTCCTCTCATTTCACTCTCTCTGGTAACCTTGTTTCTTGTGATTCTATGCGCCACCAAATTGAAGATCCAGTGATCGCTTCAACATAAATAACAATGAACTTTTCGGACCAAGTTGTTCCTCTCTTTTCCATGACATGTGATGATCCGAAAAAAGTTATTAACGTTATAGTTGCCAAGCATCATCAACTTGTCTTAGGAGAGTGGTATTTTTGCAAGTACTCCATTGAGCATTATAGTTAGAAGTTTCGAAACATATGCATAAATTAGTTCAGCTCATGCTTTATTTCTGAAGCAAAAAACTTGTACAAGCTGTAAGCTAACAAGTGTTTTTTTGTATTTACTAGTAAAGAATTAGATAGGTAAGATTAGCTATATCATCAATTTACTTAGCAAACAACTGCCTTCGTCGCCTATTTGTCTGGGCGTGCAGAACTATTGTCGCCTCGCAACACACGACCTCATCAATCAGATCCTTGAATATTGATCTCTCAATCTCTAGAACTAATGCTGATATCTCTTTTCCAAAATCCTCCCAGGGTTGTGATCGGCGAAGCATTTCATCGGATGATACCAGGTTGCTATCATCCGAGTCACTGCTGATTAAGCCGGCAGCTTGGAGCTGATCAATATCTGAGCATAATTCTTTCAGCAGACGCTGCCCAGTAGGAATCCTTTTGGAAAGTCTTCTAGGTTGAAGCAATATGCTGGGAAGCGAACTCCCACTCATCAGCTCCAGCTTCTGAACTAGCAATTCATTCACTACATTGAAAATAAGCTTTCGGTGAAGCTTCTCTGGATCTGTCTTACGCCGGATGTCTTCTTCTTGGTGAACTCTCACTTTAGGAAGCAAGCTGGATTTGGTTTGCTCAAGGACGAGGAACAAGTCGGGGTTGATAGGGTTGCCAGAAGGGTGAGGCTGTGTTGGCCTGGAGTCCATTGGCCCTGAATTGAGGTCCTTCATTAGTAGGCCTGAGGCGAGGAGTATCTCGGACACATACCTATGGTCAGGGTTCTGAGTTTCGCACAATGAGGCAATGTGATCAGTTGTCTGAGTTTCATCATCAGTGGAAGTAAGCTCTCTGAGCTTCTGAACCAGGCTTTCTATGCTTTCAAGTTTCTTGTGATTGATTTCAGAGCACAAGGTTGGTGAGGAAATCTCGGAGATTGTACTTCCATTCTTGTTATCTGCTCAGGCAAAGAGATTGATCAGGACGAGCTTATAATTTTGAAATGAGAAGCATCATGATCTTGTCATAGTCAATATATGTGAGCATGTATTGTGTGCCTTAATAAGCATTTATATATTTGATAAATCTGAGCAAGCCAACAGGATATTATGATACTCACCCTTAAGTACACGTGAAATTTTCTTCACAGGAGAAGGTGGCATGTCATCCTGGTAAATTGAAGCGTCTAGGACAGATATGGGGCTTGGTTGCTCAGGGGCAGTGCCTGCTAGCTCCCGAGTTGAGGCATCATCCTTCGAGCCAAATGAGGACTTCTAAGGAAAAGAAAATGACAGGAATGTGAGTTAGAATTGGCCATGATCAGCATTAATCGAACCAAATGTTTTTCCTGCAATATATTTGCTTCAAGACTGAAGCTAGAATGCAGTGTCGCATACCTTTTGCTTTAAGACTGAAGCTGCATTGTTGCCAGCCTTTCTAGACGGACTTCGGCAGCCTTGTTGGTAGGAGGTCCGATCCATCTCAGCAGACCTGTCTGCACTGGTTACTTCTACATCTACCTGTGATGCCAAGCTGACATTGCTGTCTGACCTTTGAGAAATTTCATCACACTGGTAACTCAAACTCCTTGTGTTACTGCTCACTTCACTCAACTGGTCATCATTCTGCTGCACTTGGGTTGGCTTTCTTCTGAGCCGGCCTCCTGGAGAAACCGACTCTAGTTGCTGCTGCTGCTTGTAGGCAGAATGGGGCTTATTCGAGTCTGAAGGAAAGGTAGGTGGATGCATCCTCTTCTCCGCTTCGGCCTTTCTCTGCTGCAGTCTCGGGCTGATTGAGTTGGAACTCTTCATTGGGCTTCCGTTCTCTCTTTGTGACAGCTGACGTCCCGATGAGCTCTGTGGTGTTCTTGGTCGAGCTTTCTGTAAGGTATTTTCTTCAGACATGTTGTTTGATTTCTTTCCAGTTCTGGCTGTAACAGAACCCTTCATTTTATCGATGGAATCGCCAGTTCGCAGTTTCGGAAGACCTGATAACACTTCTAATGAAACAGCTGAGGAAGTAAGAATGCCTGATCTAGTTATGGATTTTGCTGGCTTCATGATCACGATAGGAGATTGAAATGATCTCAGGGCAGTGCTGCTTTTTGCCAAGCTGCTGGAATTCGCTGGAGTTTCGTTATTGTAGTTCTTCTGAGCTGCTACTTTGGTTTGTTGTTCTTTGCCTTTCTTTGTTTGTAACAGCCCCTTCGCTTGCATGGCTTCCAGTATCTGTTTAAGAGCCCTGAGATCCTTATTGGATTGCTGGAACTCAAGCTCCTTCAGTCTGTTCTCTATCTCGCTATAAACTGTTTCTGTAGGTTGCTTCGTTTGAGCTTCTTGGTATCCACATGCTGCTTTCCGAGGAACACGAACTTTTTCCTGCTGCTTCCAGGGAGCAGTTTCGATCGGGACCTTTGCATTAGACATAGGCTTCATCACGGGATCTGCATTTCTTAGCCTTGGAGTGACAGAATCCTTAATGGACCTGTTTGGTGACTGCAAAGGTCGCTCTTGTTTGTTGTCTTGAATCTTCTGCAAGAAACTACTGCTTTTTGGTGCTCCAAAAAGATCACAACCTTTGCTGTTAGGAGTCATGGGCAAGCCAGTTGATTCTGGGGTGTCTTTGCTCATGCTAGGCAGTCCTTCCAAACCCATCAGCTTGGCGACAACGCTCGAAGGGCGTTTCTGACTTAATGAGTCTTGCTGAAGATTAACAGCTGTGGATAGTTTCTGGCTTACAGTACTATCTGTATCTTTCAAAATTGTGTTCAGCTTTGAGACCAAGTTAGAATTTGCCATGGAACCTCCCCTGCTGTCCAATGACAATCTTGGCAGCTCTCTGAGTCTGGAGGCAAACTTGCTATTCTCTCGTGAATCCAGCGATGAACGGGGTGGAAGATCCCTGCCATCATATGAGAACCGAGGAGTGTCTGTTGTCGGAGTGTAGGAGTCATCCTGCCTTTCATATGATGATCTTGGTGGTTCCTTAGTCTCTGCAAAGTGCCGTGGTGCTTCTTTGAGTTTCTCCAGGACTCTGACTGCTGCATTAAGGTTCTCCACTGGCATCCTCGATTTGCCACCAATGCCGATGGCAAAAGATCCATCCACTATCTTGGACAGCTGCATAGGCCTCGGTGAGTCCCGCGGCTTCAGTATGTGGTTCTTCACTCCCTCTTTAGTTGAGGTCTTCACTGATAAACTACGGGCCTCTCTGTTGATGGAATCCTTTACAAAATCTCGGAAGTTGAGGGACTGCTGGGTGGTCTGAGCTGATGCAGGAGGCAGTTCAATGCTAGTGCCCCTAAGAGCGGTTTTGGTATCGATTTCTAAACTCTTCGGCTTTTGTGCAGTTTGGAAGGACTTCTCTGGAAAAACAGTCCTTTCAAAGGATGGAGGCTCTCGTTGAGTGGATCTGTTGCAATCTAGAGAAGAGAATGATGAGGAGCATGATGAGGATGAGAAAGAAGTCCTAGATGACTCCACCGAAACTCTTTGGTTTTCATTGATGCTCTTGCTAATGTTTTTCTCCTGAAAAATATATTAATTGATCAAAAATTGCATCAGGAATAGAATGGTGCATTATTGTTATCAAGATTTGGATGGAATTTGTACCATAACAATCTGAGGAGGGCAGCCATAATGTCGTGCAATGTGACTGCTGCTGTTTGATCGTGCATGTCCTACACAGAATGAGAGAAGCAGGTGCTTGACTATGAAGTACAGAGCAAAATGCTTAATGTGTTTCAACTTGGAAAAAATCAAACTTCTATTATTTTGATGGATTATCCTGGTTAATGCTTCACTGAAAATTACCGGGATTTTGAATGCTGAAAGAGTATATGTTTTTGATGGACAGGAGAGAAATTTTTCCACTGTCTAGAAATATGTATTTCAATGGCGACGATTTTGAAGAAATTTCAGTGTATTGTTTCAAACATTCTGTTGGAACTTGGAAATGAAAAACTATCATGATTGGGTACAAGAACGGTTGTGCGTTTTAGTGGCCTGAAGGAAAGCAGGCAAACTTGGCTTCAGATAAAAACTAATGCCTCATCTGGATCTCATGGAATGCAGGGTTTGTGAATTCAAGAAACAATATAAAAGATCTCAATCTTATCAAAATATTAACTTGTGTATAGAAAATATCAATTTGATGAACAGGAAATTTCTTCTTCTGAGTTTTTGTGGCAATCCAAACCTCCCATTGATCGGAATTCGGAAACATGATCCAGAACATGAAAAAAGTTCTATCTGGGATATTGATCTTGGTATCGAGTAAATGAGAACAAATAGTGGATGTAATGATTTATCCGTCTGCATAAGAATGAATAGCCATTGCAAGTATGCTATTGTTGCATGTTGAAACAGAGTCTAAAAAGAAAGCTAGAGGTACCTGAAACAATCTTCTTATGGTTGTGGCCATTGAGGCGCCTTCCGGCAAGCAAATGCCGCTGGTCGAACATATGAAAGAGTCCAGTCATGCAACCAATTTGCCTCTGCAACTCCGGGTTTTCGTCGTTAAACGCATTCAGAAACTTTGCAGACATCTCCCTTCTTTTCTACTCCTCACAATCTCAAAACCCAGGTGATCAATCTAGATTTCCTGATAGAACCTATAGGCCTCAAAGCCAAAGCTATATGTTTCCAAGATTCAAACTAACAAATTAACCACACTTCAGTGACAGCTCTCTTCGCTTGTCCTAAATCTGGACCAAAAACCATTCAATGCATTTAGATCATTTCCCACTAGCACCTGCACAACCCATTACAGGTCATATGCTTCCAATTGTAGGTTACCCTCCAAGCTTCCAACTCACATGCAACCAGCATGCATTAAAAACCTTTGGAGGTGACCAATGGATTGCAGCAAATCTCCAGTGGTGAGAACTGAAAGGTGGTGAATGTAAAGAAGAATAAAGGAGAAGAAGAAACACCCCTATCAACTTCCATGCCTCAAAGAATCCATCAATGCACCAACACCAACAAAGCAAGAAGACATTGGCAGTGAATAAAAGAGAAAAGAAGAAGATGGCATGACTCTCTCTCTCTCTCTTTCTCTCTGGTTCTTTCTTTCTTCTTCCTCTTTTCTTTTTGTTTCAGTCAAGAACAGAGGGAAGAGATGGATCTAATGATTCCAATGGGAATAAATGAAGGAGGGTTTGTTTGTAGGGAAGTCTTTTGAGGATCCCAAGAGGAGGGTGAGAGATTCCAATGGGGAGTAGTAAAAGTTCTTGGGTGACGAAATGCTCAAAGAACTGAGTGGGTCAGCAATGCCTTGGTCCCTTTCTCACAATGCCATGTGGGAATGATTATTATGGGTGGGTCTTTAGCTGTCTGCATGGTGTCATGTGATGCCTGTCAGTAGATAATATAGGAGTAGGGCTTTGTGCTCTGGAAAAGAGCCCTGCAAGTCCAATGCTTTCCCGCTGTCATCTTCCCCCAAGTCCTGTAGAAAAAACCTCAGATTCACTACTCCCATGACCCTACTACTGGCCTCGCTGTTCATTGATCTCAGTTAAATAACTAGGACAAAGCATTACCATTGTTACATCTCAACAACTGTTCTTGATTCTTGATTTAGCCATACTTCTCATTTGTGGTCCAAACTCGGATCCCAAGGACTGCTTGCAGGAAATGGAAGAAAAAAAAATACAACGTATGCTTCTCCATTCATGCAGCCCCATCACAGTTGTCTGCAGGGATTGTGTTCAATATGTATCCAAACAATGGGCTTATGAAGTACTAGATGGCAAGTCCTACATGCAGAAATAACAGGGCTTCTTTGAGGGGTTCCATCCTTAGAATTCTTTGCAGGTAGAAACATGGTAACTGTCCATAACCCCTTCTGCTCTACTAATTTTGTCAACAAGTAGATGAGACCTCTTAATTGGTCTCTAAAACCCCCTTTTTCTTTCCTATTGATCTTTACATGCTTTCTTAGAACTCATTGAAGTAGTCTATGGATAACTATTGACTCTGAAGGGCATGGGAATGCTTCCAAGAAGCCAATTGAAGGCCTGCAGCCACCCTCCTTTATTCCTTTAGGTTGCTCTTATTGCACTCCCTGGGGCTGCATTTAATAGCAAATACATGGGTATGTGAGCCTATGAGATTCCTTTGCCACATGATTGCCCACCATGCCTATGTCTTTGTCAAAAGCTGCTAACTTTTATTGCATTACTCACCTATATAGATAGGCTTTTGAAGTAAAAGTATTGGCTAATTCTAACAATGTAGATTTTCACTCTTTTCATTCGCTTAAGTTTTTCTTTCGGCTAATTGATGATTTTGACGTGGTATCCTAGCAGAGATCAGAAGTGCTTTGCTGATCCTCTCCTTTAATTCAATATCCAAGTGCGAGGGGGGAAAAAAAAAAAAAAAACAAAACCCTTCCAGTTAGTATGGAACAGGCTAATAGAGTAATAAGCAGCACTATACACAATATCAAGACAAAATCACTAGATCTCCTCAGAAAGAGAATGACATGCTTTGTCTTAAGCTGTGCTTCTTATAGATAAGAATGATGCAACTCTAATTAATCTATTCCTGAACTTTGTCACATGATCAAACATATACAATTCCTCTCCTCTATCTTACTTTTTCCTGATTTCACTCATCCATGTTTCCTTGCAAGTGCAAGGTGTTCATTGGCCAGCTGGCACTTCAAATTATACAATCAAAGGTTCTTTTAGGGGTAATCGGCCGAAGGCTCAGATTGGGCCCCTCTTTGTCCAAAACCCCAGCATCTTTGTCAAAAACTCCGACCACTTTTTTTCGAATAAATAAGCTAAAATCGGATTAAAAAAAGACCAAAAAATCATTTTCTATTTTTTTCCTTTTTCCCATCCTTTTCTCTCTCCTCTCTCCTCCGGCCGGCTTAACTCCCCCCAACACCCCCCCCTCGACCGGAGCCAGAATCTCGTCAGATCCCGACCTCCGCCGTCGTCGGAACCCCCACCCGAGCCAGAACCTCGTTGGATCCCGACCCCCTGCATCCATAAAACCCCTTCGGAGCTCCTCTCTCCAAGTCGGTACTGGCAACGCCCTATACCATCGCCTCCAACCTCCCTGAAAATCCGCCACCACCGGATCCAGGCCTGTCTCATCCTCTATCGCCAAGCTCACCCCAAGCCGCTTCCAAAGACGTCGTCTTCATCTCTTCAAGCTCCGCTGCCTCCGCCCCACTCAGATCCGCCGTCTACGGCTACGCCACCAGCAATTCGACCCAATGGATCGAACCCCTAGCCTTCCACAACCGCTCCTCTAGCGGCACCGACGACCAGACGTTCCTCCTCACCATCGATCTAATTCCAGCAACTCCCAGCCGTCTGATCAGCCTTCCGCCAACTTCAGTCGCTCGATCCTGATCTCACAAATTCCAGCCATCCGATCAACATCTAAATTGATCTCAAGCTCTCCAGTCAGAACAAATCTGATCATATGTGATATGGTACACCAGATCGGGTTTGACTCGATCATGTCAGTTCAAACCGATCAGGCCCAGATTCAGCAATGCAGATTGAACCAGTTCAACTCAAGCTAGATTGATTTGCTCAAGCCATTTACCCAAATCTGAGCTGATTGCAAGCAAAAAGGAGCCAGATTGATTCGATTGCCAACGTCAAAAACTGAACAATAGGATAACGCCAAAATTTTGTAAATTACAATTGACGCACACGTGAAATTTTTTGATAAAAATATATTTACGTATCAAAATTGTTCATAAAATTTGAAAATTTAACTATCTAAAATTTAAAAAATGTACATAAAAATTGAAAAATTGACGATCTAAAATTGAACTCATTTGATCGTCGATCCAATTTTTATCTTTCCTGCATTTTTATCTTTTTAACTCCATTTATATCTTTTTAACACCATTTTCATCTTTTTAAAATGCATTTTCATATTTTTAAATTCATTCTCATCTTTTTAAATGTATTTTTATCTTTTAAATTCATTTATCTTTCCTACATTTTCATATTTTTAACTCCATTTTATCTTTTTAACTTTATTTTTATATTTTTAAGTCCATTTTCATCTTTTTAATTCCATTTTCATTTTTTTAAAATGTATTTTCATCTTTTAAAATGCATTTTTATCTTTTAAATTCATTTTTATATTTTTAATGTATTTTTTTATCTGCCCTGCATTTTTCATCTTTTTAACTCCATTTTTATGTTTTTAACTTTATTTTTATCTTTTTAAACTCCATTTTCATCTTTTTAAATGCATTTTCATCGTTTTAAATGCATTTTCATCTTTTGAAATATAGTTTTATCTTTCCTGCATTTTCATCCTTTCAACTATATTTTTATCTTTTTAAATGAAAATGAATCGTTTAATGTAATCAAGAAAGATGAAAATGATTCCAGGGAAGGGAAAGATGAAAATGACTCAATGGAAGGGAATGATGAAAATGACTGATTTGTTGTAATCAACAAAGATGAAAATGAATCAAGGGAAGAGAAACATGGAAATGAATGGTATACTGTAATCAATAAAGATAAAAATGAATCACGGGAAAAAAACAGATGAAAGACTCAAAAGAACAGAAAAATGAAAATGACTCAAGGGAACATAAAGATGAAAATGACTAAAGGGAACATAAAGATGAAAATAAATGATTTACTGTAATCAACAAAGATGAAAATGAATCAAGGTAGCAGAAAGATAAAAATGAATGATTTATTGTAATTAATAAAGATGAAAATAAATTAAGAGAACTTAATGCTCACTAACCACCGAGCCCTATTCCGCCCTCGCCTTTCCTATCCCACTTCCCATATTGTGTTCTTCTCTCCTTCGTTCTTTAATGGAGATATCCAGGTATTGTACTCTTTTTCCTTCGCTAAGGCTTTTTCCCACTGGGTTTTCCTTAGCAAAGTTTTAACGAGGCAGTCTTGATAGCTTAATACCTCTCTAAGCAAGAATGGCATACTCATTTCATTCATTGAGTTTTTATCCTGCTGGATTTTTCTTAGTAAAGGTTTTTAACGATGCACACTATTGTACTAATGGTCATTCAAGGGGGAGTGTTGTGAAACATGTGCTATTATACATGGTCATACATGAATGACCATTACCTACCATCATTAATGAGGGTTGAAATTTACTTTCACCCATGTGATGATACTTTGTCTCATATGTACTCAAATGCCTATAAATAGGCATTGGCTGATGGATGAAATGGTAGATCAATGAGAGGAAGTAGAGAGCAGCATAAGAGAAGTTTCACTCTCTCTCTCTACTTGTGTTCATCCTTCTTCTCTCCTTCGTTCTTTAATAGAAGTATAGTGTGTGTTCTTTAGTACACATATATATTACAACATCTTTTCTTTTTTTCACTTTTCCCCCATTTTTTCTATTTTACTTTGATCTTCTCTCTCCTCGAGCCTGGGCTTGCTCACGGCTTGCCATCAGCACACCTCAGAGCAACGAATCGAATTAAGATCTCAGATTAACAAATTCATTTATCATATTTTATTTCCATATATTTCACACTTTTCCCTAATTTTTCAGATTTTTTCCGATTTTTCTTAATTTTTCGCTTGATTTCCTCTCCCTTCCTCGGACCGGCTCGGCTCGGCTCACCTTCGAACCGGGACTTCATCGTCCCAGCTCGTTCGTGGCTCGAATCAGCTTGACCCCGAGATACGGCATCCGCCTCGCCGTCGCAGCCACCGCTCCTCCCAACAACCACCAAAACGTTCATTATCGCCTGCTTTGCCCTCCCCAGGCCTCCTCTACCCTCCTCAGGCCTCCTCCACCATCGCCGACGACCCCCACCAAGATCCTCTCCACCGCCGACCCCCTACAAATCTTCTCGCTCCACTAAACTCCAATCCAAGCACACCAAAATATTCGCCTAATTTTCCTAGACCTTTTAGTATCCTTCACTGCCCTCGTCGGCGGCGCCAACCAACTTCATCCAAAACTACCGCCGCCTAACCTCTAGATCCGGCCACCTCAGAGCCATATTTCTACAATCGGACCCGGTGGATCACCTCTTTAGACCCCCCACAAACTCTCCTATACCAATCCCACGCTCCGAAGAGCCCTCCTCGCCTACGATCAAGCTCCGGCAAATCTCCGCCGCCGAATGTACCATTTCTTATCTGAACCCAAACGAGTCTTTTGATAAATTCATAGTGTTATTCTTGTCATCTAACATTAACAACTAACTAAAATAATTAATAAATGGTGTTATTACCTTAAAAAACTAACAAATGGGGTTTTAAACAAAAGCTTTCATTAATATAGGGCTTTTACCAATTAACCATATCTTTTTTTATCTTTGTCTCAACTCTTTACCCTGAGCTTTTTCTTTTTTAATATATAAGTTCAGCCTTTGACCCCGGAATGCCAAAGATTAGGAGTCATGTTCTATCATACCAGAGGATGAGATCTAAATAGATCACATCAAACGGTTGAGATTATTAACATCAGAATCCCAGTCAGTATGTTATTTATGATATGAACGGTTTCGTTAGTATGATGATAGGTAGTACCCAAACTGGATTCAAAGAGTAGAGGATATGTATATTAAGTAATTATCTAAGATGAAACAATGTCTCACAAACTATTAGAACACAGATTAGAGGATATGTATATTAAGTACCCTACAAGGAGGCCAGTGTCTGTGTGTGATGGTGACTCTGATTGGTGAGATGGAAGGGTGCAGCACCACATGAATAAAGTGCAGGTTTCACATGGGTGGGTGCCCTATACAGACCGAGTAGGAAGGTCCAACAGTCCCAGCCCAATCATCCCAGGCATGTTCCAAGAAGCAACAGCCATTTGTACAACTAGATTGGCACATGATGCCCCAATTTTCTAACGCTCCTCCCCCACCATAGAACACGCCATGTGGGGTTTATGGCTCAACAATGTTTCAATCTCACCTTGAAATCAAGAACAGCAGTTCACAGCATTTGCCTCCACATGTAAACATGTGCATACACTTGTTAGGCCATTCAAAGCTCACAAGTTTGGCACAAGTAAGGATGTTTTCTTTATTGAGAGATTCAGAGATTGACTATGGAATGCCATTGACTCGAAGCTTAGGAGTTCATATCTCTTAACTTTCTCAACTCATTGCCTTGTTCATGAAGCAAATGAACATGTGGAAGAGTCCTCTTCCTTTCCCCACTTTCACACTATCATCTTGCTTGACAATCAATCAATGTAAAATCATGTTTAGGGGTTCATTTTTTTAAAATCCATGTTGGAGTTTCTTACTTTTTTTAGCATGTTCTAATATCAAGAACAATGGCATCAAGAGAGAGAGAGAGAGAGAGAGAGAGAGAGGGAGGGAGGCATTAGAAATATTATGGATGGTAGTTGTATGGATGAAGGATTAATATGATTAACGTATCCAAAAGAGTGTTTAGAAAGCACTGGAGATTGTGTTGCCATGAAGCTAGGGATCTTCCATGTTATGGGGTTTTACTTAGTGGCTCAGATAAGGATCTTGCTACATAAAAAAAAAAACCCAGTCAAGCTTGGTGACCAAAAGCCTGCATAGAAGATGAACAATCTAAAGCCTATAATTGAATAAAAGGAATGCAGAGCTTAAGCTTTTGAAGAAGACTATTCTAAGGAATGCAACCACAATGAAAGGTAGTATTCAGATTGAAACCTATCATAGAGGACATATCATCAAGGACTATTAGAACTGCCAGCTACATGGAAAATGGCCAATTTGATACATAAAGAAAACAGTTGTGAGTCATTCTTAATTCAGAGCATGTGATTTGGCGACGAGGATTGCGACCTGTTAATGATATCTATCGAATTCGATACCAAACACTTGGTTGGAAGTCATTGCGGATCAAAAGTACAAGCAATTCGATTCAAAGTCATTCATCCTCTTGTTGATTTCCAACTGAATTCCAAAGCCGGCAGATTCTTGAAACTTCGTTGTTATATATAATTCATTTGGTATTGTCACATGGCAAGTTGAGGCATGATTGAGCACATATTCAGGAATGATTATAAATGATAGTTCTTAGTTGACGGGAGCTAATTTTTCCTCTTCTGATCACCAACCCTGCAAGATTTTTAGTGTTATAATCCTACATGAATGCAGCCATAAACAACATTATACTATGTGCAACCTTCTTCATGAATCATGATAGCAGACTCATTCTGATTCCTTCTTGCTCTGTTTCCTGAACTAATCATAGCAAAACATAGCTCATCAGCTATTAAGGAAACATTTAAGGGGCTTTCGAAAGTACATAGTGTTCTCTAGCTAATTGCTGATCCTCAAGATTTATCTGCAGATTTTGATAGATTATTCTAGCAAATATCTTCTACAATTCTTTAGAAAGTAAGTGTTCGCCGTTCAGATTAGACCTATGAGAGGAATGAGAGGAAAAATTAATGCATGCCTCAAATACCACCAAGGTTGAATCACATCGTATGTGCCAGATATGTCACTGCTGCCTAATCTTGGTAAGCTCTTCATCTGATTAATTAAATGCAGCCAACATTGTACAGTTAACAGGAACACACTAGATACCACATCCTTCGTTGAGCTGTTGCATTCCTACATTTCAAGGTTCAGCTTATGTGGTTGCTCTTCAGACAAGCTAAAACATTGTCTGATAGGGTACACATCTGCAGCCATCAGCATCATGTCCAATACGAACAAATGGAAACTGTTTCGTACAACACTGTCTTCAGCTGCAGAGCTTCTTTCTTTCATGAGAAAGGGATATTCCAACCAGTATATAGAAGGAAAAACTCATGTTACAATATGTTAAAATTTTAGGCTCAAGCAACTTTTTTGTGCTGTGGTGAACAGTATGATGAAATTTGCCTTGTTCCTCATAGATAATAGTAGATACTACATGCCTCTAATCCTTGAACAAAACTGCCGAGAACAAAATTCTGGACTTGAATCATTGGACATCTCTTTTGAGTGGAAATTTCCATATAGAATCCTCGTTATGTTGCAAGTGACAATTTCCCAGTCTTTTTGATGACCTGAAGGTAGAACTCCCAGGATGGGTCTGTGTCAGCAATGGCTGGCTGCCAAAATGGATGTTCTTGCACGTAGTGGTGGACATTGTTAGCCATTGCTACCTCTTCCAAATAAACACGTATATCTCCTCCAGGCCCTGCATATGATAGATAACAAGTGAAATCTAGATTTTAATTGATATTGAATAAAGCATGTCGACGACTCACCCAACGAACGGTCAGTTTCATCGTCGCAGCAGTACGGATAAGGGAATATGGCTGTGTTTGGCTGAAAAATAGAGTTCAAGGATGTAACGTTAGAAGAAAAACAAACTAGTTACTGATAAAGGCTGAAGTAAACATTAATTTCGGCTTTTTGAATTGATTACAGGGTTGGCTAGGGACTTGTATGGAGAATCATCTACCAACAATGTGTTTGATGGTGAGTAATCTCCCTTTTTCCATGGGAGATTAGGTTCCTCTTTGTTCCACAATTTCTTCAGCTCTTTCAAAACCAAAGGTTTATGCACATTCTCAATTGTTCTCAACCCAGTAGAAGTACATTTGGATAAATCCTGCAAGCAATTTGGAAGGTAAAAACTATCTATCTGACAGTAACATGAACCGATAAACAGTAATATCTCTCTTTATTAGAAACATAAATAGTTGAAGTAATCATGAAACAAGAAGAGAATAATGAATAATGTGGCCTTAATCACACAGCAGGAGGTAGACTGGCATCACTGCTCTAATTTAGAAATCCACATGCAGCTATAGTACTGCAAATCTGCAATCCCACACTACGGATTTCTGTCGAATGCTTAAAATACATATCAGGTATATGCAGACATTTCCTCATCCTCCCCCTCGAACTGTTCGATGTTTATACATGCCATCAAGAAAGTGATGAGAAAAAGGAAAAGGGAAATTTATGACATTATTTGGGGAGGTCCAGATATTTGAAGTCACTTACCCAGCAAAACAAAAGCCTGTGTTTAATATCTCCCAATAGGTAATCCACCACCTTATCTATGTTCTTCCTGCAAAAAACTATAGTCAAATCTCATGAACTGAAGAAAACTTAAAATCCATGTACTAAACATAGGAATCAACCTCTTCACAAAGATTACAGAACAAAGAGGTAAGATACGAAACCGTACTTTTTTCTAGACGACCAGATTCCAACTTCAAATCTCTCGAAGCAGAACTTGAGAAAATCCATGCAGAAGGGTCTCTTAGAAACTGCAAGAAAATAGGTGATTAATTACCATCATTTAATTAATTACCTCATGCAACGAAGCTGAATCACTTGTAAACAATGTGTTACCGCAATAAACTCACCTACTCTTCCAGCAACCTTCTTCTGCCCTCTGTAAAGCCCGCGGATATCCAAGAAAATATCAGCAAGAAGCCCATTTATATCAAGCACAAGCAGCTTCTTCTTAGCATAATGTCTCAACAGAACTCCATCAGGTGCAGGCAGAAGAACTATTGCAATGCCAATCAAACAACAGTCCATGTCTGCCACTTTCGCTATGATTACTGCAGATGAATCAACTTCTTCTTCTCCCTTACAACAATCATTAGCTTCTTTGCCATTGGAACTGATCAATGAGTCACTTATCTTAAAGCCCTCAACTCCTACTTCATCTACTAAACTCCTATGTTTCTTTTCAGAACTTTCATCAGCTGATTCACATGCAACAACCTGCAACGGTGGTTTTCTCTGCAATGACTCCTCACTTGCATCTTCCATGCCACAGTTTGAAAGATCTAAGCTCTGACTGATGATATCTCCATCAACATTACGATCAATTTGATTGACCTTCTGGATTGAGTTTGAATCCATCTTGAGAGGATATAATGCTGTTGTATTTGGTGAAAGATGATCATCATCTGTAGTATCTTTTCCAACAGAAGCCATTGTCTGAAGATTCTCAGGAAAGATTTGAGGAACTGCAGCTAAAAAAGATATGACTATATTGTGTTAGATTTGTATCTCGAGATTAATTAGAGTATGCTACATAGAAGTATAGAACAGTGTTCTAAAAATTGACAGCATAATAATAATAACCAGAAAGGCGGATTGGGCTAATATGGATCGGGTCGCGTGATCATGCACAGCCCGCGCCCTTTTAGCTTGAAAGTTCGGGTGGATTGGATCCGGGTCGGATCTTGTCGTGCATAAGCAAGCCCTTACCCGGTTCCAGTTCAATATGGCGCTCTCGAGCATTACATTGGATCGGGTAGGTTCTTGC